>JAKSZT010054532.1:690825-874334 GCA_026826555.1 Tolypeutes matacus
ATTAAATTAAATTAAATTAAATTAAATTAAATTAAATTAAATTAAATTAAATTAAATTAAAAGAAAAACAAAACGTCGATATGGGCAAGGCCCTACCAAAAGTGTACATGCTGGTTCTTTGCTGTCCCTAGGGGAGCTGATTATACATTTGAGCAGAGAACACTAAGAAAAAAGGGCACAAAGAACTCTCTATCCAGACACAACTTTTTGAGGGTAACTAACTAACTACAAGGGATGAAATTACAGCTTTTCTGTAGGCCTGAGCAAGTGCAATCGGATACATTCTCAGTGGGATTGTCCTTGGAGCTACACATAGAAGTATTATTATGAGTAAAGAGAGAAACTAACCCCGAAGCAACTCCATTTGGACTTTCTACATTTCCTTTGGAATTTTGACAAAAACAGATGCAACATATATTGGGTCTACATACTAGGAAGAAAACCTTAGAGAAGTTAATTGATGAGGCCGTGAAGGAGGTGAACCAGCTTGAAGGAGCCAACCCAAACTGTTAACCATACCCTTACAGGGTTCTTAGACACAGGATCCAAAATGATAACCCAGAACAGTTGCTTTCTTATAGAAGATTCAAAGATTGAGGAACCCAGACACCACAGGAACAAATGAATGATCTGGCCTATGATCAGGCAAATTTATAATGCTAATGGAAAACATCTTAGAACAGTCTGTAACCAAAAAAGCAGACACCATGTCTGGTTTTACTCATCTTTTTATCCCTAGCACTTAGCACTATGCTTGGCAAATAGTGGATATTCAATAAACATTTATTGACTGAAAGACTCAAGAAAGCCCTGAATAACAAGAGATACTCACAGGCCAGTATGAAGCAAGGTGATGAGGTCAGAGAAGAAAAAAGGCAAACAAAATTTCTGTGTGAAGGTTACCAGTCTGTCTTTGAATATTTTGTTATGCCATTGTTATTTCAAATTGAAGTGCTTTCAATTGTAAGTCACACTATTATTTTTGTGCCATTAAGAAAGAGAAAACTGCCAATTATATTTTGGCATACCATCAATTATAAGATGAATCCCAATTTAAGAGATGTTAAAATGTGGAAAATTCTGAGTCTTGTGATCAATGAAATTTGGTGTTTGTATTTGCTTGAACTGGCTCTTTTACAGTGGGGTGGGTTGAGTAAGTAGGGAGCATAGAATATATCATATCTACAATACAGAAATATAGCAAAGACAGGGGCAGAGGCTGAGAAGTATGGGCAAGAAAGACCCCAAAAGAAACCAGAAATACATTCTGACCAGGAAAGGAAAAGCCAAAAGAGGGAGAGAAGATGGAGAGGGTAACAATTTAATAGCAGGAAAGACAGTGTTGTTCAGAGAGGAACTAGAGAGGCAGCAGCCGAGCTGGTGAAGATTTACAAATGCCAAAGAGTCTGGACAGTCCTGGAGATAATGCCCACAACTAGGGGCCCTAAAAAACTGCCCCAACACCCAACCCCATCATCTGCCCCTAATTCTCCTACATAGTTTCCCAAATGTTGCTTAAGCATCTATTCAACTGACTGAAGTGTTAGTGCCTAGTCCATATTTTAGACAGTGCTGAGGCAGGACATAGGGCACAAATGGCAATATTCCAGAACACCAATACCCTGGGGAATTCATGTAAGAACATGCTCACATAGGTGTTTCACAAATGTAAATGCAAAAAGATTATTCAAAATCTTGAGGGATGTAGAGTGTAGTGTATGACACAGACATGCAAATAAAGTATTACCATACAAAGGGAAAGGGATAAGAATAGAAATACATACAAAGTATGCAATTAGTAGTTAATATCTTTTTTCCCAGATGGCTTTAATTTTGGGACGAATAGGTATTTTTATTGGTAAACATCATCATTATTGTGGAAGTTGATGATATAAAATTTTGAGATAAATTATTCATTTTTTGCTTGATTATTTGTGGTAAAGAATGTAAAACTGGAGAACAGTTCTGTAGTGGTAAACGTGAAAAATCTGGACTTGGAAACCATTCTCATAGAACTCATCAAATAAAGGATTTTATTTTGTATATTTTGCTATTCTCTACTGTTGTTTGTCTTGATCTCTGGGATGCTGACAAAGTGACTAGGAATTACTTGTAACGATATAGAGGATATCTGAGATGTAATATGTGTGTGAAATATTTGTTAGGATGGGTTGTGATAAGCACTTGGATTGTGGCTATGTTACATTTTCTTGAATGAAAATCTATGACCAGATTCTCATAATAAAGAATAGTCAAATGGAAATTCCAAAGCCTAAAAAATCCTGAATAAGGGTTAGGCACTCGTTTTGGTATAAATTCTCTTGCAAGCATTTTTATGTCAGACATGTCTGATTTAAATTGTTTAGTTTTTCCAACTTAGTAGATGCACCTGATTGGGGTCCTCTTCTCTTCTATCCTAAGACCCCTATAGAACAAGTCTTTCTGTGAGTTTTTTTTATCCTGGGTTCAGACAGAAAAACCTCCTCTTTCACTCAGGGAAATGTGGGATCTCTTTGAAGATTCCAGATGCCTCAAGGGTACTTACAGAAAACAAGATGTGTTAATACTCATTGGATTTATACCCTATCTCTGGCACATAAGCTCAATGCAGAGAGAATATGCCCAATGCTGGCACTCAGTAGAAACTTTTAAAAAAGAAAGATGTTGTATATATAATGATTTATTAAGTATTAAACCAACAACCTTCATTGTGGGATAGGAGGTAGGGAAATAAGTCCTCAGATTAGTTTAAGAGATAAGCTCATTACAGGAAGTTTAAAGTTATGCTTGGTGGTAAAGGCATAGAGTTGGAGATGCCCAGGACAGGAAAAAAACACCAGGTGCTAACAAAATGAAATCAGATTCCTTCATCTTTGGAAAATCTTGCCTTGATTATGACTAGAGCCCATCCAAAACTGAGATAGTGGAGCTAAGTGAGGAGATAGTGAATACTAGAAAAATCAGGAGATGGACCATTGCTGGGAAAATAAGAGTATCTGAAAGAGAGAGTCAAGGAAGTCCAAATGAAAGTACCACCTATATCTTTAGCTAGTGGAAGCAGGTAGATAATCACCAGATCTGCAATTTGACAACATGGAAGAAAGAGCCTGGATAGATTTATAAGTCAACAAATGATGTGATATTATTTAATATTCATTACCTTTATGAAAATTTTGGTGTGGTTATGAGATTCTATCTTCTCCTGTTCATTAATGGCACCAAGAGTGCTAGGATAGGAAATATGCATTGTAGCCTTATTCCAAGGGGCTAATCACCTAGGGAAATCAATGTATAATTGCACTCATATATTGTGCAGAAAAGAGTTAACACAGCAGGTCTGACATTGCTATCCATAGAAAGTCTTGCTTTTAAGGTTGGAAGTTGGCTGGCATCTGGGAACTTCGATCTTGGTAGTATACCTATCATTACCAGAACTGATAAGTGTGGCTTTCTGTGCCTAGATGTCTGTACAAACACCTTTATTTCTGGGAGTCTGAAATTTTGGTATGTGCTAGGCAGAGGGTGCCTATGTGACCAGCTCCCACGAAAAATCTTGGGCATTGATTCTCTAATGAGTGCCCCTGTTAGATAACAATTCACACATGTTGTCACAACTTAATGCTGGTGGGTCCTGTGTGATTCCACTGGGAGAGGACTCGTGGGCAACCTGTACCTAGTTTCTTCTGGACTTCACTCTCTGTACATTTATTTTCACTTTGATGATTTTGCTTTGTATCTTTTTGCTATAATACATCATAGCCATAAGAATGACTATATGATATGAGTCCTCCTAGCAAATCATCGAACACAATGGTGGTCTTAGGGACCCCTTACACATATGGATAATGCATTTTCAGGACTTGTTCAGGGAAATAACTTTCTTTTCAGTCTTTTGGTAAGATAGCCCAACTTACCAGTGCAATGCACCATAAAGGACAGTGATGACAGATGGTATTATACTAAAATGACACTGAAATGGTACCAGCACAGATATAAACATTAGCTATAAAGAAAGTTTACATAGAATCACACAAACAAGATTCAGTTAAGAAAAGGAATCACAAGTTAGCATTTAAATGTTAAGGTTTATAAAACATATTCAACATATGAAATTGGGTGACGTAATAGCATTTTACATACAATCATATACAATGCATGCTGTATATGAAAAGAAAGTAAAAATGAAATGTTTGGACCTTAGAAATCAAATCATATTAGTGTAAGAAGCAAAAAGTTAAGGAACCTGGGGTGAAACTCCAACTAAATCAATCACAAACTCAGAGATTTGAGTTTCCCTCTATGCCACTGTGGCAGTTATAGCTGCCTTTGGAATAACACCATATTCCTCAGAAACCATGTAAAACCATGTCCTCTGAAAGGAATAACATAATTCATTTATTCACTCAAAACATCCTTATTGAGGAGCTATTCTATTTCAAGGTGCTAAAGATATAGCAGCAAATAAAACAAATAAAATCTCTGCCCTCGTGGAGTTCAGTATATGGATCATTTCATGACTCTTCACTAAGTGAGTTCAAGGTCAACAGAAAAGTATGCCAGCCTTGACTGTGGCACAGGAAAGATAATGCTTATGGAACATCATATTATTATTAGAAAGGCACAGTGTTTTCTAGGTTTGCTAGGTGTAGTAGACTGAGTCACGTACTCCAGAGGAAAACATGTTCTTAATCTTATTCAGCATTCCTATGGGTGTGAACCCATTGTAAAGAGGATCCCTTGAAGATGTTATTGTAGTTAAGGTGGTGCCCAGCTGAATTAGGGTGGGCCTTACTTAACCTGGATTATTGAAGTCTCTTACAAGCAGAAGAAAACCAGACATAGAGAAAGCCAGAGGAGGAGCTGGAAACTAGAGATCAGTGGGAACAGTGAGAGAAAGGAAAGGACTCACCATGAAATGAGAAAGCCAAGGAACCCTAGGCTTGCAAGCTGGCTGTAACACTACTGATCCCAGGAGGAAGGAAGCCTCCTAACCTCTGAAAACATAGACAAAAAATTTCCATTGTTTAAGCCAACCCACTGTGTGATATTTGTGATAGCAGCCTGGAAACTAAGATACTGGGATAGTGCCGGAGTGGCCAAAGGCAAGTCTAGTAAATGGCTTCCATGATGAGTAGAGGTGGTCAATTGTGTTAGAAAATAATTAGATCCAATTGAAACAAGCTGAGTCCATATAAGACTCCATGAAACTACAAAGGAAATGGAAAACCAACGTGAAGTATGCTAAATGACAAGGTCATGAAAAAGCAATTGTGATGTGTATATATCGTCAAGAAGTTATGCAACAATTTTGTAAAAAGAAATAAAGTAATATGTTAATGAAAATCAGTTACATCTTGGTTAACAACCAGATCACTTATCATTAATGCTATTTTATTTTAATGCTATTGCATTAAAAGCATCCAGATATATATATATACTGGGTAGTTTCCAACCTGTTGACACAAAGACTCATCATATTCTACCAGACTGATATTCTTAGAATACCTTCGTGCATAATGATAAGAAATGACGAACTGATGGCATCTAAGTCAAATTTAGCCTGTGCAGGCATATTTTGCTTGGCCTATACAGTGTTTTTTTTTAAGGTAAAACATTTCAAATATAAAGGTAAAAAGAGAAAAAATATAGCAAACATCCATATACTATTCCAACATATCAATTTCAAATGATAATATAATGGATGAATCCTTCTACAACTTGATTTTTAATTCAAATTATGTTTTTGAGATTTATCCATGTTGATAGACTTCAGTTTATGAGTCAGCCACTGGTTGGCTACCTGTTTTTGTAAATAAAGTTTTGTTAGAACACAGGCACTCTAATTAATTTATGTATTGTCTATGGCTGCTTTTCCCAAAATAAAAATGACAGCGTTGAATAGTTACAACAGAGACTTTATGGCCCAGAAGGCATAAATATTTATTATCTTGCCCTTCACAAGAGTTTGCCAACCCCTATAATATTTCATTCATTTTAACATTTGTATAGCATTTCATTGTATGAATTTACAGACTGATAGACATTGTTGCAGTTGGGCAGTTTGATGTAATTATGAATTCCAAAAATATAATTGGATCATGCTTGTAAACTGATCTGTTAAACTGGGTATGATTAAGTTATGATTACGGCATTGACTGGGCCACATCAGTAGGGCGTTGAGCCCCACCCCTTGGTGGGTGGTGGAATTGAATATAAAAGGCAAGGCAAAGGACAGAGGAGGCAGTTTTTGAGAAGCAGTTCTGATGTTGGAGTTTTGATGTTGGAGAGAAGGATAGAGACAAGCCATTCACTGAGTTTACAGCTGGCCTTGTGGAGAGAAGCAAAGCCTAGAGAGCCTCATAGTCTACAGCTGACCTTTTGGAGGAAACAGAGGCGCTGAGCCCGGAGAGAAACGAAGACCCGGGAAGAGAGGAACCCAAGAAGCCTGAACCCTGGCAAACGTCGGCAGCTGTCTTGCTCCAACACGTGGCAATGGACTTTGGTGAAAGAAGAAACTTAACGCTTTATGGCCTGGTATCTGTGGACTTCTACCCCAAATAAATACCCTTTATAAAGAAAGACCAACCCATTTTTGGTATTTCACATTAGCACCCCTTTGGCTGATTAATACAGACATTTATATTTCTTCTATTTTTTTCACTTAAACCTCACTTCTGTAAACATTCTCAAGTATCTATATTACACAATTTTTCAATAAGAATTAATTTTCAACATTTAAAAATTAGGAGATTTCATACAAATATCTGGACTCCTAGAGTTTTCTGAAAAAGATGAAGCTCTTGTAGCCCTAGGCCCACATTCTAGCAAGGCTACAGTCCTTGGGGACTGAGGAGTGGCTGACCTCTTGAGGCAGTGTATGTGCTCTACAGATTACTGCAGTCCCCACCCAGCTTATGTGTGACTCATTCACCTGCCTGTTCTGTGGAGGAATTTTATATCCTGCATTCTTCTGCTTTTGTTAGATTAATTGGTTGATTAGTGAGATAACTCGACTCTAACAACTGAACCTTTATCAGAGAATAGGATGAAAAAGAGGACTAAAAATATCCCAACTTAGTCTGAGAACCTGGTGTTAAACTTCATATTATATAAATTTAACCAAATAATTAACCCTCACTCCAATTTTATAAAACATACTCTGAGCCTACAGGATATGAATTGATAAATCTGACTTTTATTTCAAGCTTAAAAGTACCCCAGCTCCTCCTGGCTGTGATAAAATAGATTACACAGGAGAAGATAATTAGGTCAGCAGAGAGGCCTAGGAACAATTCTTGAAACTTTATATAAAAAAGCCTTGATAGCAAGTCTTCTTGAGATTATTCTGCTTGCCATGCCCTAAATGGAAATCACACTTTTCTTCTCAAAGACCCCAACATAGAAGGATTATGGTAACCACAAATTTATCTGTGCATATGTGGTATGTATCTGTGTGTGTGTGCCCACAAACATACATGTATGCAAATATAACTAAAAGATTGTAATGAATTAGGTATGTTGAAAAATAGGAATTCCATGTTCATTAATACTTTGCTTAAGATCTCCATAAGGTCCCATATTTGTAAAAGTTGTATGTAATGAGATTACTGAAAGAACACAAGTAACAAGTTAGAACTGCGAGATACTTTCAGCCTCTAATCCCCAGCCTAACTATTTCAAGAGTGTTGTGGGAGAGGTATTTTTCATTATATGTCCTCCCTGCCAGGATTCACGCTAATTAACAGTAAGAATTAGAAAGGATCTGTCCAGTTTGGCAGCCATTAGGAAGTTCCAAACTCATGCATATCAACCACAGGGATAGCCCCAGTGAAAGAAGTGGAGTATGGAATTTTAGTTCAAAGAAATTAGGAGAGAGTTATATGAAAGCAATTCCCAGAATATCTGGCATTTTTTGTGAAGAAAGTGGTTCTTGACTTTTTTATTGCTTTTGGATATGTATTTGTGAAAGGATTTCCTGGGTATAATACTAATATGAAATGACTTTTATAGAAGAGAACTGAGATGCCGTAAGTTTTTTGGAATAGAAAACAGTTTATAAGAAGCACAGGAGAAGACAGCAAACAATTTAAATCCCAACTTACTTGCTGTGTGAATTTGAGCAAGTACCTAGTTCATAAGACTTAAGAGAATTAAATGAGTTGATACATGCAAAATGCTAAGAATCTAGTACACACTAAGCACTATATACAAGTTTTCTATTAATAATGATGATGATGATATTACTACTACTATTATTACGATAAAATGTAAAGGGAGTTAAAAGATGATGAAATAAAGCCTGTTTAGGATTTAATTAGTGAATAGTCAATGCCTTGAAAGAATCTTTTTAAGGCCAATTTGACTAAGCTTCAGGGCTAGCGCCAAAAATTACTGGTTAAACACAACCTGTAGTCTGCTTTCTTGTAACCAAAAACCTCTAAGGAATTCGCTTTCTCTGAATTCCTATGCCCTAGAGTCTAAGTTGAACATGATATCTCAGTGAGGGAAATTAAAGTTTCTTGAGGAATCTATTGTCTCCAGTCCTGGCAAAGGAATAGGGAAGGCTTACTGTTGTTATGAATGGCAGCTTGAATAGGGAGGTGATTTTTAAATAGGATTGCTAGAAGAGACTGTAAGACTGGCCTATGGAAAAGGAGTAAGAGGGACATTAACCAAAAATGCCAGCGATGGAAGGAAGATGAGTCTACATAATGAGAAGAGGAAAAGTATACTTGGTTGAAGAGATACAACACACCATAAAAGGAAGAATTAGCCATCAACTTTTATACCTTCCCAAAGCTAGTCTGTTTTCCTTGCCAGTATCAGGATTGTTTATGCCAACACTATATGGAATTCTCTTTATGAAACTGGTTACTTTAAGCCATTAGGGCCCTCATTGTTGCAAGCAAGAAGGACACTAACTTTTTCTTTTCCTGCCCACCTGTGTTATCGTGTCTCCTCAGTGCTGCCAGTGGAGATCAAATGGATGCGACACTTGACCTTCTGAAATCTACTCAGCCAAAAACTGCTATGCCAAGCCAAAGGCCTGGTCTGAGAAAGGGCTTCCCACCATCTGAGAGTTCAGTGGTAACAAGCATGGTAAGAAGAGGAAAATGAAAATGAAATGGAAAAAGCTGAGACTGTAAGAGTCTGGAGTCCATAACAGAACTGAATAGAAAGGGAAGATAATATGATGTACTATGTAAGGGGAACATTTCAAAATAATTGTAAAGAGTACATTATTGTTGGGAAGTAATCACTGCAACTGTCAAAGATAATAACAAAAATCACAAAGGGCTATACAATATAATGAGGGATATGTCCAGATATCTAGGGCTGACTTACCATTAGGCAGAGTAGGCACAATGCCTAAATCCCATGATAGTTTCATAGGCTCATGAAATATTTTAAATTCTTTTAAAATTGGAAGAAAAAATAAATATAATCCAGCCAGTATTATATTCATCTTCATATTACTGCAGTCGTAAATGTAATTTTTAATATTTTTTACGGTGAAAATGGCCCTTGAAGACAAAACTGCATAGGGCCTGTAATGGCTGCCCTGTAGGTACCCTGTGAGAATTCCCAAATTCAGGAAGAATAACAAAGCCTGCAAAGTGAGAGTTGAAATTGACATCCTTGAGACTGGCAAGGGCCCCTGTAGCCTCAGCATTGAATCTCATACAATTGAAATAACTGATTCATCCATATAAAAACCACCATGGACCAAAGTAGATTTATTGTTATTGTAGTTATTATCTTTTGTTAACGGAAGAATGTGTAACATTGATATAAAAGTAGTGGTTGTTAGGTGTTCAGAATGGAAGGGAAGGGGAGGGATGAATAGGTAGAACACAGGGCACTGGGGTGGTGAGAGTCTTTTGTATGATACTGCAATGACAGATCCATGACATTATGCATTTGTTAAGGCCTATGGAACTGTACAGCACAAAGTGTAAACCATAATGCAAACTATAGACTTTGGTTAGTAGCAATGCTGCAATATTGGTTCATCAATTGTAACAAATGTACCACACTAAACTAAGATGTTAATAATAGGAGAAACTACGTGTGTGGGTGTGGGTGGGGTTATATGGGAATTTCATATACTTTCGGTGTAATTTTTTTTTGTAAATGAAAATCTAAAACTTCTCTAAAATAAAGTTTATTATTACAAAAAAAAAAATCACCACAAACATTGACCTTTCCAATCCCTTGCAAATAGTTAAAATCTCTATTGTTAAATCCTGGAGTGGCAAGATCTAATGACTGGAGCAAACCAATTATGAGAAGTTACACCAGTTTTAGCAAACATGCAGATTACCTGTCATGAACTACTGTTGCATTAAATTAACTTCCAGACATATTGTTCGTGGTAGATATGAAATCACTCATCTGAAGGCTCAGAGTCATCCACCAGTAAGATCAGTATGATTTTTCTTATAATTATTATATTTATATGTACTCTTTCCCCTTCAGTTGTGATGGAAAAGTAGAAATGCATACAAGAAAGTGTCAGGTCACTGTGCAATATCTGAGAGTCATACTTTACATAATCTTGAAGGGAGGGTGCATAACTTGGGGTAGAATGGACCAAATGGAATAGAATAATAATAAATTATTAACAGGTCTAGCCTATCACTATCATATTAGTAAAGTTCAACAGCAAAGATTTATTCACTAGTGATAAAGAAGACATTAACAATTGATCCTATATCAGGGAGATTAAGAGGAAGGGATAAAGAACTTACAAATTAGTCCAAGTTAAATCATGGACAGTAATTAACAGTACAATTATAAAAAATGTGCTTTCATAAAGTATAATAAATGTACCACACCAAAGCAAGGTATTAATAGAAACATGGGAATCCTATATTTTATGCTTAATTATTCTGAAATCCACAACTTCTCTAATAAAAAAAGATATAGAACTATAAAAGGTCAAAGAGAAGTAGAAAGGATATAACTGCAAACAATAACTGTCAACAATATTTTGGAAATTAGAAAGCAAATGGGCAAATGATTTATAACTTACCTCAGGAGAATAATCTCAAACCCAATAAGAAAAGCTGATTTGTGGTACCAAACCTCAGAAAGGCAAATCAATTTGGATTAATTTGGCAGGGGTGTTTGGGTGAGCTGAAAATAGAAAAATTGACTGAAATTCTGTATAAGGAGCAGTCAAAACCCCAGATACCCTTTTCAACCCTCCAAACAAGATGATCTTAATCTATACAAAATTTCCCAGGAATGTAATTACATGTAAATTGAGGGATGATTGTACTATATTTTGTAGTACATTTTCAAGAGTTGCTTGCAATTTCTGAAAACTGTACCACTAACAGCAACATAACTTGTGGTATTTGAGTTGCCAATGTAATACACCTGTATTAGTCTACATTTGTATCTCGCACAATGGTATTAATGTGTGGACACAAGCATCTGACTCATTATATTTCTAGTGTAATTATGGCAAGTGTTCACATATTGAAATGCATATTGTTTTATCACAAATTACTTCAGATCTGCCATGTTGCATGACTCTAGGGAGTGTCATTCACACTGTGTTTATATGAATGATGCACCCTTGGCTTGTGCGGTGTGGTTGTGCACAAAAGAGTTAATGTACCAGGCCTGAGACTGCTATCCTTAGAGTGCAAACTACGTATTTATGCTGAACACCTTTTTATTCTGGAAGCCTCGAATTTTGTATGTGCTAGGCAGAGGGCACCCATGGGACCAGTTGCCAATAAAAGCCCTCAGAGCTGAGTGTCTAAGGGGCTTCTTTGAGCAGAAACATTGCACACATGTTGCTGCATGTTGGTTGCTGGGGAAGAGTGCACTCTCTGTGACCCCTCATAGGAGAGGGACAGCATAAGGAAGTTTGCACATGGATTCCTCCAAACTCTGCCTGTGTCTTCTTCCCTTATGATCCAGCTGTGTATTCTTAGTACACCACTGTAATAAAACTTAGCCATGAATACAAAGTATATGCTGAGTCCTGTGAGTCCTTACAGTAAACCTTTGAAGGTTAGGGCACTCTTCGGACCCCTGACACAGTGGCCATAGTCTGTAGCCCTGGATTACTTTCTTTTTTAAAAAATTATTATATTTTTAAGGAAGCTTTAGATTACATAAATGTTACATCAAAAATATAGGGGATTCCCGTACACCCCACCTTTATGTTAACATTATGGGATAATATTGACTTTTTTCAAATTATTTGTTTGTATATGTTATAGTATCTTTGATTTTCATTTCATGATGTTAAAGGAGCTGTTACCAAATATTTGTTATAAAGGGGGACTCTTAGTTCTAACAGGTAGAGGAATACTGCTGTAGACAAAGATAATAACATTGACAACAATGATGATAATAATGATAATAATAGCAGCTAACATTTACTGAGTGCTTAATATATGCCAGGCATTGTGCTAAGCTCTTTCCATGAATTACCTCACATACTCTTCACTGTAACTCTATGCAGTGAGCAGTATTATTTTCTCCTTTTATCTATGAAGAAAGAGGCTCAGAAAGGCTAGGCAACTCAGCTGGATTCATGACTAGCAGATGGCAGGGGTAGGATTTGAAGGCAGGCAGTCTACTCCCAGAGCTGAGCTGCAATGCTTCCTTTCAATTACATATACAAGGGGTTGGTCATTAAAATAAAATGGTATCTTCCAAATAAATATAGCAACTAATATAATTTCTTAGAAGCAATAAATATTAGTAAACTCTGCCAGTTAAAACTATACCAATTCTTTCTCATCTCTTGGAATAATTCTCTAATATTTAACATTTTATATAGAATGCAAAAACCAGGAACATTCATATGAAGCCTACCTTTGTAGACTGCACATTTTGTAATTGTTCTGCTATAATTCTGATTTTGAAATCACAGTTCTTAATGCAATATAAAACCCTGTCACTTTTCAGATTGCTAAAAATGGTCAGACATTATAGCAATTTAGATAAATTAATGTCAGTATTTCTATAGCATTCATATTTTCTATGGAAAGCCAGAGGTTACAGATGCTTGAATTTCTAGTATTGATATCCCTATAGTTTTATGGATTCTCAGGAAGTGCCAGAGCTGAGCAGAAACTTAGCAGCCACAATAATACACACACACAAACACCCATACCCCGCTCACACAAAAATAGTACAGAATTTTTTGTAAACAGAAAAAAAGGACATCCATGCTGACACAGTTAAGCAGTGTGGAAATGGGGGAGCGGGGAGGAGCGGGTTGAAGGCCAAACACATAACTAGAGGGCTGAAAAGTACAGTTTTTATTGGAACAGCAAGGTCATGTTGAAAAAGGAAACAAGAAAGAATTTCAAGTGAGGCAGCAAAATTATAGCCTTCCCAGAAGAAATGAATATAATGAACAAGCTAAAGGATAATCAGAAGGGATTAAAAATGTGTTCTAAAGTTATATATTAAAAAATGCAAAGAAAAAGACCACTTCCTAAGTGAGAGGTTCTCAAACTTCAGTGAGCATAGTGGTCACCAAGATTCTCAGACTCTGCTTTCAGAGATTTTTATTCTTGTGTCTGGGGTGGGACCCAGGATGTTTAACAAACACTCCAGCTGATTTGGACACATGTTACTCACCATCACATGCAGACATACACTGCCCTGTGCAAGCTGTGCTTCCAATATCTTTCTAGAAAACCCAGTCCACCTCCTGAGGAGAACACTGAAAATATGAAAACTGGAATAATGTAGAGAAAGAGTTTTACCATTAATTTGAAACCTATTGCAGGGGGCATACTATGGTAAATACCAATTCTATTTTTTAAAGAAAAAAATAAGTACGGATTCCAATTTAGGAGATTAAGCCATCTGAGTACTATATCACAAGTGACAGTCATCTGCCTAAAGTAGCAGTGCCCTGTCACATATATCGAAAATTTGTCAGCATCACCCAGCTCTGAAAATTTTAGTTTAATATATAAGCATATATGTACCTAACCAGAGAGCCCCAAAAGATTTGAGACTTGAATTGACAGAATTAAAGGGAGCAAGATACAATTCAAAAATAACAGTTGGAGACTTCAGTACTCTGCTCTCAATAATTGACAGAATAACTAGGCAGAAAATCAACAAGAGTATAGAAGACTTGAACAGGACTATCAAACCAACTTGACTTAATAGACTTTTATAGAACAATTCATAAATAGCAGAATATGTGCCCAAGATAGACCATATACTAGGCCATAAAACCAGTACTGATATATTTAAAAGAATTGAAATCATACATACCATGTTCTATGACTAAAACAAAGTTAAGTCAGAAAAAACAACAGAAGAAAACTTGTGGAATCCACAAATATTTGGAAATTAATCAATACATTTCTATGTAACTCATGGGTCAAATAAAAAATTGCAAAGAATGTTAGAAAATATTATGGTCTGAATGAGAATAAAAACACAAAACATCAGCATTTATGGGATGAATCTAAATTGGTGCTTAGAGGGAAGTTTATACTTTAAATGCTTGCATTTAAATCCATAATCTTTAAAATCTAGAAAAATTAAAGCAGATCAAAATAAAGGCAATCTGAAGGAATAAAATAATAAAAATTAGACATAAATTAACAAAATAGAAAACAGAAAAATGATAGAAAAAAATTAAAGAAACCAAACGTTGATTCTTTGAAAAGATCAATAAAATCAACAATCTCTTATGTAGACTAATGAAGAAAAAGAGGAGACACAGATCACAAAAATTAGGAATGAAAGAGTAAACATTACCACTGACCCTTTAGAAATAAAAAAGATTCTAAGAGAATATTGTGAACAACTGAGTGCAAACATATTACATTTAGATGAAATGAAAAAACTCCTAGAAAGACAAAAACTTCTGAAATCGACTGAAGACAAAATGGGAAAGATGAATATAGCTAAAATAAGTAAAGAAGTTGGATTAGAAATTAAAAATCTTCCCACAAGGAATAGCCCAGTTCCAGATGGCTGCACTGGTGAATTTTATCAAACATGTAAATAAAAGCTAATAATGTTACTCCACAAATCTTTTATTTATTTATTTTTTTTATTATTATTATTTTTAATTAATTTATTTATTTTTATTTTATTTTATTTTTTTTTATTATGGGTAAAAATCAAAATTCTCACAATACATACAAACATTTGTAAAATGATATATAAATATATATGCATATATGTGTATTTGCTTACAAAAATGTTATTTTTTATATATATATATATACATATATTTTAAGAGGTGCTTAGATTACCTAAAATATTATACGGAACCCACTCGGATTCCCATGTTGCCCACCTCCCACACCTCCCACCACATCCAACTGGAGTGGACATCACCATCCCAGTCGCCTCTGGATTGGGGGAAGAACTATGGACTAGAGTGGACTTGATGGTATTCTCTTGCTCACATATGGTGATTCTTGCAATGCAAGAAATTATAACAATGAGGTGGAGCCAGTGGCCACTTGACAGTTTTTTGGGTAGGGAGGGGATGAGCAGTTGAAATACAGGGGCTTCTTTGGGAGTTGGAGGTTGTCCTGAGTACTGTTGTGGCAATGGATGTAGGCCATTTTAAATCAGTACACACCACTCAGAACTGAGTGGGAGAGAGTGTGGTCTACAGTGTGAACTGTGGTCTATGGTTGGTGGCAAGGCTCCAGGATGTGTAAGTTCATTGAGGTTGGTGGGCCACAAATCTTTTAAAATATAGAGGTTAGACCACTTCCCAAGTCATTCTATAAAGATAGCATCACCTTGATAAAAAAAAGTCATACAATGACATCATAAGAAAATCTATAGACCAATATCTCTCATGAATATAGATGCAAAAATCCAGAGCAAAGTATTAGCACTCTGAATATTAAAACATATACAAATGATTATACACTGTGAGCAAGTAGAATTTATTCCAAGAGTGCAAGGCTGGTATATCTTCTGAAATCAATTTATATAATATACATATTAACAGAATAAGGGACAAAAACCACATGACCATTACGAAAGATGCAGAAAAAGCATTTGACAAAATTAACATCTGTTCATAATAAAACTATTAAAAAACCTAGTTCCTCAACGTAATATACAGCATATTTGAAAAATTTACAGCAAACATCATAGTTAATGGTGGAAGACTGAACGCTTTCCTCTTAAGATTGGAAGAAGGAAAGGTTGGCCACCCTTGTCTCTTTATTCAGCATAGTACTGGAGTTTCTAGCCAGTGTGATCAGGCAAGAAAAATGAATAAATGGTATCTAGATTGGAAAGGAAGGAGTAAAACTGTTTTATTTGCCAATGACAGTGTCCTGAACATAGAAAATCCTAAGTAATCCATGCAAAAAATTTATTAGAGCCAATAAATGAGTTCAGCAAGTTTGCAGGATACAGATCAATATATAAAAATCAATTGTATTTCTATATTGGGACAATGCACAATGCCAAAATAAAATTAATAATACAAACCCATGCACAACAGCATCAAAAAGAATAAAATATTTGGAAATACACCGTAAAAAGAAGTGCAAGGCTTGTACACTTAAATATATAAAGCTTTGCTGAGAAAAATTAAATACAATCTAAATAAATGGGGAGATATTCCATTTTCATGGATTGGAAGACTCATATTTTAAGATGGTGATTCTCTCCAAATTGATTTATAGATTTGATGTAATCCCACCAAAATTCTAGCAGACTTTTATGCAAAAACTGACAATAAACCCTAAAATTTATACAAAAATTCAAAATATCTATAATAGCCAAAACAATTTTGAAAAAGAACAAAGTTGAAGGACGTTCACTTCCAGTGTTCAAAACTTTCTATAAAGCTAAAATTATCAAGACAGTGTATTCATGGCATAAGGACAGAACTATATATGAGTGGAACAGAATTGAGAATCCAGAAATAAATCCTTGTACTTACAGGCAATCGATATTTTGCAAGGCACCAAAGAAATTGATGGGGAAAGGACAGTTTATTCAACAACTGGTGCTGGAAAAATTGGCTATCCACATGCAAAATGATACATTTCGACCTTCCCCTAATGCTATAACAAAAATAAACTCAAACTGGGTCACAGAACTAAATGTAAGAACTAAAATGATACAATTTTTTAATAAGAAAATAGAGGAGACAATCTTTAAGATCTTGGGTTAGGCAAAAATTTCTCAGATATGACACCAAAAGCAATGACCATTAAAGAAAAGAAAAAGATAAATTAGACATTTTCAAAATTGAAAACTCTTGCACTTCAAAAGATACCATTAAGAAAATGAAAAGACCAGCAACATATTAAGGGAAAATATTTGCAAATCACATATCCGATAAAAGACTTTTATCTAGAAATTAGAAATAACACTTACAACTCTATAACAGGATAAACAATCCAACTAAAAACTGGGCAACCATAAGATCGAAGCCCCCTCTCAATTCGAGGCAGAGTTGGCATCACCACCCCAAAATCTTCAAAGTTTAGGAATGAACAAACATAAGAAGTGAGTGCAATCATGGACAAAGTAAAGTTATTAATATTGTAGTAACAGAAGAACATGTAACACTGCTATAAATATAGTGGTTACCAGAGGCTCTGAGGGGAGGGGGAGGGAATAATAGGTGAAACATAGGGCATTTTTAGGGCATTGGAATTAAGTGTGAACCACAGTGTAAACTATAGACCTTGGTAACTAGCAATGCTTCAATATTTATTCATCAATTGTAACAAATGTACCACATTATTGTAAGATGTTATTAATAGGAGAAGATGTGGGAGGGGGAGAGAGTGGGGTATATGGGAATTCCTTATACTTTTAAAAAGTTTCAATAGTAAAATAAAAATTGGGCAAAAGATAGGAACAGACATTTCATTAAATGGCTAATGAGCACATGAAAACATCCTCAATATCATTAGTCAATAGGTAAAGAAAAATTAAAACCACAATGAGATACCATTTCATATCCACTAGAATGGCTATAATATATAGAAAATAATAAATGTTAGCGAGGATGTGGAGAAAACAGGGACCTCTCAGGCACTGCTGGTAGGAAAGTAAAATGGTACACCACTTTCTTAAAAAATTAAACATAAACAACCAAGCAATTCCACTCCTAAGTACCTACCACAGAGATATGAAAACATACATCCATACAAAGAATTGAATATAAATATTCATAACAGACAAAAGCGAAAAACAACCAAAATATCCATCAACTTGTGAATGAACAGACAAGATGTGGTATATCCATATAATAAACTACTATTCAGCAAAAAAAAGGAATGAACCACTGAAACATGAGTACATCATGGATGAATTTCAAAAACATTATGCTAAGTGAAAGAAGCCAAACACAAGACACCATATATTGTATGATTCAATTTATATGAAATGTCCAGAATAGGCAAATCCATAAAGACAGAAAGTAGATTAGTGATTGACTAGGGGGGATGAATATGTTCTAAAGCTCATTTATGGTGTGGGTGGCCTATTTGTTAAATTTAGTAAATATCATTGACTTGTATATAAAATCGGTGAATTTTATGATATGCAAAAAAAGATCTCAATAAAGTATTTTAAAAACCTGGACATATGTATGCTCTGACCCAGCAATTTCACTCCTAGATATATCAGTAACAGAAATGTATGTGTACATTCACGAAAAGATATGTACAAAATGTACACAGAAGTGCTATTTATAATAATCCAAAACTGGAAACAGCCCTAAAGTCAATCAATATAGAATGCATAAACATTTTATAGTATGTGAATACCTCAGAACACTATCCAGCAAAAAGAATGAGTGAACCACACCAAACACAATGACAAACTTAACATTTAGTAAAAGAAACAAGAGTGAAAACTATATGATTCTATCAATATAAGAGGCAAAAATAAGCAAAACTAATCCATTCTGTTAGAAGTCATGACAGTGGTTAAGCTTTGTGGGGGGCAAGGGTTGTGACAAGAAAGGGTTAGAAGAGGACTTCCAGGGTGCTAGTAATATTCTGTTTCTAAATCTGAGTGCTGGTTACACATGTTTGTAAACTTTGTGAACTTTCAATGAAATCTGTGCACTTGTGTGTACAAATGGATGGCATTTTTAAAGTTTACATTAAAATGTACATTTAAGATCTGCTCATTTATTTGTATATAAATTGTATCTCAATAAAAAACAGAAAAAATTAAAACCCCAAATGTATGAGCTGCTCTCTCTGCACAGAAAGAAAACCACAAAACTGACTGATATCGTCCAAAAGTAATCCTTATAACACAAGGCAAAATTCAAAGACCATTTCTATGAGCAACCTATAACAAAAGAATATGACTTCATAGTTAGTATGTTTTAAATTTTTAAAAAAATAGCCTCACCTGATGGTATAAAAGTGGTTTCAATGATTCAGGAATAGGAAAAAAGAATAGAAATTTAACATCCAGGCTGAGAAAACTTAAAGACGTTCTCCCTAAAAATGGTTCACTTAAAACTCCAAGAAACTGAAAAATACACAGGTCTACAGGAAAGAATTAGAAATTTTGCTTTGCAGAGTATTGATATGAATATGACTATGTGTAGGAGAGTTTCAACTATAAAAATAGAGTTTTAGAAACAAATATTATATTGCAAAGCTAATAATTATGTTCCCTGAGTATATTTTGTAAAACTGTCTACTGAATCACAAAGTATTATTTCAGAGTCTGGAGAGTAATTTGAGTATGTAATTGGTTATATTTATAAGGTATTTCACTGGAAAAATATATTGTGGCTACTGAAAATGAAATGGAAATATTTGAGGCCAAACAGGATTTTTTTCCTATTAAGACTTCCAAATAGGGAGAAAACAACAATAAATCATTTTCTCTTCAAAGCCCAGACTAGTTTTACAGTTAGAGCATTGAATGTTAATGGCTTGAAGTCCCCAATCAAAAGACACAGAGTGATAGAATGGATTAAAAAATATGAGCCATCTATATGTTGTCTACAAGAGACTCACCACAGATGTAAGGATACAACCAGATTAAAGGTGAAAAGTTAGAAAAAGATATTCCATGCAAAATAGTAACCGAAAAAGAGTTGGAGTAGCAATACTAATATGGGACAAAATAGATTTTAAATGCAAAATTGTTCTAAGGGATGAAGAAGTTCATTTTATATTAATAAAAGGGGTAATTCAACAAGAATAAATAACTATTCTAAATATTTATGCACCTAACCTCAGTGTCCCACGATACATGAGGCACACACTGGCAAAGCTGAAGGGAGAAATAGATGTTTATATAATAATAGTTGGAGACTTCAATACACCACTCTCAGTATTGGATAGAACATATGGACAGAAGATAAATAAAGAAACAGAGAACTTGAATAATATGATAAATGAAAAAGACCTAACAGACATCTATAGAACATTGCACCCCCAAACAGCAGGATATACATTCTTTTCAAGTGCTCATGGATCCTTCTCCAAGGTAGGCCACCATATGTCACATATGTCACAGGTCAAATCTCAATAAATTTAAAAATATGGAAATTATACAAAATACCTTTCTCTGATCATAATGGAATGAAGCTGGAAACCAATAATGGACAGAAAATGGGAAAATTCATAAATATGTGGAGATTAAACAACACACTCTTAAACAACCAGTAGGTCAAAGAAGAAATTGCAAGAGAATTCATCAAATATCTTGAAATGAATGAAAATGAGAACACAACATATCAAAACCTAAAGGGCACTGCAAAGGCAGTGCTGAGAGGGAAATTTATAGTCCTCAATGCTTACATTAAAAAAGAAGAAAGTAAAATTGATGATCTAACTGCACACCTGAAGGAACTAGAAAAAGAATAGCAAACTGACCACCACCTACACTGACCCTAGAAGAAATAGAAGACCTCAACAAATCAATCACAAGTGAAGAGACTGAAAGAGTCATCAATAACCTCCCAAAGATGAAAAGCCAAACCAAGTCAAAGGAAAGAAATAGTAAAGATAAGAGCAAAAAAAAGTGAAATAGAGAACAAAAAAACAACAAAGAGAATCAACAAAATCAAAAGTTGGTTCTTTGAGAAGATCAACATAATCAACAAACCCTTAGCTAGACATACAACAACAACAAAGAGAGAAGACACAAATAAATAAAATGAGAAATGGGGAGGGGGGTGGAAATTACTACTGACCCAGTAAAAATAAGAGAGATCATAAGAGGATACTATGAGACTGTATGCCAAAAAACTAGAAAATGTAGATGAGATGGACAAATTCCTGGAAACACATGAACCACCTACACTGACCCTAGAAGAAATAGAAGACCTCAACAAATCAATCACAAGTGAAGAGACTGAAAGAGTCATCAAAAACCTCCCAAAGATGAAAAGCCTGGGACCAGATGCCTTCACAGGTGAATTCCACCAATCACTCAAAGATGAACTAATACCAACGTTGCTCAAGCTCTTCTAAAAAAATTGAACAGGAAAGAATGCTACCAAACTCATTCTATGATGCCAACATCACCCAAATACTAAAACCAGATAAAAATATTATGAGAAAAGAAAATTACAGACCAATATCTCTAATGAATATAGATACAAAAATCCTCAACAAAATGCTTGAAAACAGAATCCAAAAGCACATTACAAACTAAACACCATGATCAAGTGGGTTTTATCCCAGATATGCAAGGGTGATTCAACACAAGAAAATCATTTAGTGTAATAAACGACATTGATAAATTGAAGAAGAAAAATCACACGATTCTCTCGATTGATGCATAAAAGGCATTTGACAAAATACAGCAGCATTTCTTGATAAAAACACTCCAAAAGATCAGAATAGAAGGAATCTTTCTCAATATGGTAAAGGGCATATATGAAAAACATACAACTAGCATTATACTCAATGGTGAAAGACTGAAAGCTTTCCTGCTGAGATCAGGAACAAGACAAGGATGCCCACTGTCACCATTATTATTCAGTATTATGCTAGAAGTTCTAGCTAGAGCAATTAGGGTAGACAAAGAAATAAAAGGCACCCAAATAGTAAAGGAAGAAGTAAAACTTTCACTATTTGCTGATGACATGATCTTATATGGAGAAAATTCTGAAAAATCCACAACAAAGCTACTAGAATTAATAAATGAGCTCTGCAAAGTGGCTGGATATAAGGTTAATATGCAAAAATCAATAGTGTTTCTATACACTACTAATGTGCAATCTGAGGAGAAAATCAGAAAAAAATTCCATTTATAATAACAAATAAAACAATCAAATATTTAGGAATAAACTTAACCAAGGACACGAAGGACCTGCATTCAGGAAATTACAAAACATTGCTAAAAGAAACTGAAGAAGAATTAAATAAATGGAAGGACAGTCTGTGTTCATGGATTGAATATCGTTAAAATATCAATCCTACCCAATCTAATTTATAGATTCAATGCAATCCCAATAAAAATCCCAACAGTCTTTTTTTGCAGAAATCGAAAAGCCAATAATTAAATTTATTTGGAAGGGTAAGAGGCCCTGAAAAGCCAAAAGATGTCTTAAGAAGAACGAAATTGGAGAACTCTCACTTTCTGATTTTAAAGCATATTACTTAGCTACAGTGGTAAAAACAGCATGGTAGTGGCATAAGGAAAGACAGATTGACCAATGAAAACGAATCGAGAACTCAGAAATTGACCCTCACATTTACAGTCAAGGAATTTTTGACAAGGCTGTTAAGCCCACCCAGCTGGGCCAGAACAGTCTATTGAACAAATGGTGCTCGGAAAACTGGATAGCCGTATCCAGAAAGAAATAGTAACCCTATCTCACACCTTATACAAAAATTAACTCAAAATGGATCAAGGACTTAAATATAAAAACAACCACAAAACTCCTCAAAGAAAATGTAGGAAAACATTTTCAAGATCTTGTGGTAGGTGGTAGTTTCTGAAACCTTACACCCAAAGCACAAGCAACAAAAGAAAAAACAGATAAATGGGACCTCCTCAAAATTCGACACTTGTGTACCTCAAAGGACTTTATCAAAAGGGTAAAAATGCAGGCGACTCAATGGGAGAAAATACTTGGCAATCACATATATGACAAGGTTTTAATATCGATGATATATAAGGAGATCATACAACTCACAATAAAAAGACAAAGTATCTGATTAAAAAATGGGCAAAAGACTTGACAACTGTCCAAAGAAGAAATACAAATGGTGAGCAAACACATGAAAAAATGTTCAACATCACTAGCAATTAGGGAAATGCAAATCAAAACTACAATGAGATATCATTTCACACCTATTAGACTGGCCGCTATTAAAAAGTCAGAAAACTGCAAATGTTGGAGAGGATATGGAGAGATAGGAACACTTATGCACTGTTGGTGGGAATGTAGAATGTTACAGCCACTGAGGAGGACTGTTTGGCAGTTCCTAAAGAATTTGAATATAGACTTGCCATGGGATCCGGCAATATCATTGCTAAGTATATACCCAGAAGAACTGAGAGCCAGTGACATAAACAGATATCTGTACACCCGTGTTCATAGCAGCGTTATTCACGATAGTCAAAAGTTGGAAACAACTCAGGTGTCTATCAGCTGGTGAATGGATAAACAAATTGTGGAGTATACATATGATGGAATAATATGCAGTGGTAAGAAGAAATGAAGTCATGAAACACATGACAACATGGAAGAACCTGGAGGTCACTATGTTGAGTTAAGCAAGCCAGACACAAAAGGTCTAATACTGCATGACTACCCTATTATGAACTAAATATATTATGTGAAATATAAATATGTTATGTGAAATATGAATATGGATAGAATTGATATATAAGACCATTTTTCTTTGAAACTGAGCAAATATAAGTTAATAGTACAAAATGTTAATATAAGACAAAAAAAAACACACACACATTATATTAAGTGAAGGAAACCAGACACAAAGTACTACATATTGTATGATTCCATTTATATAAAATGTAAATATAAATCAATTTATAAAGATGAAATGAGATTAGTTGTTATGTAGGTGTGAGGAAGGAATGTTAAGGGTGTGGAGTCTTTCTTACTGGAGTAATGAAATTGTTCTAAAATTTTTGAGATGATGAATGTACAACATTGTGATTATACTAAAAGCCACTGATTATACACTTTGGATAGAATAGCCAGAAACACCAGCTATGTACAGTGGGGGAAGCATAGAGAGATTGAGAGGTGAGGAATTTTCATTTTTGTTTCTTTGTCTATTTTTTGTTTATTATTATTATTGAAATAATGAAAATGCTCTAATAATGATTGAAGTGATGAATGCACAACTATGTGATTATAGCAAATACCACTGATTGTACACTTTCGATGAACTGTATGCTTTATTGATAGGTATCATTAAAATAGATTTGTTTTTAAAAAAATTCAGGCTAGTATTTTACATCCTTGTGCAGAAAAGAAGTTTATTTAACGATAGCAACAATGTTGAACTTTACCTGAACCCTGTACTTCAAGCAAACAGAAACAGTTAAGCAATCCCCCCAACCTTTTGTGTTCCAAGAAGCAACTAATCTCAAAGGCATAAGACCCATCTTCATCCTTTCTCATGACTCCCTTAGACACATGATGCCTCCCTTGCTTAACTGCCTCTATCAAACCCTAATTTTCCTTCCTTTTCTTTGAAACATTGCTCATTAATGAACATTCTCCCAGCCTGCATAAAATCATGCTCTGTCTGGTGTATTTTGTCTTTGGCAGTTGGTGCCATGACTCAGATAGGATCAGACTTCGCCTTTGGATCTTCATTTACTCCACCCAGGTCAGAAGGCCTTTTGGAGCCCTTTGTGCACATTTCCTGACTGGTGACCCAGGGACACAAAAGTGAGCCCAACTCACAGTCCCATGCTCTGGATTCTTGGCCATTGTTAGCACCATAGAGAATAAGTTTTGGTTCTTTTGGAGTACTCACTTGATTCCTTCTATCAGCTTGTTTGTCTTTCATAGTATAACTACTGGGTGATCTCTGTATATTGATTAGTGGTTTACTTGTCTCCGTTGTGTAAAAGAGGACAGAGAATCTGGTTTGTTAGTCTTTTCTGTTTGTCTGTTTTATCTATTTTGATCTGAACTCAATTAAGAATTCCATGCCTACCAGGAAGTGGATATATGGATGGTGAGGTTTGTATTTCTTTGTTTATTCAACAAATTGAACTAAATTTTTAGAACTGACACTATAACCCTTCTTTCTTTATGTGTCTATATGTTTATATGTCTGTAATTCAGAAAGGCCTTTACCTCTTATTGTATGAGAGTGTAATAATTTTCTGCTTCTCGATGGTATTACCAAATTAGATTATATAATTTCTTAAATTAAAGGAGCTCTATTCTCATTGGCCTATAGAGATAAGTAAGCACACATAATAGACAATTCCGAAAATTCCCAGAAAAAAGGAAACTGAACTTCCAAGACTTTCAATATGTTAAAAAAGTATTCTTACAGAAACTAACTCAAATGTTTTAAGAATTCAAGTTTAAATAATTTACATAAATCTTTGAAAAATAAGGCTAGTTTAACAATTTTGGTTTAATTAGAAAAGCTATGTCTTTTCTGATTTATCAGTGTTAGGTGCAATGTATGGGTAGATTTTTATTCTACTTGGGTATGTTCTTCCCAAGAACATACCCAAGTAGAATAAACTAGCATTACTTCTACTAAATATTTATTATTATGAAAAATGTAAATTTGCATTTAACCCTATTGAATCATTATCCTAACAAACTTTATTTCAACAGTTATTATGTTAGATTGAAGATAATTTCCAAGATCTTTAGGTAAGTAAAAACTGTGGACTGAGACTAAAATTACTTACTGTATATTTTCTAAGTAAGATCGAATACTGAAATGTTAATTATTAAATATAATTTAAGGTGCTATATTTTTACTTCTTATTTTTTATATAGTACAAAGAGGCTATATATATATTGGTCTGTTAATCAGCATGTTCATTTTTGTCACTTTGAAAAGTGGTACTTCAAGGGATGTGTTTTTGTTAAGGAAAAAGGATTGTACTATTGTCCTAAAGTAAAATGAGTGGTTGTTCTAGAAAGGGAAAGAGAAGAGCATAGCACAAAAGAGATAGAGTGGCCAGAAGAGAATCCTGCAACATCCTTGGAAGAATGGAAGGAGGAGACTGCCCATATGCAGAGATTTGTGAGCAGAGCACTCCATGCCGCGGAGGCTGGTGCCCATCTTCCACTGGCATTGCAAGCTGCCTCGGGAGCTATTCTGTGGCTGGAGTTGGAAGCTCCATTTCCCAAAAATGAGGGAGGAAGAGACAGTTTGCCACTGACTTCAGCTATTGATTAGCAAATAAGGCTAGCTAAAGTACAATCCTGAGAACAGCTAAAGTTTGAACCAGTTTAAGTTAGAAAGAGGTTGGTAGCTGCCACTTTAATTCTGCCCCTGGCATGAGGGGAAGCAGGGCTGATTGAAAATCACAGTGATAGTAGGGACTGGCTTTTTTCCACCCAGATCGTACTGCAGCCCTAGGCTAGGCTGCAGCCCCACCTCCGGCAGGGAAGAAGCTGGAGGGGACACCTGTACCAGCCTCTCCGGGTAATTGTAGGAGCTTTCAGCCTGCACAGAGTGACTAGTGAGACACCTGGGGCTCTATCCCTGCAGCACCCCAACAGGATAGGAGAGGAGCTGTGTTTCCTTGGCCTCTCTGGGGAAGGGCAGGCACTTTCAGTCTGCACAAACTGATTTGTTGAGTGCCTTTGATTCCAACTCCACCCCTCTACTCCTAAAGGATAGGTGGGGGCTGGTGTTTCTTCAGCCTCTCTGGGAAACTGCAGGTCCTTTCAGCCTACACAGACTGGACACCTGTAGCTCTATCCCTGCCCCCAATAGGATAAGAGGGGAGCTGGGTTTCTTCAGCCTCTCCTGGTAACTGCAGGCACTTTTGGCCTGCACAAACTCAACTGTTGGGCATCTGTGACTCCACCTTCATGCCTAATAGTACAAGGGGGGCGGGCGGTGTTTCCCCTGCCTCTTAGTCTGACTCATATAACTCCATCTCCACTCCCAAGTAGGATAGGAGGGGAGCTGTGTTTCCTCTGCCTTTCCTGGCAAAGGCAGGCACTTTTGGCCTGCATGGACTGGACTGTTGGGTACCTGTGGATCCACCCCCAAACCTCCAATAGAATAGGAGGGAGCTAGTGTTTCCTCAGCCTTTCTAGGTAATGGCAGGTACTTTGGTCTACACAGACTGTGCCTGTGTTTCCATCTTCACCTCCTAAAGGGCAGAAGGGACAGAACTTCCTCAGCCACTCAAGGCAACAGCAGGCACATTAGGCCCACATGGACTAGATTGTTGGACAATCCAGAGGGTCCATCCCCACCCCTGGAAGGGGAGAAGGGGAGCTGGTGTTATGTCAGTCTACCTGGACAACTGTGGTCATTTTGGACCCACAGGGCATAGATTGCTGCTCACACCTGCAGCTCAATCCTTGCCCAAGGCAGAGGAGGAAGGGGCATGAAGCTTCTCAGTCTCTCTGGGCAACTACAGACAGTCTTGGCTTGCACAACTTGGATTATTAAACATGGCCACGGCTCTGTCCCAACCACTGGCAGAGGAGAAAGGTGGGAAAAGCTTCATTGGTTCCTGGGGGAACAGGGCAGCTTCAACCTCCATTGCTTAATGTACCAAGTACATATTTGGCTCCTACTATACAACCAGTAAGGGAGAAAGGGCAAGAAAGCCCTAAGGCAAGAAAGCCCTAGGCCCCATGTACGGGCATGCCAGGCCCCATTGAGCCACACAGCAAGATGATGACATAACAGGAGAGTGACACAAGAGAGAGCCAAGATGAGGTGTGCCGAAAAACCGGGAACTAAGGTGGCGCAGGTGGTAAGATGCCTCTCTCCCACATCGGAGGTTCCCAGGATCAAATCCCGGTGAAGACAGGAGGAGAAGGATGAGAAGAGAGGGCAGGAAACAGACTTTTCTGTTTGGGCAACAGATAATTGCCCAACAAATGGACACAAAAACAGCAAAAAACGGGGGGTGGGGTGGTTAAAAATGGATAAAAGTAAGTAAATAAATAAATCTTAAAAAAAACAGAGAGACTGTGTCCAGAATAAATACATCTAGTAAGCTAGATGCCAAGACACCAACAATAAATTACAATCCATACCAAGAAACAGGAAGATATGACCCAGTCAAAGGAACAAGATAAGCCTCCAGATGTTATAAAGGAGTTTAAACAATTAATCACAGAAGTTCAAACAAATCTCATTAATAAATTCAATGACATGGCTAAAGAAATTAAGGATAATAAAAAGACACCTATGTGCTGTCTACAAGAGACTCACCTTGGACCAAGAGTACTAATGGATTGAATGTGAAAGGCTGGAAAAAGATATCCCATGCACGCAGTAATCAGAAAAAAAAAAAAAAAAAAAAAAGGAAAAAGAAAAACAACCTGGAGTAGCTATACTTATATCGGATGAAATAGACTTTAAAAGCAAAACTGTTATTAGAGAAAAGTAAGGACATTATATATTAATAAAAGGGGCAATTCACCAGGAAGAAATAATCATCATAAATATATATGTACCTAACCAGTATATCCCAAATTATATGAGGCAAATACTGGCAAAACTGAAGGGAGGTATAGATGTGTCTGCAATAATAGTTGGAGACTTCAATAAACCACTCTAGGAATTGGATAGACCATCTGGGCAGAGGATCAATAAAGAAACAGAGGGCTTGACTAATAGGATAAATAGACTAAACCTAATACACATATACAGAACATTGCACCCCAAAACAGCAGGATATACATTCTTCTCAAGAGCTCATGGATCTTATTCTAGGATAGACCATATAATGGGTCAATAAATTCAACAAGAGTGAAATTATACAAAGCACTTTCCCTGATCATAATGGAATAGAGTTAGAAATCAACAAGAGGTGGAAAAAGGGAAAATTCACAAATACATGGAGATTAAACAACACATTCTTAAATAATCAGTGTGTCAAGAAATTACAAGAGAAATCAATAAATATATCGAGATGAATGAAAACGAGAACACAACATATCAGAACCTATGGGAAGCAGCGAAGGCAGCACTGAGGGGAAATTTATAGCCTTCTATGATTATATTAAAAAAGAAGAAAGAGCTAAAAATCAATGACCTAACTATACAGCTGGAGGAACTAGAAAAAGAAGAGCAAACTATTCCCCAAGCAAGTAGAAGGAATGAAATAACAAAGATCAGAGCAGAAATAAATGAAATTGAGAACAAAAAAAGAGAGAATTAACAAAACCAAAAGTTCTTCAAGAAGATTAACAAAATTGACAAATCCTTGGCTAGATTGACAAAGAAAACAAGAGAAAAGATGCAAATAAAATAAAAAAATGAAAATGGGGACACTACTAATGACCCCACAGAAATAAAAAAGGTCATAAAAGGATACTATGAACAACGGTATGACAAAAAACCAGACAATGTAGACAAAATGGAAAAATTCCTAGGAATTATGAACAACCTACACTGACCCTAGAAGAAACAGAAGACCTCAGCAAAACAATCACAAGTAACGAGGTTGAAACAGTAATCAAACAATTCCCCAAAATGAAAAGCCCATGACCAGATGGTGTCACAGGTGAGTTCTACCAATCATTCAAAGAAGATTTAATAACAATCTTACTCAAACTCTTCCAAAAATTTGAAAATGATGGACCACTACCAAACTCATTCTATAAAATCACTATCACCCTAATACCAAAGCCAGATAAAGATATTATGAAAAAAGAAAATTACAGACACATTTCCCTAATGAATATGGATGCAAAAATCTTCAACAAAATACTTGTTAATCAAATCCATCAACACATTAAAATAATTATTTATTGCGATCAAGTGGCTTTTATACCAGGCATGCAAGAGTGATTCAACACAAGAAAATCAATCAGCATAACACACCACATTAATAAATCAAAGAAGAAAAACCACATGTTCCTATCGATTGATGCATAAAAAACATTTGTCAAAATACAGCATCCTTTCTTGATAAAAGTACTACAAAAGATAGGAATTGAAGGAAACTATCTCAACATGATAAAGGCAATATGTGAAAAACCCATAGTTAACATTGTACTTAATGGTGAAAGCATTCGAATTGTGATCAAGAACAAGACAAGAATGCCCACTGTCACCACTGTGGTTCAATATAGTGCTAGAGGTTCTAGCTAGAGCAATCAGGCAAGAAAAAGATAAAAGGCACCCAAATCAGAAAGGAAGAAGTAAAACTTTTGCTATTTGCAGTTCCTATACACTAGAAAGTCCCGAAAAAACTACAACAGAGCTGCTAGAGCTAATAAATTATTTCAGTAGTGTCAGGATACAAGATCAATATGCAAAATTCAGTGGTGTTTCTATGCACTAGTAATGTGCGATATGAGGAGGAAATCGGGGGGGGGGGGGGAATTCCATTACTGTAGCAACTACAAGAATCAAATATTTAGGAATAAATTTAACCAAGGATATAAAGCACTTGTATTCAGAAAACTACAATGCATTGCTAAAAGAAATTTTAAAAGGGCTAAATAATTGGAAGAATATTACAAGCTCATGGATTGGAAGACTAAATATCATTGAGATGTCAATCGTACCCAAATTGATATACAGATTCTATGCAGTCCTGATAAAAATTCCACCAGCATTTTTTAAACAAATGGAAAGCAAAATTAGCAAATTTATTTGGAAGGGTAAGGGGTCCCAAATAGCCAGAAACATCTTAAGATGGAAAAGCGAAGTTGGAAGACTCTCACTTCCAGACTTTAAATCATATCACCTAGCAACAGTGGTTAAAAAAAAAAAAAAAAAAAAACAGTATGGTACTAGTATAAAGACAGACACATAGACCAATGGAACCAAATTGATGGTTCAGAAACAGACCCTCACGTCTATGGTCAAGTGATTTTTGACAAGCCTGTCAAACCCACCCAGCTGGGTCAGAATACTTTATTCAACAAATGATGCAGAAGAACGGGATATCCATAGCCAAAAGAAAGAAAGAGGGCCCCTATCTCATACCTTAAACAAAAATTAACTCAAAATGGAGGAAAGGCCTAAATATAAAAGCTAGAACCATAAAATTTCTAGGAGACAATGTACTGAAACATCTTCAAGACCTGGTGGTAGATGGTAGATTCTTAAACCTTACACCGAAAGCACAAGCAATGAAAGAAAACATGGATAAATGGGTCCTCCTCAAACTTAATCACTTTTGTGATTCAAAGGACGTTGTCAAGAAAGTGAAAAGGCAGCCCACTCAATGGGAGAAAATATTCGGAAACCACATATTCAATAAGGATTTGACTTCCATTTTACATTAAGAGATCATACAACTGAACTATAAAAGAGCAAGCAATCCAATTTAAAAATGGGCAGAAAACTCAAACAGACATTTCTCCAAAGAAGAAATACAAATGGCCAAAAAGCACATGAAAAAATGTTCAGTTACTAGCTATTAGGGAAACGGAAATCAAACTGTCAATGGGATACCATCTCACACCACATATAATGGCCATTATTAAAAAAACAGAAAACAGTAAGTGCTGGAGAGGATGTGAAGAGATAGGAATACTCCTTCACTGATGATGGGATTGTGGAGTGGTGCTGCCTCTGTGGAAGACAGTTTGGTGTTTCTGTAGGAAGCTAAATTTAGAATTGCCATGTGATGCAGGAATTCCTCTGCTAGGAATATATCCAGAAGAACTGAAAACTGTGACACGAACAGACATTTGCACAACGATGTTCATGGTGGCATTGTTCACAATTGCCAAAAGATGGAAACAACCAAGGTGTCCATCAACCAATGAATGGATGAACATAGTATGGTATATACATACGATGTGATACTATGTTGCAGTAAGAAGAAATGAAATTGGGACACATATGATAACATAGATGAACCTTGAAGACATTATGCTGGGTGGGATAGGCCAGACACAGAAAGACAGATATTGCATGGTCTCACTAATATGAACTAAATGCAAAGAATAAACGCATGGAGTTAAAACCTAGAGTATCGGTTATTAGGAGATAGGAAGAGGGCTGAGAAGGACTACTGATGCTTAATGTACATAGAAGTTTTAATTAACTTGACTGTAAAAGTGTGGAAATGGATAGAGTTGATGGTAACACATTATAGTGAGTAGCAGCTGGTTTATAAATGGGTTGTGGCTGAAAAGGGTAGCGTAGGGATGTAAATGTCAATTGAAAGAAAGCTAGAGAATAATCTAGAGACTAAATAATACAGTGAATCCAGAGGTGGATGAGAATTTTGGTTAATAGTACAAATCTATTTCCTTCTGTGAACTAGAATGGATGTACATCACCATTGCAGGGTGGTGGAGATGTGGAGAAGCATGGGAAATATACAATGAATGTAAGCTATGGACTATAGTTAACAGCAATACTGTTATATTCTTGCATCAATGCCAAAGATGTACTGTGTTAGTAATAGGGGAGTATGGAAAAAATATGCCAAATGTACACTATGGACCATAGTTAGTGGTAATGGTCTGATGACATTATCTCATGATCTGTAACAAATGTTTCACAGCAGTGTAGTGTGTTGGTGAAAGGGTGTTGTATGAGAATTCCACACATATGCATGACTGTTTTGTAAGTTCACAACTTCTGTAATAAAAAAAATATTAAAAAAGAGATAGAAAAATTTTAAAGGCTCACAAAAAGGGAATTTTACTTATTGTGGTCAAAGCTATTGATAGGTTTATTTATAGGATTTATATTTAGAAAGAATTTTAGTATCAAATATGCTGATGCAAAACTAGAATTTGGTGTTTCTCTGTTAAAATTACAAAAGTTTCTTAGATTATTGGTCTTCTCTTAATAACAGGCTGCAAAAGGTTATTTTTTTTTTACCTTCTGAGTAATCTACCTAGATAATAAAGATTCTTTGTTCTACCAGAATAACCTTTTATGATTTACATTGATTTTACTATTTGCTTGATTATTCAAGAAAACAAAGGTTTCTCCCTTTAAAAAAAAAAGTGCTAAGAGTATTTATTGTCATGTTACCTTCTATGCTTACTTTTATTGTCTCTATGGTTAAACAGGTAGTGAACCAAGTATTGTTTCTCAATCCCAGCTTAATCAAATGATCAAATCTCCTGACAACTTTTGATATTTCACGTTCCCAAAATTGAATCCTAAATGATGTATTTTGAACCTTAAACTGTTTCTGAGATTGCCCAGACGGCCCCTGGAAAATCAGAAACGATTTGTTTTTGCACCTTTAAAAAAAGAGAGATGCTAGAAATCATTAGATTTATTTGATATGTTACTATTGATGAGTTTATATTGAAAGCATTGTCAAATCAGAAGATATGCTTAGAATTCCTTAGATCAAATTTGGATGGGTAAAATGTTATTAATGTAAATATTTCAGAAATTGTATGATGCATGGAAAGGCCCTAGATATTTATCATTGTTCTCGCTGTCCATGATATCTATTTATCAGAGTCCTGATGTTGCTCTGCCTGATATTAGAAAAAACAGTACAGTGTTATCAATCACAATTTCAGTTATTTTTTAAATGTTAACTTGGTTGCAACTTTGCATCTTTAATTTGAATCTATCATCTTTCAATTTGGGATTCATATCATTTACTTATGGAGTTTTATTAATATACTGATATTTGAAACATACTCCAGACTGAGAGAAACAATTTACTTCACGTTCTTGATGTACTCTGGGTATAATCTAAATATATGATTGATGTATTCAGGGTATATTATGTCAGCTTTATTATATGTTGTATGTATCTGAAAATCTTTTTCTCTGTAAAGATTATGTTCATCCATTTTTATGAATTAGATGTAATACACTCTTTAAAAAATAAGGTTAATCATTGTATTTATATTTTGTCTAAAAACTTTTTGCATTGACTTTTATTTTGCTTTGCATAACAGAGAATCAACCAAATTTCCTTGTCAGTTACATTATTCTTATAATGAATTCTCATCAGATCTTTCACTTTTTAAAAAAATTTTAAAAACTTTACTTTTAGAGACGTTTTAGAATTACAGGAAAATTACACCGAAAGTATAGGGAATTCCCATATCGCGCGCGCACACGCGCGCACACACACACACACAGTTTCCCCTGTTATAACATCATACATTAGTGTATTACATTTGTTACAATACTGAAGCATGACTACTGACCAAATTCTATAGTTTACATTATGGTTTACACTTTCTGCTCTATAGTTTTCTAGGCTTTGACAAACATTATAAAATTCCAAAGCCTATAAAACTGTATAACATAATGATCTTTCACTTTTGAAAATCATCAGTAATAAGTTAACAACAGCCTAAATTATTTTAAGTCTGTCCTCATCTACAGATAGTTTTTGTTTTAATCTGGTGTTTCCATGAAAGCACTTGCAATCAGTTAACACCAGATTGCTTCATCTTCAGCAAGGAAGGATTTCCTTTGAACCCCATGTAAAAGGACTATAAAAGGTACTTCTTGGGTAGAAGCTTCTGATGTCATGGTTTAAAGAGCTTTGAGACAATACCAGTGAGCTGAACCAGGATTTTGAGAACTCTGGTCAGGAAGCCGATGGTTTCATGTGATTGCTAACCCAATTTCAAGTGGAACAACAATTAAATAGGATTGAATGAACTGTGGATTTTGTTAATATTGCTGATGTTTTAATATTCTATTTTCTGGATATATATAAGGAACCTATTTATCTCATCACTTAAGCTGTCTATAACTCATAATAACTTAGAAGACTGTGTTTTTATAAACTGCAATGTTTTGTAAACATTTATAAGTGATATTCTTTCCTCTCTCCAGGATTCAAACTCATATTGAGTATTATTTTTCCAGGACAATATAATTTTTGCATAGGATCAATAAGAATCTGTCCTTCTTGTTACCTGGATATGATTGGAAAAATTGGTAATGGAACAAAGGCCTTGCCTAGATTGTCATATTTGAGAATGATGCTCATTGAATCAGATATGACCAGATACATTAAGGAACAAGGTTGACTTTATGAAACCAATGCTTGCAAAGTCCTCTTGGGAAAATTGGCTACCTGATACCTAGCTTACAAGATTCCCAGCCTTAGAGGTGAGTAAATAATGTCACTTCCTGGTGACCCGGGAACCTTAGAATATTTTAGGGGCGTCAAGAATAGAAGGATTTTGCCCAAATTCTTAGGTACTACTGGGGAAATCTGGTGGGGAATTCTAGTCTTCGATTTCTAGCCTCAAGGGCCTTTTAAAAGTCCAATCTGGGTTTCCTTATGAGAACTTCCAGCAAAGTGAACTTAAGAAGGCCTACAATGGTAAATTATCATCCTTGCAGCAAATCATGCATGGACCAGAATTCTCCCTAGGCAAGCCATAGCCAGAACCAGGAAAGAAGGCCAGTAAAATGCTCAGGTCACACATTCCCTTAAACAAGACTGCAGACAAAATCACCAAGAGTTTAGACATCCCAGCTCAAGAACTTCAAGAAACTCCATGAGTGATGCTGAATAACTGAAAAATTTTCCTCCACAGATCTCTTGGAGCTAATGGACTAGATATTCTCAGAATTTAACACCCGGCTCTTTAACACACCCTTTTCTATTAAATTTTCTCTTTTTCATATTAGGCCTCGCTCTTTCAAGATACTTGATCTTCGGGACACAATAACAACTTAGTTTTGCCACTGCCTCTGAAAATAAAATTCAACTGGCTTTACAGGAAAAATGTCCCCAACAATAGTACTTGTTGGAGATTAGACCATTAATATTTGTATTAGTTAGACTTTATTGAACTGTGACATTCCATGTCAAAACACTGCATACTATATTAGGTACTTATAGTACAAAAGGTTTTATAAGGTGAAATATATCCCTCCCCAAATGTACAGCCAGAGCTTCCAACACCATTAATTTCTCCCAATGAACTGAAACTCTACCTTTATCATATACTAAATCCCCATGTATATTTGGATCTATTTTTGAACTTACTATATTGTTCCACTGTTCTAAATATTCAATCATGCACCTGTCTAATTATGACTGTCTAATGTTTTGAAAATTGCAGCCTTACTGTATGTGTGACTACCTGGTATGGTTGTTCTACTTCAAAAATCTCGTGACTTTCCTCAATTTTGGGGTGATGCTCATAGTTTTCTAGCAATACAATAACATTGTCTGTAATATATTGCCTCTTCCTTTCCACATTCTATACTTCTACTTTATTTCTCTTCTTTAATTACATTGACTAGTACTTACAGAATAACATTCCAATAACAGTGGTAATAATGTACATCCTTGTCCAGTTTTTTCTGACATAGTTGAGATTATATAGAATTTATATTATGACTTAATTTTTCTAAAATGGTTTCTGTATATACTGATAGAAATGTATTTAAATGTATTTTAATTAATGTACATTAAAAATGTATTTTATATTTAAAAATATTTTCTTTCAATTTATGTATATATTTTTAAAAGCTACTAAGTTCTTAGGACATAAATACTTATTAGGTTGATGGAACTTAGCTACTTTGGTACTTAATAAATGGAACTGTTAGGTACTCCTTGTCCTGAGACAAAAAGGATGCCATGAACAGAGAAAGATTTTTAACTTCACCTAAGACTGAAGAAAAACCACCAGAGGGTAATGAGAACTGAAGCCATCTATAGCCACCCAGATTACTGTCTGTGTTAACATGACTATGCCTTTACTATTGAACACTCTACATTAACATGGAATACTATTTCAGGAAATTCTTGCCAATAAGAGGAAGATGCAACTTCTTGTTTGTTTCAGAAACTTCCTGGAAATCCATTTATCTGAATAATGACTATCAAATAGTCCTTTTCTGGGTAAATAGTCACTTCTTAGAATCTCTCTCAAGAGATCTTATCAAATGACTGCTTACTCTTCAAAATTTCACTTCCATACCTTGTTTAGTTAAGTCCACCAATTCTAAAAATTATATCACAAACTTGGCCCAGTCTCAATAGGGCAAGCCTTAACAATGAGAGATTGCCTACTTACACAGAGACTACACCATTTTACATTGCAACCAGCATTCTCTCCAACATTAGAAATGTTCTGTTTTAATAGTACCCATTCTAGTGGGTGTGAAATAGTATCTCATTGTGATTTGGATTTGCATTTTCCTGATGGCTAATGATGTTGAGCAACTTTTCATGTGCTTCCTGGCCATCTGTATTATCTTCTTTGGAGAGATGTCTATTCAGGTCTTTTGCATACATTTATTTTTAAACAAATGAATTTTATTGATAGATATTAATAAAGCATACAATTCATCCAAAGTATACAATCAGTGGTGTTTGCTATAATCATATAGTTGTGCATTCATCACTTCAACCATTATTAGAGCATTTTCATTATTTCAATAATAATAATAATAAGCAAAAAAAAAAAAAAAAAACCAAACAGGCAAACAAACAAACAAGAGAATTCTTCATCTCTCAATCTCTCTATGCTTTCCCCACTGTACATAGCTGGTGTTTCTGGCTATTCTATCCAAAGTATATAATCAATGGCTTTTAGTATAATCACAATGTTGTGCATTCATCATCTCAAAAACTTTAGAACAATTTCATTACTCCAGAAAGAAAGACTCCACACCCCTTAGCATTCCTTCCTCAGACCTACATAACAACTTATCTCCTTTCATCTTTATAAATTGATTTATATTTACATTTTATATAAATTGAATCAGACAATATGTAGTACTCTGTATCTGGTCTCCTTCAATTAGTATAATGTTGTTGTTTTTTGTCTGATATTAACATTGTGTAGTATTAACTTACATTTGTTCAACTTCAAAGAAAAATGGTCTTAATATTTGCAATTCTACCCATATTCATATTTCACATAATATATTTATATTTTACATAATATATGTAGTTCATAATAGGGCAATCATACAGTATTAGTCCTTTTGTGTCTGGCTTGCTTAACTCAACATAATGACCTCCAGGTTCATTCATGTTGTCATGTGTTTCACGACTTCATTTCTTCTTACTGCTGTATAATATTCCATCATGTGTATACTTCACAATTGGTTTATCCATTCATCAGTTGATGGACACCTGGGTTGTTTCCAACTTTTGGCAATGGTGAATAATGTGGCTATGAACATTGGTGTGCAGATGTCTGTTCGTATCACTGCTCTCAGTTCTTCTGGGTAATACCCAGTAGTGGTATTGCAGGGTCACGTGGCAAGTCTATATTCAACTTCTTTAGGAACTGCCGAACAGTCCTCCACAGTGACTGTACCATTCTGCATTCTCACCAACAGTGAGTAAGTGTTCCTATCACTCCACATCCTCTCCAACATTTACAGTTTTCTGACTTTTTATTATTTGCATAGTTTTAAATTAGGCTGTTTCTATTTTAGGTATAAAGTTGAAGGATTTCTTTCTATATTCTGCATATTAAACCTTTGTTGGATGTGTGGTTTCCAAATATTTTTTTCCCATTGTGTAGACTGTTGCTTTGTTTTCATGATAAATTCCTTTCCGATGCAAAAGTGTTTAATACTGATGAGGTCCCATTTATCTATTTCTTTCTTTTGCTGCTTGTGCTTTGGGTGTAAAGTCTAAGAAACCATTGTCCTATACAAGATCCTGAAGATACTTCCCTAACTTTTCTTCTAGGATATCAATAGATCTGGATCTTATATTTAGGTCTTTGATCCAAATTGAGTAGATTTTTATATAAAGTGTGAGGTAGGAGTCTTCCTTCTTTCTTTTGCAAATGGAGATCGAGTTTTCCCAACACCATTTATTGAAGATACTATTTTTTCCCAATTCAGTGGTCTTTGCCTCCTTATCAAAAATCATTTGGCTATAAAAGTGGGGAGATTTCTGAGATATCAATTTGATTCCATTGGTCTATTTGTCTATCCTTGTGCCAGTAGCATGCTGCTTGATTACTGTGACTTTGTAGTAAGTTTTAAGATCAGAAGTCCTCCAACTTCATTTTTCATTTTCAAAATGGCTTTGGCTACTCAGGGTCACTTACTCTTCCACAGAAAGTTGATGATTGGCTTTTCCATTTCTGCAAATAAGGTTGTTGGAATTTTGATTACTATTACACTGAATCTGGAAATTGCTTTGGGTCAAACTTACATCTTAACAATATTTAATTTTCCAGTCCATGAACTGGGAATGTCCTTCCATTTATTTAGGTCTTCTTTGATTTATTTTAGCAATGTTTTGTAGTTTTCTGTGTACAATCCCTTTATATACTTGGTTAGATTTATTCCTAGATATTTGATTCTTTTAATTGCTGTTGGAAATGGAATTTTTTCTTGATTTCTTCTTCCAATTGTTCATTGCTTGTGTATAGAGATATTACAGATTTATGGATGTAAATCTTGTACCCCACAACTTTACTGAATTAATTTATTAACTCTAGTAGCTTTGTTGTGGATTTTTCAAGATTCCCTCTGTATAGGATCATGTCATATGCAAATGAGAAAAGTTATACTTCTTCTTTTCCAATTTGGATGGCTTTTATTTCTTTTTCTTGCCTAATTGTTCTGGCAAGAACCTCCAGTACAATGTTGAATAACAGTGGTGACAGTGGGCATCTTTGTCTTGCTTTTGATCTTAGAGGGTAAGCTTTCAATCTTTCACCATTAGTATGATGCTAGCTGTGGGTTTTTTCAAATATGCCCTTAATAATGTTGAGGAAATTTCCTTCTATTCCTAGTTGTCTAAGTGTTTTTAATCAAGAAGGGGTGCCTGATTTTGTCAAATTCCTTTTCTGCATCAATTGAGAAGATCATGTGGTTTTTCCACTTCATTCGGTTAATGTGATGTATTACATTAATTGATTTTCTTATGTTAAACCAACCTTGCATACCAGGAATTAATCCCACTTGATCATTAATATGCTGCTGGATTCTGCTTCCTAGTATTTTGTTGAGCATTTTTGCATCTATATTCATTAGAGATATTGGTCTGTAATTTTTTTTTCTTGTGGTATTTTTTTTAGTAAACTTTAACTTCAAAAAAAAAAAAAAAAAAACAGAAAAGAGGCAGCTTGTGGTATCTTCATCTGGCTTTGATTTGAGGGTAATGTTGGCCTTTTAGATTGAATTAGGGTGTGTTCCCTCTTCTTCAATTTTTTGAAGAGTTTGAGCAGAATTGGTGTTAAATCTTATTTTTTTGGTATGTAGTTTTCTGTGTACAAGCCCTACAGGGGAATGTTTGGTAAAATTCCCCTGAGAAACCATCTGGTTCTGGGATTTTCATGGTTGGTAGATTTTAGATTACTGATTTAATCTCTTTGCTAGTTATTGATTTGTTGATAAATTCTATTTCTTCTTGAGTCAGTGTAGGTAGTTTGTGTATTTGTAAGAATTTGTCTCTTCATACAGGTTATATAATTTATTGGCATACAGGTGTTCATAGCATCCTCCTATGATTCTTTATATTTCATTAGGGTTGGTAGTAATATCCCCCTTTTCAATTCTGATTTTAGTCATTTGCATCCTCTTCTTTCTTTGTCAGTGTAGCTAAGGTTTTGTCAATTTTATTGATTTTTTCAAAGAACCAACTTTTGGTTTTGTTGATTGTCTCTATTGTGTTTGTATATATGCATGTGTTGTTCTCTATTTCATTTATCTCCATTCTAATCTTTTATTTCCTTCTTTGTGCTTTCTTTGGGTTTACTTTGATTTTCTTTTTCTAGTTCTTCCAGTTTTGAGGTTAGGTCTCTGATTTGAAATCTTTCTTCTTTTTTAATGTAAGCATTTAGAGCTATAAATTTCCCTTTCAGCACTGTCTTTGCTGCCTCCCATAAGTTTTGGTATGTTGTATTTTCATTTTCATTCATCTCAAGATATTTCCTAATTTCCCTTGTGATTTCCTCTTTAACCCATTGGTTGTTTAAGATTGTGTTGTTTAATTTCCACATAGTTTTCAAGTTTCCGTTTCTTCCCCTGTTATTGATTTCTAGCTTCATTCCATTGTGGTTGGAGAAGATATATTGCATGATTTCAACATTTTTAAATTTATTTAAACTTGTTTTGTGACCTAAGATATGGTCTTTCCTGGACAATGAGCCATGTACACTTGAGAAGAATGTGTATTCTGGTATGTTGGGTGAAGTTTTCCATATGTCTGTTAGGTCTAGTTGGTTTAGAGTATCATTAAAGTCTTGTATTTCCTTATTGATCTTCTGTCTAGATGGTCTATCCATTATTGAAAGTAGTACATTAAAGCCTCCTACTATTATTGTAGAACTGTCTATTTCTCCCTTCAGATATGTTAGTATTTGCTTCATATTGGAGCTCTGATCTTAGGTGCATATATATTTATAACTATTACATCTGCTTGTTGAATTTACTCCTTCATCAATATAAAATGTCCGTATTTGTTCCTTATAACTGTTTTTCAATTAAAGTCTTCTTTATCTGATATTAGTATAACTATCTAAGCTCTCTTGTGGTTACTATTTTCATAGTATATTTTTCTCATCTTTTCACTTTCAACCTACTTGTGTCTTTGAATTTAATATGAGTCTCTTGTAGACAGCATATAGTTGGGTCATGCTTTTTTCCCATTCTCCCAATCTCTGCCTTTTGACTAGAGAGTTTAATCCATTTACACTAAAGTCATTCCTGACTTTAGTCATTTCTGGCATTTTTTTAAAGTAAAGAATTTCCCCCCTCAGGAACAATTTTTATTTCTAGATACAAAATTAACATGTTTGATACTTGCAACAACTTTAAGCACTATTCACATTGCTATTTTTAAAGGCTTTGATTATGATTAGTCATATCATATCATGACATCATGCCACTCTAATAAAGCATCTCCCATATCTATACATATTGACACATATAGTTTTTTCAAATTTATCTTATTTTTGAGAAGTTGTGAGTTTAAAAACAATCATACATACCATACAGGATTCCCTTACACTACCACACCACCAACACTTACATTGTTGTGATGCGTTTGTTACAAGTGATGAAAGGACATCATCATAATATCACTGCTATTGATAGTCCATAGCTTATATTTGGTGTATTTTTCCCACAAACCATCCTATTATTTTAACACAGGTATTGGGGTTGTATATTTGCTATAGTTTATGAGAACGTTCTCATATTTGTACTGTTAACCACAGTCCATCATTCACCACAGGGTTCACTGTGTTATACAGTCTCCTGCCTTGTACAATCCATCCAAAGTGTACCCTCAGTAGCTCACAGTTTCATCACAGAGTTGTGTTGTCACAGCCTCAATTTTTGGACATTTTCTTTAGTCCCAAAAGAAAAATCCCATATCCCCATATATACCCCCATTACTGGCCCTTAGCATTGATATAGTACCTTCTTTGCCATTGCTGCAAAAATATTACCTTATTACTGTTACCTATAGTCTATAAGTTATAGTAGTTGTAATTCTTCCATTTATCTTGATATTCCTAACACCTTGTAATAGAGGAACATTCTTGTGTTTTTACTAATAACTACAATCATCATCGACCACTGAAATCACTATGTAATACAATCCCTAGATTTTCCTCTAGCTTTCTTTCAATAGACATTAACCTCCCTAGACTACCCCATTATACTCACTCTAATGTGCTACAATCAACTCTATCCATTTCCCCACACTTACAATCCATCTTATTAAACAGTCTATATATAGTCAGCATCAGCTCCCCCTTCTCAACCCACATTCTATCTCCTAGTAGCCTATACTCTAGAGTTTAATTCCATCAGTTTACTCATTGTATTTAGTTCATATTAGTGAGACCATACAATATTGTCCTTCTGTGTCTGGCTTATTTCACTCAACATAATGTCCTCAAGGTTCACATATGTTGTCATATGCATCCCAGATCTGTTTCTTCTTACAGCTGAATAGTATTCCATTTTAAGTAAAATTTTTATTGAAATAAAACATACAAGCTGACAAAGTGGACAGATCATAAATGTACAAGCCACATTTCTACAAAATGAATACAGTCATGTAATTAGGACTCAGGCTAAGGAACAGAATGACACTGGCACCCCAGAAGTCCACTTGATGTGCCATCTCATGATCCTGACTTATAACTCCTAAAGTGAGTTTTACTCAATTTTAAACTTAATATTCATCCTTCACTTTTGTTTTAAAACATCCTCTGCCATTTTGCTATTTAGTCTTTGTCAGTCTTATATCTTTTTTGTTCCTCAATTTTTCTGTTAACTTTTCATATATTTTCCTGATGATTTCCATGGGGTTAAAATCTAACATCCTAAATATCTAACAATCAAATATATAGTTTGATACCAACTTGACTCCAATAGCATACACATGAACTTTTCCTATATCCCTTTTTCACTCCACCTCTTTTTGTACATATTACCATTTATATCTTTGTACATTGTCCAAAGCCATAGATTTATCATTACTTTTTACACATTTGCATATCTGTAGGAAATAAGAAGTAGAGTTACAAACCAAAAAAAAAAAATACAATAGAGTATTACTGGCATTTTTAATTACCTAGATGGTTACCTTTATTGGAGGTCTTTATTTCTTTATGCCTCTCTGAGCCACTATCTAGTGTCCTTTCCTTTCAGTCTAAAGAACTCCTTTTAGCATTGCTTGAAGGGCAGGTCTAGTGATAATCAACTCCCTTCACTTTTGTTAATCTGGGAAATTCTTAATATCTCCTTGTTTTTGAAAGACAGTCTCACCAGATATAAAATTCTTGGTCGATAGTTGTTTTTTCTCCCTTCTTGCCTTCCTGGTTTCTAATGGGAAATCTAATTGGATCCCCCTTTGCCCTAACACGTTTCTTTTCTCTTGCAGCTTTCAAATCTCTCTCCTTGTCCTTTGCATTCAACAGTTTGAACAATATATGATGGTGTGGGTTCGCTTCCAATTGGTGTTCTTTGGGTGTGCATATTCACATCTCCTACTAAGTTTGGGAAGTTCTCTATCATTATTTCTTTGACTATTTCTTGTTCCCCGTTCTTTCTTTCTTCTTCAGGTACTCACAAAATGTACATACTGGTATACTAGATGGTGTCCAAGATGTTGCTTAACGTATTTTCACTTCTAATTCTTTTCTGTTCTGCTGTTCCTCGGCCTGACTCAATTCAATTGTCTTGTCTCCAAGTTTGCTGATTCTTTCTTCTGCCAGCTCCAATATGGTGTTGGAACCCTTCTGGTAATTTTAAATTTCCATTATTGTGGTCTTCAACTCCAGTAATTTTGTTTGGTTTCATTTCATAATCTCTATCTTTTTACTAAGATTATCATATCACTCATTCATTGTTTTCCTGATATCCTTTAGCTCTTTCTCTTTATTTTCCTTCATCTCCTTGAGCATTTTTAAGATAATTTTTTTAAAAAGTCTGTTCAGTATGTCAACAGTCTGGTCTTCTTTGTTAAGTGTTTTCTGGATTTTTTATCTTTTTCCTTTTGATGAGCCCGCATTTCCTATTTCTTTGTTTGTCTTCTCTTTCATTACCCAGTGTACATTTTAATATTTTAAAATGTTAATATTTATTCCCTGAGATTTCTGTTTTTGATTTTGTAACCAGTTGGTGATATGACAGAGATTTTAATGAATGTCAGTTGTCCTATCAGGAAAGTATACCCAAGGTAAATGTAAAATGCAAGGTTCTCCCTGTCTTTTCTGGGGCTATGTTTTGTCCTGGGCTTGTGGCTTGTTAGTTGCTTTGGAGTTCCTCTGCTTACAGAAATTTGAATGCCTCCTCTATTTCCCAGAAGACAGACATTCTCCCTCTTCCCATTGTTTAAAGCAGGTAACCCTTTACCCCAGACCATAGTTTCTTATACTGCTTTCCTTGTGGTCTCGAGCTGCTTTCACTTGGAGGGCAAATTCTGGGCGGGTGGGGGCACATCAGAGAGTAGTTTCCCAATTCAGTCTTTCCCAGCTGGAACAAAGCCAGGGACCTACAAAGGAAGCACACACTAGCTCCAAATTGCCCTGGTGAGGAGATCAGGAAAAGCACCAGGAACTTCTTCCATGGCTCCTCAAAGCTGTGCTTTCTTCATCTGCCCAACAGATGCATCCCTTGAACTGACCCCCACAGCTCTAAGGAAGCGTAGTGACTTTAAGTCATCTCAGCCATCTTTGTCCAGGGTAGGTTGGAACAATGACTGCACTCAGAGCCAGGCACCAGCCATCCAACATCACTAATCAAGAGCTGTGTTCAGTAATCGGTAGTGCCCACCCCTGATCTTGGGGTAGTGGACTTTTGCATACTTTTCTGTCACCAGCGAGCTAGCCAGGGGCCTTACCCCATGGCAACCTGCCACATGAGTAGGGGATGTGTGCCAGGAACCACTGTATGGAGAGAGCATTATCCCTCCTAGTCTTTAACATAATTTACCATCCTTTTCTTCCTGCTCTTTCCTAGATGCTGTACGGTATTCTACTGGACTCCAGAGTTTCAAAATAGTTGTTTCAGACAGTTCCTGCCTGTTTAATAGTTGTTATGTTGGAGAGACTTAATCCTGTAACTTCCTACTCTGCCATTGTCTCACAATCTTCCCTGGTTGTGTTTTATTTCATTGCTCTTATGTTAAAGAATAAAATTCTTACCATGATGTCTAAAGCCCTGCAGGACCTGGTCCCAGGCTAAGGTTGCCAGATAGTATACAGCATGCCCAGTTAAATTTGAATTTCATTTTATTGATTTTCACTTTCCACTTACATCTCAATTATGAGTACAAGTTCATGGGGTTCACAGATCCCACGTGGAGATCCTTGGCCAAAGAGGCTGCATGGTTAGAGCCATTAAAACAGATAATTAGTCTCTGCAGGAGGCAATTAAACTATCAAGCTGAGCAGTTGGACTCAAGAGTAGGAGTATCTCCCAGACCACTGGTGATTGCACACAAATAAAGGGCAGTGGCTGTACCCTGGGCAACAGAGTAAAGAACAGACTGGGAGTGTGAAAGGAATTAAAGCATGAGAAAAATCACAGGACTGACATTAAAAATGCTGTAGTTTATTTTCCTAGGATGACACTTCCTCTACTAGAGAGTGCCAGGAGCACATGTATAGTAACCAATATACAGTGAGTGTGCTCTATCTTGAGGACTCCCAGGGTTAAGAATGGTCTGGGGGTAACTGACTGCTTGGGCAATGGAGGCCTCCTAAGGTAGAGGGACTATGCAAAGGAAAGAATAAAAAGAGGGAGAGAGAGAGGGAGGGAGGAAGGAAGAAAGACAGGCACATAAGGAGCAGAGAAGAAACTGCAGGCTGTAGTATCTTCCTGTGGACTTTTCAAAAATCTAGGAATCATGAGCAGCTGATGTCCCAGAGATACAAGCACCCAGCTAGGGCTGTGCCATAGATAATGGACTGGCCTGGGGGGTCCAGGAAGGAATGGAGTTGATATTCAAATAACAGGGCCTGCCCAAGAAGCTTTGATAACCCTTCTGCTCATGATCACTTCTAAATATTAGTCAGGTTACTTGGTGGTAACAGTGCCTGTCCCAAATTTCAGACATTCCCAGGAATTTCATAGGGAGAATGGAAGGTATAAAGGCCTAAAGTCATATTCCATGAAAATCTGGAAATCCTGGATATGAGTGTGCACATGATTCTCAACCAAGGATAAGGAATAGTCCCTCTCTTCAAGATGCTCATGGTGAAGCAGGACAGATAAAATCAGAAGTAATTACATTGCAGTGGAAAATGCACAACTTTAGAAATAAGTGCAAACTACAAAACTGGTAAAGAAGAAAGAAGTTGATTCACTATTTGGGGTCAGATGAGGTTTGGCTTCAAAGGACAAAATACCTGAGCAGAAATTTGATTACGGAACAAGAGTTCACAAGGTGAGGCATAAAATGTATCCTGACTTTAGACTGTGCATTATTTTTTTCTTTTTCTGAGATGGGAGTTTCTCTACTAGAGGGAGAACACAACATGGTCTAAGAAAGGAATTAATCAGAAAGATGTATGGTGTAGGAAGAAGGGTCAAAATTTGATGGACTTAGGGGATTATGTAAGAACAGTCTACATAGCAAAGCTAGATGCTATCATCTGGCCAGCAAAGGGACAGCACTGAGGGAAGGGTAAAGATAATAGGCAGAACAAATAAAGGATGCCTTCCAACAGGGTAAAAGTGTGGCAACTGCCCTTTGCTCATTCATCCACATAGATTAAATGAATAGCCTCTGGCTGGGGTTTAGGTATTTTTGAGAGTTCTGGCTTCCCATGGGAAAATACTTCTGACTTGACGCTTAATATGTTATTTCTAAATACTAAGTACATGTCAGTTCAGAGAACTTGATGGTACTAATGCTGATTTGTAGAGATTTATAACAGCTACATCTTGTGTGACTATATATGGTAGTTTCTTCATGCAATAATATGAAGTACAGCCAACTGTGGGACTGTTCCTGTTTCTGAAAAAAAATTATCCTTGGAGAGACGTGCAACAAAAAAAATTCAATACAATGTGATAGGTGATTGGTACAACATTAAAAATTTGTTCAGGATATGTAGTTAGTAGAGAAGAATGGAAAACATTTACTGCTTTACTTTAATTCTGAGGTATAGAAATTTCTTACTGTTAAATGTGGCTATCATTTGTGGGTTTCATGCTTTCAGGAATGATTTACTTGTTCTCAGTATTCTTTAGCATTTTGTAGGTATACTTAACGTGGAATGTAAAATTTTGAGTGCAAATATAGACTGATGAACTCATGCAATCAATTTAGAATATATACTTTTACTACACTGGGACCCACTTAGGATTCTTATTCCATAAGACTACTTGGTTTTTTATTTTGGCTTTGTTTTACTTGGAAAAGTATGTGAAACTTTGCGAAAGGTAACTGGCAATTAATTACTTGTACCATTATTTTGAACACCTGGGAAATATGTGAATATAGAACCAGAGTTAGATTTTGCTGTAGTCAGCACTATGTCATAAGTTCTGTGACTTCTGGGATCTCATTAAATGAATTAAAGCATTCATTCATTCCACAAATATTTTCTATGTGCCAGCCACTGTACTGGATACTGCGTTCCTAGAGATCCAGGCATTTAGTGAAGAAACATGGACAGATAGAAATGCTAGAGCTTGTACAACTTGCCTGAGAATTCCATAAATGTAGTTCCGAGATAACTGCTGGATTTGATCTTGCCTTTCAATTCTGATCATCTTGACTGGCTAATGGGAGAGATTTTTAAGGAAGTGAATTGACAGTCACAGAATATCGGGATATATGAAGGATGAAAGAAAAGAACAAATAAAGGTAAAGGGAGGTAAAAAGTAGTCATAAACACTAGGATTCAGCACATAGTAGGCATTCAATAAACATTAGATGAATCAATGAATGAGCTGTAGACAGCTATGAGTGTTCTAAGGAAAAGGAAAAAGGGGTTCATATATCAAGATGAGAGAAGACAGAAAATAAGCATTAAGACCTGGAAGAAAATATGAACCAAAGTGGTTCAGACAGAGGAAATCCAGTATATACTACATACCAGTAAAAAAAAAAAAAAGAAGACTTTTACATTATCCTAAAGTTAATATATTACCTTATATTCTTTATATTACTAGTGTGAGAGATTCTAGTTCTAGGAATAGGCTGTTTTTAACAAGGAGAAGAATGTAGTTTCTCTTTTCCAGTTGTTTATACTGTTTTATGTCCTGATTCTGCCAACGGAAATCATTAGGACCCTGAACCTGGGGTATTCCAGATATTATTCTGGGAGGAATATGTATGACGATATCCGTGAACTATAACTGCTGCCAAACTTCAAGCTCCCTGAGGACAGGAATTTTCATCTGCCTTACTCACTACTCTATCCTCACCACCTGAAACAGTGGCTGGTATATAGGAGGTGCTCAATAATGTTCTACTGAATGAATGCTGCAAGGCATAAGAGATACTTAGGTATAGATTAGACTGTAAGTGGCTCAAAATATGGGTCCTGGGGAATGCTAGGACTACCAACAGAAATCAAGAGGGTACGTTGATCACCATGGGTCCAAAGTCCATTTCAGGCAGACAACCTGATTACATAAAGAATGTGGTTACGGCCTAGAGAATGTTTGATAATATTACAGTTTTTAAAAAGGCTAATGGTTGTAAGAGAGGCCATAGAAATGATGTCAAATTTGAGTGGATAGCAAGGGTACCCAGAGAACAGCTTAAGTAATACTCTGGCTAGCAAAGAGCTGGATAACTTGGATAAGACAGTTAAAAAAAGGCAACTGCCAATGAAAGGAAATTATTTCTACTCCTCTTGAGGAAATCAGTGATAATATAACAAATGTGATCATTGCAGAGTAAACAAAGATGGTCAATAGGGAATAAAGATATCTAGTACCTAAAGATGTAATGATGAATCCCAAAAGAGTTGAACCAAGGATGACCTCAGGATCCACATAAGAGCATCAGAAGGAGAAAGTCCTAAAAATACAAATGGAATAATGCAGGAGGCAGAATACTCCCTCCCTCCCCCAAAGATGTCCTGATCCCTGGAATCTGTGACTATGTTAGGTTACATGGCAAAGGGGAATTAAGGTTGCAGCCAGTGGAATTAAAGTTGCTAATCTGATGACCTTAAAATAGGAAGATTGTCCTGGATTATCTAGCTGTGCACAATATTCATCACAAAGTTCTGTAAAACTGGAAGAGGGAGGCAAAAGAAAAGAACCAGAAAGATAGCAGCATGAGAAAGACTCAGCCTGACCAGCTAGAAGGGACCCATGAGCCAAGGAAAGCAGGTAGCCCCTAGAAACTAGAAAAGGCAAGGAAATAAATTCTCCCCCAGAGCCTCCAGAAGGAATGTAGCTCTGCCAATGCCTTGATTTTGGCCCTATTAGACTGATTTTAGACTTTGACCTCCAGAACCATAAGAAAATATATTTTGTTGTTTTACGCCACTAGGTCTATGGTGATAGCAGCAGTAGGAAACTAATACAAACAATTTTCTGGTTCTTTATTTACTGTGAAATACCTGACAGACTGTCCCCAGATCAGAAATCTGGCAATAGGAAGCAGAAGGGATAAAGGGGTTACCAAATTCATATGTCAACACTGAATTTATTTTTTATAAGTCAAATACTTCTGAGACAAAAATCTCTATCCTGCCTTTCACATATTGACAAGAATGCCAGAAAAGGTCAATATGGAGTTTGGGAACTAAAGATGAATTTGGTAACAGCAATTTGAATAGAAAAGAAACCTTAATTTTAAAAGTTTTTGAAGTCAGTTTCAAAAGAGAAGGCAAATAAATCATTTTTAAATGGCAACATTAAATATCTACTGATAACTTAAATTATGACAACCTCCACTGTTTCATACCAAAAATAATCTGAGGATAATCAATGTATCTAGATTAATAAGTATATTTGTGATTAATTTATTGATCACAAACTTAAAACTTAACTTTAGCATTAAATTCAGGTTTCCAGGTACTGAGTGATTCACATAAGTATGGGAATAGGAAAATTTCTTTCTACTCTATTTAATTGTTACATATGATTTTATTAGGTGTTCTATATGGTTTCTGAAAATTAAATGTGTTTTCTTCTAACAGTTTCATGGTAAAATGAGAAATTTAAATCCCTAAGCAGGAAATCAAAATAACATAAGTAATATGTTAGCAGGGATTTGTTACTTTACTCACTATGCCAGATCTTCTTCTGTTTGGATCAGTAGACTTTAACTGTGTGTTAACAGTATTGTGGGAACAATGCTTTTCTATGTATGCTTTTCCAGCCAGGTTCAACTTTATCAAAAGTGCTACTGCCTATTTATCTAGTCTCATTGCTTTCCCTGCCCCACCTCATCTCTCTGCTCCAGCTATTGTGAAATACAGTCTCTGGAGCAAATCATGATCTCAGGGCTCATTTTTTAAAAATAGTTATTCAGTGTCTACAATGTGCCGAACACTGGCACATTTTGGGCATCTAATAAATGGAAAGTATTATCATTAATAAAATAGCTATGGCTTCATAAAAGATAGAAAAGCAGAACTCTTAGATGAGGTACCAAACTGTCCCTGAGGTGATCAAGTTCCCATTACCAAGGTAGGTGACAATGGATCTAGCATAAAACCACTCACAGTTTGTAGGGCCTATTAAGCATAGGACATCATGCTACAATTTGGGATGGAGAAGAGATTTTGACTAACTGACAGATTGGAAATTAATTATTGATTGTGAATATGTCCCCTTTGACTGTCATCTGTGTTATATTTTATTTGCCACAAAGACAAATTTTTATGTAGGAGAAGAAAGGAAGGCTTTGGTAAACAATAGAAGAAAGCCTACAGTTATATGTTATGGGAGATGCTGTTGGGAAAGAAGCCTGCAGGTTGTTGGAATTAAAAAAAAAAAAAAAAAAAAAGCTGTAAGTGTCCTTTTGACTGCCACAGAGCATGAGACATAAGGAAAGAAGAGAGGAAAATATTTTGCCACCAGCAAAAGGAAATGAATGCTCTTCCTCCTGGATGAATCATGGTTGGACCACATACAGCTGAGGCAGATAGTACCTAATGAAGTGAGACTAGATCAGGGAAGCATGAAAAGAAGCAAGACAACTTTGAGGATCCCAGTGAGAGCCTCAGAAGACAAAATGAAAGAAGCTTAGACAGAAGGTTTCCCCACATAATGAGACATTGTAAGCTAGCTGACGGACTGTCTAATCAATAGAATTTAAGTCCCACAAATGTGGAAAACACGGGTGGTGGGTGTACTGTCTTATCTGCAGCCCTGAGTTTAATGCCTGGCCCTTGGTAAGAACTCAAATATTTACTGAATGAATGGATGAAAGAGGATCATTATCAAATCTGGAATTTCTTACACTTGGGGTATGGATCAGGAATTACCAGTCTTATATACATAAAAGCATATTAACACTGTTTTATATTATACTTATGAATATTTATGTCCAGGACTTCCTGGTCTATATTTCAAACTAAGAGTGCTGTTATTTGAAGGTGTATTGGGAAAAACTTTAGTGAGTATTGTTCAAACCTAAAAGTGAAACATCATGCAGGAAACTTTGTTAATCATCAAACCAATGCCTTGCTAGTCAGCACTTTTCATATTTCAGGAGGAATGATGAGAACTAGAACAGAGGGCACATTGGGAAGGTTTTATAACAAATAAGAACAGATAGGGTGCAATTGGGGGAGTGTTGTGTTCCTTCTTGGGGAGGCTGGTCACTTCCTCGGGAACTGATGCAGACTCGCAAGTTGGCATCTATAGTATCGAGTTCATTGATTATGAGCTCAATAAAAGGGATAGTCCCTGGTCAGGCCAGCTGAAGTCCCACCCTGGGAGAGGGTGCTCTGCACAGGTGGTGTTTTCAATCAAGACTCTGGTATCAGCTGCTGATTCGGGACTTCCCAGCTGTGAGCTAGATGTTGGTGAGTTTGTATGTAAGATTGCTCTATTTTTCTGTCATTTTGTGACTCTGTTCAATATCTTTAATTGATTATGTTATTCCTGTTTCTCACTCTAATTGTCAGTATAGACTTAGTAAACTAAATATGCATATAGATATTTATATTGCATCCAATCGGGATTCTGGCCGGAAGAGGGCCTGGTATGTCAGTGTGTCCCCCGGTTTGGTGAGCCTATATCTATAAGTACATATATCGTGAAGGATTATGATGCAGCAGTTGGACCCCTGTTTGTAAACAATCCTTTGCCTATTTTGTATTCTCCCAATTATTAACAGAAGTTTAATAAAACAAATATATGCCTGTGTATTGCTTTCTTATGCTTGAGTTAATTAAGTCATCATATCAATCTATCTATATATATATATATATATATATAGCAAAGCATTGGCAAAGCATTTATTTATTTAGCAGAACAGGAGGATGGTGCTAAATAGATGAAATATGCCAACCCTGCTACTTTCCATGAGCCTAATTGCCTGGGGTTATTTGTGTCAAATTGCTCTGCCATGAATGATTTGAGGTAATCATTTCAGTCCTGTTGAAACTCATAAGAGAATCAGTAGGATGTCTGGCATGGCATTTTTTAGCTTCTCAGGTAGGACAATGTAGTGATACCGGAAACAGAATTCTAAAGTGTCGGCCTGAGTTCAGTAATTTTTCAGAACTTAATTTCCTGGGTCATGCTGTTAGCCATTTTACATAGGCAAAAAAGTACCCTTTAGCTTAAGAAATGGATTGTAAATGTGCCAGGAATAAGACAACTTGAATTTGTAAAATGGTTCCAGTCCAGCATGTAAGAAGCTTGGAAGTTATTTTTCCCATTCCAATAACAACAAAGAAACTGAGGGAAGCAGATGTGGCTCAAGCGACTGAGCTCCCACCTACCACACAGGAGGTCCTGGGTTCGGTTTCCTGTGCCTCCCAAAGAGAAGATGAGCAGACAGAGAGAGCACACAACAAATGGACACAGACAGCAGAAAGTGAGTGTAAAACAAGGGGGGAAATAAATAAATAAAATAAATCTTTAAAAAAATGAAAGAAGAAAGAAGCTGAAAAAAAACTGAAAAACAACTCTTCTTAGATCCAACACAGAATTGAGGTCACAGGGGAAACCACTGGTCTGAACACAAGAAAGAGACAGATAAAGAGAACCACAACATGGAGAAGAAGCCAAGAAACAGAAACTCTCCATTGGAATCCGCTTGAAATTAATTGATGAATTGTTGGCAGCTCAGTGTTTACTAACTTGAGATTTAAAGACTTGGGGACCTAGTTTTTAGGAGTTCCCCCATGCTTTCCTGAGTTTTATCTCCAAGAGCCCTGCCAGGTTCTCAGGTGCTCCCAGCAGGGAATGGGGAAAGGCAACCATTTTAAAATTTGTCCAGAGTGGTCAGTTCTTCTTAACAAAAGACTGTCCTCAGCGAAAACTATTTTACCAGATGATAACTTACTTGGGTTTTACCACAATCTGAATAACATGGGGGGAAGGGAAATACTAAGCTCCAGCCATGTCTAGCCTTCCTGCCTTACCTAAGGGAGGAAAAAAAAATCTGAGAAGCAGTTGTAAATGACACAGTCCAGGGGCACAAGCTTACTAAAAGACTGAGATGAAGTCATAGGATTATAGACCACTTCCCTCCCCGACACCTTACAACCACATCAATAGGGCTCCAGTGTATAGAGGGATTACAATGGAAAGAACTGCAAGGGTCAGGCAAAAGAGGGGAAGCAAAAACAAGGACACTAAATGAAATTTTAGCTTCTAACAACTACAGCTACAGCAAACAGTAAACACTGCCTAACTCCTAGCCAGTTAAACAAAATAAGCCTCACGTTAAAGGCATATCTGCCTAAGTTCCTTTTACCTGGTATATCATGCCTAGCTTTCAACAAAAAAGTATAAGGCATACTAAAAGGCAAAATACACAGAGCAAGAACCTCATATGGCACAAATGTTGGATTCCAAATCACTAAAGAGTCCAAGCCCCTCCCCTACTGATTTTTTTAAAAAGACACACCCATCACAGGGAGTATTGCCAAGTCGATGCCCACTGGCAAACAATTAATGTAAAGCCTGATTGTTACTTTAAAAGTGATGCAATGGGCATGGCATTTCTTTGAGCATTCAGACAAAAGAGACCCAGAGTTCATCTCCAACCGTGAGGATGCCCCGCTTTGACACTAAGTAGTGGAAAATTTCCTTACAGAGAGCCCCCTTCCCCCAAATTACCCAGCAGCCTTGCTCAGGCTTATTAGCCAGACTCATACTATCTAGAGGTGGTGGACTGGGTGGAGCTATTGGCAGGATGTGAGGGGGATTCACATCAGAGTCACACATCCTAGTTTATCAGGCCCAGGCAGCTACCCTACAGAGGGCCACAATGGCCATTCCCCTGGAGGCCCCCACCTTATTCTCCTGCATATCAAAAGCCCAGTCCCCCACCCCCTGGGAGTGGTGACTGTTGGAACAATTCTTATTAAAAAGCTTCCCCTAGTGGTGACACCTTTTGCTCTTACTTTCCCTGCTAGAGGTACTGATGCTTTAACATGTTCCTTGGAATAAGATCAAATCTTTGGCTTCCTTGGTAAGAGCCATGCTAAAATTCTTGACTGCGGCTGCCAAGACCTTAACAAATGTCTTTAAAAATTGCTTACTACTCACACTGTATAGGTGACATCTGATTAAAGGGAGACTCTGAAAAGGGCCTCTTAGAGAATCTAGCCACACTCACACATCATTTTACAAAAATGAGGCTGGGCAATAGCACCCCATAAAATATAAGGACCATCAAACTTTCAGAGTCCTAGGCATCATTTGGTCCTCTAAGGTCAGACAGATTCCTACCACCATCAAACACAAGCCCACCTCAGACACCAAGACATGCACAACACCTATTAGGATTATTCATGTTCTGCAGGTAACGCATCCTACATCTCTCACTCTCATTATAGCCCATATACAAAGTCACATGTACATCTGCTGCTTTCCATTTGGGAGAGCCTTAGAATGTACCTTAGAATTGGCATAATAGGCCATTTCCCAAGACATGCCCCTTGTCCCACTGGAAATGGATTTTAAATTAGAGGCCTTGGCCACCTCTGAATATGCCTCTTGGAGTCCTTGGACTAAGTATGACAAATCCTGGCTGCTTATCAGGTTCTTGTAAAAGCAAAGGTGCTTACAGGCCACAATCAGACAGCCTGTTCATGCCAATTCCCACAATGAGAGATAGTTCCCAGGAGGAGCTCATTATGGCCACTGAAGCCTCACTGGTAATATGGAAATGGCACCTATAGGAGAGGACTAAACCTGACACACAGGGACTTTCCAAATTATAGGAGGGTATGGAATCCCCCACGATCATTCCCTTGCCCACAGATCTTGAGACGATGGTGATGACACCTCCATTGCTCCCTCCTCTAGCCAAGTGGGGAGTCCTTTGGGAACAATGTCTGACATGGAAAGGGAATCAGTATATCTCACTGACAGCAATGCTATAATTGTATGCAATGAAGGTCACTGGAGGGCCATGATATATCACCCAGCCTTAAACACCCCACTTACCCAAGATGGTTGTTTGGGGTCTACACATTTGGCAGAGCTTGAAGCAGTCCAGTTAGCCCTTCAGGATGCTCTAAGCTGCCAGCAACCCAATTTCTACATCTTCACTAATTCTTGAGCAGTGGCCAAATGGCTGGCAGTGGGGTCAGGCCAATGGAAACAAGAAAGGCCATTGTGGGGGGCTCCTCATTTGGAAACAGCTTGCAGGCTCACCCATTTCCACACACACTCGACTCACAGCACTTAAGTGTTCAATGATACTTTCAATAAACTACCTAAAATTCATTCATACATAGCATATCTGGCAGTTTCCTCAGACTGACCACTCAGGCCCCCCCAAGCTTCCCCTACCAATGTTCTGGGCCCATAGCACCTCAGGCCGCAGAGGTTCCTCTGCCCTGGTGCAGTAGGCACATAAAGAGTGATTGCCTCTAAGCCTGTCATTGGACAAAAAAAAATGTAACTAAAGGCTGTGACTTATGCTTCAACACCAAATACTGGCATCCCATAGACAGGGTCACATTCCACGGGGATGGGATAAAACCTTTTCCCATTGCCATATTAATTAGATAGGACCATATCCAATCATTGTCAAAACTACTAGGATATGGAGATTATCACTCCCCAACCGAGCAGTGGAACAATCTGGATCATCTTTAGAGGTGAAGAAAAGCTATGTCTGGTGGATGCCAGACACATAAAAAAATTACTTCTTTTTAGCCAGCCATTAGTGCCTATTACCTTTACAAGGCACAACACCTGAGCTAGCAAACACCAGGCATAGAGCAAGCCCAGAGAAAAAGCATTATGCAATCTCTCAGCAAGCATGGCTGAGGACCCAAAGCCATCTAACCTATATATCAAGTGGGTCTACTGGCACCAATGCATAAATGATTCTCGACCCAGGCATAACCTAAATAAGCTTCTCATACAGCACCAATGGCCTCATGAGTGTAATCAAATCAAACCTGTATGGCTAATTGTCTTCTACCCCTGCCTGACAGACATACTATTCTAAGACAAGAGCTTAGATTGCAAAGAGAGCCTAAAAAAAAAATCAATATCTAATTGGTATATAAGGGTAGACAAACATATTTTTCCTGTGGAGAAAAGTGCAGGAGCCTGTGTGAGAACATGCAGTCAAAGGCTTTGTTAGGTATACCCTAAATGAGACTCTAAAATTCTCCATCTTTTATGGATTGCTACTTGGGAGAGATACCCACTCCCAGGCTGGCCCCTGGTGATCACCACCTCACCTCAGATGACATTTCCCCAGCCCACGGGTTTGCTGTTGGAGATGACCTCACCTCAAAAGACATTGCCCTAGCTTATGATCTCATTGCTTCTCCAGTTAAATCCACCACAGGAGTTGGAGTATAGCACTGCTTAGAGCCTTGGGACTTAGACCTGGAAATAGACTCTGCAAAGATTGGCCTGTCCAGTGAGTCAATGCAGTACCTTAAAGCCTGTAAAAGTGTGAGCCACACCCCTACAACAACAAACAATATCCTCCAGTGTAATCAACCATTATCATCCACGATAGCACAGCAGATGCAACTAGTACCCCAGACCCTGGACCTGGTGCAATAACAGCATAGTTCCCTAGCTCAAATGGACTTTGACAATAAACTAGCATTGCATTATCTGCTGGATAAGGAGGGAGGGTCTGTGCTATGACAAGTACAGCCTGATACAGGTATATCAACAGCTCAGGACAAGTCCAAGACACTTTACAAAAGATGTAACAACAGATACACATTATTAATGATATCTCCAACCCCTTGCTTAAAATTTTATAATTCCTTCCAAACCCTCACTACCTTTAAGCTCACCTGGGACTTTCCTCAAGTAAATCCCCACCACCTGGGGAGACTGGCTATACTAGTCTAGTGACAGCACTAGTTGAATTATGATTATGGTGTCCTTATTTGGACTGATCATTTAGACTGAACCATAATGAATAGCTAAAATATGTCCTTAAATATCTCGACTACTCAGGTCATAGCCATCTCAAAATATGATGCTGTGGCACAGCAGGGTGGATTGTAATGGTATAAAATAAATTATATTCAGTGCCTCATCATCTTGACCAGCTTAGTTATAAGTTCCCTTTTCAGCAACCACCCCAGTTAGCCCTGCCATGGTCATAACCATAACTAGCAATGCTTGTACCTCCATATGGTTTGGATGATAAGAGCCACCCTCCACTTCCCTAAATGGCTCTTGCTGCTTCTGTCATTTGTGCTGCATAATTTACTATTAAGGCATGTATCTCCATATGGCTTGGATGATAAGAACTACCCTCAGCTTCTCCAAATGGCCCTTGCCACATCTGCTTTTCATGCCATATTGTTTAAAATTTCCAATTCCTAGTATCCGTGGGGAACTACTCCTATCGGTCCAATACCCCCCGTCCCATTGACTCTTGTGGGAGCCTAGATTATGTAAGCCCCAGGCCCTTCTGCCACCAGTATTCTTCCTTCTCCCCCTCCAGGCCCTTTGATCAAATAGCATTCTCTGCCGTCTGACTATCTGTGTTTGCATCACATCATCGAAAGAACTTCCACATAACATTCAAATAGGATGGCCCAGGCAAAGGAGAATATTAAAGTACTGAAACCACCAAATGAGGAAGATCAGACTAATGCATATCAGACAGTCTTTTAAAAAATGGTACTAAATATGCTCAAAAAGCTAAAGTAAAACATGGACAAGGAACTAAAGGAAGTCAGTAAAATGATAGACACAAAAAGACTATCAATAGAGAGATAGAAATTAGAAAAAGAAATGAACATGGCTGAGAGCCACAATAACAGAAATTAAAAGTTCCCTAGAGGAGTTCAACAGCAGGTTGGAGCTGGCAGAAGAAAGAATCCATGAACTTGAATGTGAAACAATTTATAACATCCAATCTGAGGAGCAGAAGGAAGAAAGCATGGAGGAAAATGAACAGAGTCTGAGAAACCTGTGGGACACCATCAAGTGTATCAATGAATGCATTGTGGGGTTCCCAGCAAAAGAAGACAGAAAGGGGCATAGAGAATACTCAAAGAAATAATGGCTGAAATCTTCCTAAATTTAAGGAAAGACATGAATACACACATCTAAGACACTCAATGAAAACCCAAATAGATTTACACCATGACATATTATAATCAAACTGCCAAATGCCAAAGATAAAGAGAGAATTCTAAAGTCTGCAAGAGAGCAGCAATGTGTCACATACAAGGAATCCTCAATAAGATTAATTTCTGATGTTTCATCAGACACCATGAAGGGAAGAAGGCAGTGGGATGGCATATTTAACTGCTGAAAGCAAATAAACACTAACAAAAATTCTACAGCTGGCAAAACTGTATTTCAAACATCAGGGAGAGTTTACGACATTTCAAGATTATCAAAAGTTGAGGGAGTTTGTCACCACTAGACTGACCTTGTAAGAAATGCTAAAAGAGTTTAGTGGGTTGAAAGGAAACTATAATAGATAATAGATCAAAGTGATTTGAAGAAATAAAGATCTCTGGTAAGGGTACTGGCATGGGTAAGTATAAAAGCTAGCACTATTGGATTTTCAGTTTGTAACTCTACTTTTTACTTCCTGCAGTACCTAAATGGTAAATGCATAAAATATAATGATAAATCAGTGGATTTGGATTCATAATGTATAAATATGTAATTTGTGACAAGAACTATATAAAAGTATGGGGATAGAGGGGTAGAGGAATATAGTTTGACACTATTGAAGTTAAGTTGGTATCAAAGCAAATGAGATTGTTAGAGACTTAGTATGTTAAATTTAAGCCCCATGGTAACTACAAATAAAATGTCAGACAATATGCAAGTTCATAGAGACAGAAATTAGAGTACAGGTTGCCAGGGATGGAAGGAAGAAGGAATGGGAGTTGCAGTGTTTCTATTTGGGGAGATGGGAAAGTTTAGGAACAGAAGATGGTGAGAGCACTACAACATTGTGAATGTGAATAATCCCAGTGAATGGTATGCTTGAGAGTAGCTGAGATGTGAAAGTTTCTGTTGTATATATGTTCCCACAAAAAAAGAGCAATTAAGGAGACAATAACAATAAAATACAGTATGTGATCCTGGATAGGAACTCACAAGAGAAGAGAAAAGGCTCAAAAGGACATTACTGGGACATATGAAAAAATTAGAATATAGTCTATAAACTTCATATCAATGTATGCAATGATAACTGTACTTAAAGTGGTTATATAGGGGAAGCGGCTGTGGCTCAATCAGTAGGGCTCCCGTTTACCATATGGGAGGCCCGGGGTTCGGTTCCCGGGGCCTCCTGGTGAAGGCAAGCCCGCCCGCACGGCGTGGTTAGCTGACCCAGCGAGCACAAGCAGCAAGGGGGGGATAAATGAATAAATAAATAAAATCTTTAAAAAAAAAAAAAAAAAAAAAAGTGGTTATATAAGTGAATAACCTTGTTCTTAGGAAATGCGTATGGCAGTATTAAGAGTTCAAGGAGGGTGACACATACAACCTATACCCAAGTGTGCAAAAAATGGACTGATAGATAAATCGACAGCTAGATAAATGACTAGAGAGAGAGAGAGAGAGAGAGAGATGGATAGATGGATGGAAGGATGGATGGATGGAAAGTTAGATGGATAGATACAATTATACAGCAAATGTGGCAAAATATTAAAATGTTAGATCTGGGTATCTGGGGGAAAGGGGTATGTTGGGGTTTTCTGTATGGGCATTGTATTATTTTTGTAACTGCCCTGTAAGTTTGAAAGCATTTCAAAATAAAAAGTAAATATATATAAGAAAGTATTATGTGTTCAAGAAACATGATTTATATAATCTATTCTCAAATGTGTAGAAAATTGATAAAGATGGATAGAAAGACAGATTAAACAGATGGATTGATAGGTGGATAGACAGATTGACACAGCAAATGAGGCAAAATGTTCAAATTAGTCAATCTCCATATCTGGGGAGTGGTATGTCACAGTTTTCTATATGGGTTTTGTATTTTTTTGCAACTGTCCACACTGTAACTTTGAAATTATTTAAAAATACAAAGTTTAAAGAAATAAACAATTACCTCAATAAATAATTACCTCAACTGATGCAGAAAAGGAATTTGACAAAATCCATCACCTTTCTTAAAAATAAAAACTCATAGAAACAAGGAATAGAAGGAAACTTTCTCAACATGATAAACAACATATATGAAAAACCCACCACTTATATAATGCTTAATGGTGAAAGACTAAAAGCTTTCCCTCTACTATCAGAAACAAGACAAGGATACCCACTGTCACTACTATTACATAACATTGTACTGGAAGTTTTTGCCAGAGCAATTAGGCAAGAAAAAGAAATAAAAGGCATCTAAATTGGAAAGAAGTAAAAATCTCCTTATTTTCAGATAATATGCTCCTATACACAGAAAATCCTGAAAAATCCACAGCAAAGCTCCTAGAGTTAATACATGAATTCAGCAAAGTGGTGGGGCACAAGATCAACATCCCAAATCCAGTAATGTTTCTATACACTAGTCATAAATAATTGGAAGAAGAAATCAAGAATAAATTCTGTTTATAATAGCAACTAAAAGAAACAAATATCTAGGAATAAATCTAACCACAGATATAAAGGACTTGTACACAGAAAACAACAAAACATTGCTAAACAAAATAAAGGAAGGTCTAAATCAAGGAAGGGCATCCTTCTTTCATGGACTGGAAAAATTTTAACATTTTAACTTGTTAAAATGTTAATTCTACCCAAGTGATTTACAAATTCGATGCAATCCCAAACAAAGTTTCAACAGCCTTCTCTGCAAAAATGGAAAAGTCTTTCCTCAAACTCATATGGCAGAGTAAGGGGACCTGAATAGTCAAAGACATCTCAAAAAAGAAGAACAAAGTTACAGGACTCAAACTTCTCAATCTTAAAACTTACTACAAGGCCACAGTAATCAAAACAGCATGATATTAGCACAAGGACAGACACATAGACCAAAGGAATTGAATTGAGAGTTCAGTAAACAGCCTTCACATTTATGGCCAAATGATTTTTGACAAGGTGCCATGTCCACTCAATTGGGAAATAACAGTCTCTTCAACAATGATGCTGGGAAAACTTGATGTCTGTATGCAGAAGAAGGAAGGAGGACCACTACATTATACTATATTTAAAAATTACTCAAAATAGATCAAAGATCTAAATATAAGGGCCAAAAATGTAAAAAAATGTAAAACTCCTAAAGGAAAGCATCTTCAGAACCTTGTGTTAGGCTACGGTTTCTTAGACCCAAAACAAAAGTAACAAAGGAAAAAATAGATAAATGGGACCTCAATTAAAATAAAAACTTTTGCCTCAAAGGACTTTATCATGAAAGTAAAATGGCAACCTATATAATGCGAGAAAATATTTGGAAACCACGTATCTGATAGGTTTAATATCCAGAATATATAAAGAAATCCTACAATTCAACCACAAAAACACAACCCAATTAGAAAACGAGCTAAAGACGTGAATAGACATTTGTCCAAAGAAGATATACAAATGGCCAAAAAGCACATAAAAAGATGCTCCACATCATTAGCCATTTGGGAAATGCAAATCAAAACCACAATGAGATAACATTTCACACACTAGAATGGCTACTATTAAAAAATCTAAATATAGCAAGTGTTGGAGAGGAAAAGGAGAAATGAGAATACTTGTTCATTGTTTTCATTGTTGATAGGAATTCGAAATGATGCAGCCACTGTGGAAGGCCGTTTTGCGGTTCCTCAAAAAGTTAAGTATAGAATTACCATATGTCCTGGCAATCCAACTTCTAGGTATATACCCCAAAGAATTGAAAGCAGGAACTCAAACAGATATTTACACACTGATGTTCATAGTGGCATTATTCACAATTGCCAAAAGATGCAAGCAACCGAAGTGTCTGTCAACCAATGAATGAGTAAACAAAATGTGGTATATACATACATAGTATTCAGCCATAAAAAGGAACGAAGTTCTGATACATGCGATAACATGGATGAATCTTGATAACATTATGTTGCGTTAAATAAGCCAGATCCAAAAGGGCAAATATTATATGAGCTCACCGATGTAAAATAATTAGAATAAGTATACTCATAGGGTTTGAAACTAGAATACAGGTTACCAGAGACTGGGGGTACAGTAGGGGAGGAGTAGTCAATGCTTCAATTGTACAGAGGTTCGATTTGGGGTGATAGAAAAGTTTTGGTAATGCATAGAAGTGATGGTAGTACAAAATTGTGAACATAATTAGCAGCATTGAATTACATATTTGAATGTGGCTAAAATGAGAAGTTTAAGGTTGTACATATTTTACTAGAATAAAAGTTTTAAAGACTGGCACAATACATATACAGTGAATACTAATGTAAACCATGGACTATATCAATGTATGCAATGATACACATCATCGAAAGAACTTCCACATAACATTCAAATAGATTACAATAATATCCTTTCATCACTTGTAAGAAATGTATCACACTAATGCAAGGTGTTAATAATGGGAATATGTATATGGGAACTCTATTGTCTGCATGATTTTTCTGTAAATCTACAACTTCTCTAATTTAAAAAAAAATCTGCTCTGTGAAGAACACTATGAAGTTAATGAAAAAATAAGCTACAGACTGGGAGAAAATATTTGCAAAACACATACCTGAAAAAGGGCTTGAATTCAAAATATACAAATAACTCTCAAAACTCAATAATAAAAAATACATACAACCTAACTAAAAATGAACAAAAAAGCTGAGCAGACAGACACCTTACCAAAGAAGACATACAGTTGGCAATCAATGATCTGAAAAGATGCTCAACAACCCATATCATTAAGGAATTTCAAATTAAAACAACAATGAGATTCCACTAAACACCTATTAGGATGGTTAAAATCCAAAACACCCACAATACCAAATGCTGAAAAGGACATGGAGCAACAGGAACTCTCATTCATTGCTGGTGGGAATACAAAATGGTACAGTCTCTTGGAAACAGATTGTCAGTTTCTTACAAAAATAGCTATTGGTTTACCATATGATCCAGCAATTGCATTCCTAGGTAGTCTCCCAAAGGACTTGAAAACATGTCAACAGAAAAACCTGCATATGAATGTTTATAGCAGCTTTATTCATAATTGCCAAATATTGGAAGCAATCAGATGCCTTTCCATAAAGTAAATAGATAAAGAAACTGTGGCACATGCATACAATAAAGTATTATTCAGTGATTAAAAGAAATGAGCTTCAAGCCAGGAAAAGACATTAAGGAACCTTCCTTAAATACTTCTTTCTAACTTAAAGATGCCAGTCTGAAAAGCCTAAATACTGCTTGACTCCAACTATATGACATTGTAGAAAGGGAAAACTATAGAGACAGAAAAAATATCAGTGGTTATTACGGTTTGGGGTTGGAGTGGGGAGAAGGGATTAATAGTTGGAGCACAGGGAATTTTTAGTGAGTGAAACTATTCTGCATGATACTGCAATGGTGGATAAATGACATTACTCATTTGTCACATCCATAGAAATGCATAAGAGTAAACCATAATGCAAATTATGGACTTTAGCTACTGTTTTAGTTTAGTAGGTTGTTGGAAGCAGATACCAAGAAATGGGTTAGCTTAACAATGGGAATTTATTAGCTGACGGTTTTGAGGCTTAGAAAAATGTCCAAATCAAGGCATCATCAAGGCGATGTTTTCTTCCTGAAGACCGGCTGCTTACGATCCTTGACTCTTCTGCCACATGGCAAGGCACATGGCTGTGTCTGCTGGTCTCTCCTTTCGCTTTTGGGTTTCATTGCTTTCAGCTTCTTCCTTCCATGGCTTTCTCTCTTTGTAGTAATCCCATTTATGTAAGACTCCAGTAAGAGAATTAAGACCCAACCTAAATGAGGTGGGTTGCACCTTAACTGAAGTAGCTTCATCACAAGATCCTATTTACAATGGGTCCACGCCCACAGGAATGGATTAACTTTAAGAACATGCTTTTTTAGGATACATACAGTTTCAAACCACCACAGCACTATTAATGATGTATCAATATTGGTTCATCAATTATAACAAATGTACCACACTAATGCAAAATGTTAATAATAGGAGAAACTATGTGTGTATGAGGGGCTATGTTGGATCTCTGTAGTTTCTGTTCAATTTTTCTGTAAACCTAAAACTTTTCTAAAAATAATGCTTATTATTTTTAAAAACTCAAGAGTGTAGAGGGATTAATGAAAGAAAAAGAGACATTGAGGCACTAATTAAATAATCTGTAATGCAAACACTCCAAATCTGCTATTACTGGCTGCTGTAACATCCTAAAATGGTTATAGGGTGGTCAGGGCTGCAGGGTTGAGGGGTAAGCTATGCATCCCAAAAATGACTAAAAAAAAAATATGTGTTATATCCAAACTGCAATCTTCTACACCTAATCTGTTCACTGACGTTTTTGAAAACTGTGCTTGTCAGACAATTCACCACCACTCACAAAAAGAACAGCACATTTATAAGGAAAGAAAGTGAATTTATTTTTGGACATATCAAATTGGAAGTACCTGTGGAACCTCTACGTAGAGAAAGTTTGTGCAAATATTCCAATATTGATTCTCTCAGCCCTTGGGGCTTATTGCCTCAGTAATGAGCAGCCTTGTCTATTTACCCCAGTGTGCTATACAGATATATTCATTATGATATATTCCATGATCTGAATATGATTTGGAAGTACGTTGGGCAGCTGGATATATGAGTCTAGAACTAAGTGTGACGCTGGACTAGAGAGATTTATTTGGTAGTTATCAGCATACAGGTGATAGTAAAAACGACAGAGGTACTTCCATTCCTGGCCATGTTGGAGTAACTGGTACTAGATTTGCCCTCCTGCTGTAAACAATTAGAGAATTGGACACTATATTTGAAACAGCTGTTTTCAGTCACTGAACAATTGGCAGCACAGGCCTAGGACTCTGAGAGAAGGGAACAAACAAGATGAGCCCTACCATCACTTCACTACCTGAGGGTAATTTCCAGATGGCAGCCTAGAGAGTGAGAAATCAAGCTAAGTATGGAATTCCTGCTGAGTTGAGGAGACAAAGAGCAAAGTTCAGGGAGACTAAGGCAGCTATAATTTGAAGGGAAGAGTTCCAGAGAAGCGGGAGTTATGTAGAGAAAGAACTCAAAATATCTGCCTATGGATCTCCTCGAGTCTGTCACTGAATAGTAAGCCATGTGTACCTAGGGTGAAACTCTGTGAGTCTGGACAAAGAAATACCAGGGAGCTATAAGCTGAATGATTTCCAGAATGCACACAGAGCTGGGAAATCTTTGAGTTTCAATCAGTCATAATGAAGAGACAAAAAAAAGAGTCAGACCTTTGTGGGGGTAACCTAGTCAATAAAGGCTACTCTAGATCTATCCTAACAAAACTTAAAAACAATCCTCAAATGAATCAATGGCATCCACAAATATCTGCTTACCAAAAAATTCAATGCTCTTTAAAAGGCAACAAAATTCATATACAATTTTCAGCATCCAAGAAAAAGTTACTAGGCATGTGAAGAAACAGGAACATGTGATCCATAACCACAGACAACAGAAAATCATGAAGAGGAAGACGTGAAGGGGGAAAAATGTAGAACTCCAGGAAATACCACAATTTAAAAGATGTAAAGTAGAAAAGGACTGAACAATAATCACTGAAAAGGAAAAGCAAAGGATGTTAGTAGAATCAGGAGAGTCCTGTGTCATGGAAGTCAAGTAAGAAGAAAGTTTCAAAAAGGAGGGAGTGGTCACCAAGGATATCAAGTGAGATAGAGACTGAAAATTGTCCGCTGGATTTGAAAAGTAGACACCTGCTAAGCCTGGCCACAGTAGTTCCGGTGGAGGAGTAGGGGAAGAAGTCAGGCTGCAAAGGATTTGAGGAGTGAATGAGGTGTGAGAAAGGAGAAATGACAATCATTACTTCAAGACAACATTGTCTTTGACTTCAGAGTGAGCAAATATGGGTATATTTTTCCTTTGAAAATATATTTTAAAGGATATTCCACAACCTTCCTTAGCATGGTATCCAATGTCTCCCTTCCCTTATAGTCACTTTTCTTTCTAACACATAACCTATTCCCAATAAGAACTATGAAAATAAAAAATTGTTACCAAAAAATGCATTCAGCAGCTTCTGAACCTGAATATTGCTGCCCACAGTGCGGTACAACCCCTCTGTCTTGATCCCTAGGGAAAGAAAATCATGTCAATTTTGTTTATATGGCTGAAGCTTTTATCTCCACAGGGTAGAGAAAGCAGTACTTATACACTAGAGTCAATTCAAACAGGAAGGGGTTTCCCTACTCTCTCCAAGTTCTCCAGCCCTTCCCTGCAACAGGGCAGCAGTTCTGAGGCATGTCTCCAAATTATCCAGACTTTCATTTGTATTGTACCAGGCCCGCGTAAACCTGAAGAGAGAATATGCGCTATTAAATAGAAAAGTATGTTTTGGTGGGTGGCAGCAGATGGCTGGGAATGGTACTGCTGTGTAGAAAAAGAGCTAGGGTTTAATTGAAAAAATTCTCCAGAAGAAATACCAATCTTAAAGTTGCCTTTGATCAGTGATGTAAAGGAGAAGGCTCCAGTATGATAGATGTGAAGGAAAAGGCCATTCCATCCACTGAGAAAGATTGAGGCAACATTTCAAAGAAAAAAAAGAGGCTTGGCTCATACACCACACCTGCCTACATTCCAAATATCCTCATAGGGAAAAAAAGAGGGTATTGTCAACCTGGAAGAATGCCAACTCCATATTTGCCTGAGTTTAGCTTTGCTCACACCAATTTTTAAAGCATTATATATTGTGGCAGAATTGAACTCTTGTTTATTTAGGATGGAACCATCATAACACTACTTAAGGATTGCCAGGTACTATTTCAGAATAGCTTATAAGTCTTTTGAACTGTTACTCTTTAAAAGCAGGAAACCACAAATTATCCAAATATGCTTGGATACCACTGGTTTGGAATTTGAGGAAATTTTGCAAATTGTGTTTAGTGCTCAAAAGTTACAAACTTTCTTCACTCCTAACAAAGGTCCTTTCCAATAGATGACAGCATTTTAGAGAAGTTGCCCCAGGATAAAATCAGAGTGGTTAGATTCAAATGTTGCTAAGGCTAAGGTTCAGATCTTACCTTTGGACTCAATGACATTGATGCACTTCCTAACAAACCTGAACCCCACTTCATTCAGCTCCACTGTTTCAAGCAAAGGAAAGCAGAGTTAGATCCTGCTGCAACAGGTCTCTCCTATCACACATTTAATAATCATGCTAAGGGACTGCATTGAAAGAACTAGGGGCTTGGTTGCCTAATTCTAATCACCCTGAAATGAAGGAAAATCTTTTTATTCAGGGGAGGTTTATAATTTTAACTCTTAAAACACAAAATAATTTTAGTTTGCCCTTTGTACTTATGTCTGCTTTAGGCATGAGCAATGTCAAATGTGAAATGTTAACTTGTAGATGCTCATAATTTTTATCATGTGTCCAGAACAAGAAGGATATGATGTTTTTCTCTATATTACTACAACGACCCCCAACATAAGCTAAGATAAAATTACTGACGTAATCAACAGACACATTTAAAACAAATAGGTCTGATTTTCAGTCCTCACAGAGGCATCCTGTATTACATATCATTAATGAGAGCATTTACTGTCATTAGGACAGCTGGTGGTTTGTAATGTCAGCAACTAGAAATTTGAATGACTCACTTTCTTCCTGTTTCGTTATAGGGCTGTGGTAGATCTATAAAAGAAGAGAAACAGAAAGAACCATGACTATTGTCAATCCCTAGAGGTAGGCAGGACAGATTATTAAATCCCCCTCCCCAGATAGGCAATCAAAAGCATTAGAGACTCTAGGGATTTAACAAGAAGGAAAAGTGGCTAAACAAAATCATCTTTGCCCAGGTTCTGAGAAAATAGTTTGACGAACAGTCCTTGAAAATTGCACTGGTTTCATACAGCTCACTGTAGCTGGATATTCTTTTAATCTTCTATCTTCTTTGACTTTTTAAGCAAAGGTATGCATGTGAAGCATAGGACTAGGGAACTGGAGTGTTTGTTAAAGCAGCAGCAATATTAGCAATGTGAAGCTTCAGGAAATAAGTTCTTTAGATGCCATCTGTTAGAGTCTGCTTTAACAAACTGTATTGTTTCTGCATGTGTGTATATGCCCATGGATACTTTAGTAAGAAAGATTTCTGTGCTGGCCTGCTTTGGCTGTCACTTTTATAAAAAAGAAATTTCTTTTGAAAAGTCTGACAATCACCAGCCATAGCCTTAAAAGAGGACAAGTTGAGTTGGGGATACAAGAGGGGGCAGCAAAACAATTTTGAATAGGAGCTCAATAAATGCTTATTCGCAGCCATGGCAATTATTTTCCATTCTTCTATATGAACAGATATTAATTTTATAATCTTAAACTTTTATAATTTTAAGAAGATCTTGTGGGCAGAGCTACATAATCTAACACTGGATCAGGGAACTGAGAGACCTGGATTATAGGTCCAGTTTTGACACCTTCTCAGAGAGTGATTATCCACAAGTCCCTTACCCTCTCTGAAACTCAAGTTGCCTTACTTGTTAAACAAGAGATGTGGAAGCAACCATTCCTTCCAGTTCTAAACTTTTGAGAGTCTGAACAATTTCATACCATTTATTTGGTCCTAGACCTACTGACACCAGTAGAGGGCACTCATACACTGAACTATGTTGCTGAGGCTGCCAATGTCTGAGGTAACTTACAGGCTCTTTCCCATCCATGGCTTCCATCCATAGCCTTCTGTTAGCTTCCGAAAGAGCCTGCAGAGTGATGGTTCCTGGCCTAAGGAAAAAATGATAAATTTAAAGCAGAAAACTCACTTGACAGCATGGAGTCTTGTGATCTCTGGTCCCTCTGCCCTAGGTGGTTTCACACTGAGCAGGCTCATGCATACAGAACTCCAGTTTCTCAAAATCACTTTTACTCAGAAAAATAACAGACAATTTAGAGAACAATAACTTTGGAAACCCTGGAAGAGATGGGTATCTTGGTGGCCTCATGCCAGGGTAGGGCAAGGAATTAGGAAGGCAGATGCCAAGGCACTTTACCATAACGCAGACTTAAATAGGCTCCATTGTGCTTGGGCCAAACTGAGACTCTCCCTGCCTCCTTCTCTTGGGAGCCAGCCACTCATTCTGGGCTCAGAGGACGAGCATGATCATCACAGGCACATTCATCTATCAGGAAAATGGCTTTCCTACTTCTACCACCTAGGATGTCTAATGAGCATTCCCAGTTGAAAAGAGTTCAACAATATGTACACTGGCTCAGCCACGGAAAGGGCACTTTTTGGTTGACTTAAGCAATCTTATGACTAATAATAATAACAAGTAATATTTATTGACTGCTCACTAGGTGCCTAGCTCTGTTCTAAGTAGGTCCCATGTATTGACTCATTTAATTCACCTAATCCCAAAAAGTAGGTACTATGGTAATTCCTGTCTTACAGATGAGAAAACTGAGGCACAGAGAGGTTACCCAAGGTCACATAGCAGTTGAGTGGATGAGCCAGGATCAGAATCCAGGAGGTCTATGCCAACAGCCATGTTCTTCACCACTACATCTCTTCGGGGCATGGCAGATGACCTTAAACCCTACTTTATTTTATTTGCCTGGAGGCTATCTATACCAGAAATACCCCAAGTTGGCATACCCTTAATGGTTTTTTCAGATTTTCACAACTGAACTATCTGAATTTGGGATTATCCATACTATAGCAGATGTAAAATTTCCTTGTATTCTCTAGCTACCTAGCTGCATCTTAATGAGAACCTTGTTGCTCTCTCTTTGCATGTTGAGATGAGACCTCTCTCGGAGTCACAGAATAATAAGAGTAATGCCACTTGGCCTCTCTGGACCTCAGTTTCTTTATCTGTAAAATAAAGTTGTTGAAACAGAGGAGTTGGGAGATCTTTCCAATTCTGATATCGTGAAATTCCTTTTCTACCTGTCCTACCATCTCTTATTACAATACTCATTAAGAAGGAAAGCCCTCAAACTAACTTTAAGCCAGGATCAACTGAAAATCAGGAAATGGCTCTGAGCACTGGATTCTTTCAAGCTTATCCTTGTCTAAGAAATACCCACCCTTTCGGATATTTTTTGTGGGACTAGAAAGTCTAGAAATCTTTGTAAAGACAGCTACCCAGCTGACCCTGAGGGCAGACAAATGGACAACAGATATAAAAGCAAATACTGCAGATCATTTATGCTATCAAACCCATTCTGGAACTTAGCTTTCCTATCTGGGAAACAGAAAAGGCAATGTGTGTCCTCTCTTGACCTTACAGTGAGGCTGAAAGGATATTTAAGTGACTATTCAGCAACCACCTGGAGACTTTTGGGTGTTATGGAAAGTAAAAGTTTAAAAATATATATGGATAAGGACAGAATGACAAAGTGGAAAAAGTACTGACTTTCAGTCCAAGCTCCTCCACTATTACCTTTATGACCTTAGACAAACATTTCCCCTCCCTGAGGCCTCAGGGCCCCCTATGGATCAAAAAGATATGTATAGCATATCAGCAGTAGAGTGAAGTGGTTAAGAGTGTGGGCTTGGAGACAAAATTACCAGTTTTGGATCCTGGTGCTACCATTTACTAGCTGTGAAACTTGAACAAGTTGCTTAACTTCTCTCTGCCTCCCTGTGTTCCTTTGTGAAATGGGGATACCTCATGGAACTGTGGTGAAGACTCAAGGAGTTTATACACTGAGCAGGCTAACAGTGCTTGTGACATAGGAGGTACCCAACAATTGTTAGCAGTTAATATTCTATTAAGGCCCTTTAAGTTCTGATGTGCTATAAGTCTGTGGTTTCAAACACTGATAGGAATACTAAATGTAAAATGTTATCTTCTATTCCTGAAATAGAAAAGGGGACTCAGAGTCCTTTCCTCTGTCCTCCAGGAAACATGAACATGGGTGCCTGATGCCTGCCTAGTGGCCTGACTCTGCTCCTTATACCAGATTGTCTCACCAGGAAAGCAGATGTCACATCCCTCAGAAAATTCCACATGCAAAGAGGTGCCTCAACACCTGTGCATTACATTTGATGCTTTATTTCACAGCAAGTTTATTCTGCTTATAATACACAATGGAACAAAATAGAAAGAACATAGGCTTTGAAGGTCTACAGACCTGGGCTTCAGCTCAGCCTTGCTGCTTACTATGTTCTCTTGAATGGGCAAATAAGTTAAATGTATTTGAGTATTGGTCTCCTTCCCTCTAAACTGGGGTTTGAGAGAAGGGGTTAAATGAGGGAATGTTTTTTAAAGTGCCCAATAGGTGGTAGCTAAAATTATCAACATATGAAAACTTTTCCTGGGTTCTAGTCTCAGAATTGTTCAGTATCCTGGGGTAGAAAAAAATTTAACAATAAACATCAAAGTTAGTACCTACCAGGAACTATATATTACACTAGGTACAAGGAACACAAAGATGAATTGGTCTCACCTCCTAAACTCAGGGCCAAACTGTTTGCAATTCATTTGAGTCGATCTGAAAAGGGACCAGAATGGAAACAGAGGCAGAAAATTTTCTTTTAAAAGTTTTGATGCTGCAGTTGTTTCTGAGCATGAGCCAGAGACACTAAATGAAAGGGAAACAACAGCCAATAGCCATTTTCCCTAGTAAACGGGAATGTAGTACCCTCTTCCTACTGGGCCTGAAGCAGTTGGAAAAATGAGTGACATCCTTATGCTGATGGGTAACAATGTTTACTGCAGTCATCTTTTATTGGGATCATCCATTTGAAGGAGGTCCTATAGATTCACAAACAGAAATTCTGAAGATCAAATAATGATATCCCAATTTTTAAAATGAGGAAGCAGACTACTAGTTAGTTATTCCCAAAGCAAGAAAAAATGCTCTCATCTCTTAGATTTTTATGATCCTAGTCACCCAGTTTTGTTCACGTAATATTATAATTCACCCTTCAAGTTCCTTTCTAGCAATCTAATCATATTTCTAAAACCTATTCTATTACTCAGAGCCTAATATATAGAAATAATATACTGAAATACAATCTAGAAACATATTTATTCACTGAATTTCAGACCTTTCTCCCAACTACAAAGCGTGCCTTTCTCCAAAATGACTCCAAATGCTCTCGTTTTTAAATTTACCTCTCTGATAAAATCTCCCTGGTTCAGAAAACAAAACAATGGCAAGGGAGAGAAACAAATGCAATCAAGTCCAAAATTTGCAAGCCATTGCTCTAACATCTGAAAATTAATCAAACTATTTCCAATTCCCATAAATATCTGCAAAGTATGGAAAGTTTGCATAACGTTTTCACCAAGTGGAGGAAAAAAGAATCCCCAATACCACCACCCTCCACCCAATCTTCCCTCCCCCCAAACTGTGTGCCAATTCACATGTTCTTTTATGTTATACTAGGGGATATAAAAGAATGAGCTTTCCCCTCCTCTCCTTTTTATAGTGTCCCCAAATAAACTTTATGTCCAGAGCAGGTGAAGTAAGGCTGTCAGAAACTTGATAGAGAGAACCAGCTCTAGGTCAGGCCTAATAAGAATCCCTATGAAGGTTAGTCAGAAGAGCCAAGACCACAATGACTTGAATAGATGTGCTACTATTCATCAACAAGGGATGATAAAGGAAAATAAAAGACCTACCCAGGCTCAGCATCTGGCACCTGAGACACTGCCAACTCACACCAGCCTAACTTACCTTTCATTAGTTTCTATATCAAAACAGAACCTCTTGTCGATAGACTCCGTCTTCCTTCTCACACAGTACTTCAGGGTTAAGTCCAAGGGTCCCTGATATGAGAGAAGGATGAATAGCCAATTTTGGGGGAAAAAAAGCACAGAAGCTTCTTTTGCCTCCTGTAGTATTCTCAAGTGTACCTTGGAAGGCATCTGTCAGGGCAGCAGGAGCAATGTATAGACTCACTGAGAACCTTGTTCCTTCAAATGGTACTTGCAGCAAGATGGCAGATGGTTTCTTCCTGCTCCAAGAAGCAATGGCTGAGACTAAGAGAAAATGCTCAGGGCAGGCCAGCACCCTTACCTAAATTCAGCAGATTCAATAGGAAGCTCAATACATGGTATCTCAGAGGGTTGTAGCAGAAATGGGCTGCTCAAATGGCATTTAGTGTATGGAATAAAATTTTTATGAGGTCTTTAGGTAAGCAGATTGCAAATGGGATAAGTAGCTTTCTACAGCCTTCCTTAGAAAGGAAGGGTTTTTCTTAGAAACTCTTAGAGGAAAATGAAATTCAGAGAGGTAAAATGGCTTACCCCAAATCACCTAGTTTGTATAGTAGAAATAGTAATAAACTAGGGCGCCTAAGACCTGAGGTCTTGTCTCAGTTATGCCATTTGGTAGCTATGTGACCTTGAGCAAATCATTTTCTCTGAGTCTTCAAAGACTATTAAATACAGTAATACTACCCACCCTACTGTTTCAAATTCAAAAACATTTCCAAAGTGCTGGGTCTTTGCCTCAGCACTACACCAAGTACTTTCAGACACTATGCCATTTAAGCTGGTCCATATGGTTAATCAACTAATACTTCTCTCTCACTGGCACACTCAACACCATTGCAGGCCTGTCTTTTTGCTACTCCAGAACTATAAAAACCCAAACTCTACATTAATCATCCAATCTACCTTCCTTACCCCAACACTTGGGATTTCAAACATTGCTAGAGTCTTTCAAGAAGAGAGTGATTAACAGCATTATATATCTATCCCTCCTTCTTTAACTCTCAACTCCCTCAGCTCTGGAGACATTATAGCTCAGGTGCTTAGGCCTTGCCCACTATTCCAGCCTCATCCCCAGTCCCTCCCCACCTGTTTTGCGTCCCATGGTGCAGAAGTACTGTTATCACACATATTGTGCTCTTTCATGACTCTATGAATTTGCATATATTGTTCTCTCCAACCAAAATAGCTGTCCCTATGTTATTTGCCTGGCTAAAATCTTACTTATTCTACAAAATGCAGCTCAGCTTTCATTTCCTCCAAAATCCTTGCCCAACCCTATACATTATCCACTCTAAACTTTCTACATTATATTAAAATTTCTTGTTTTCATGTTGGATTTCCACACTTAACTGAGAACTCCTCAAGGATATAGACAGTGTCTTATTCATTCATATCTCTAGTGCCTACCAGATAACTAGTGCTCAATAAACGTTTATGAACTAGATTATCATCCTTGCCAATTTTCAGATGAGGAAATTGAGAGTAGGCAAGATAAGTCATTTACTCAAGGTCAAAAAGCTACTAGGCCACAGAGCTAGGATTTAAACCTAGTTTTTGAAACTCAAAATGCAGCACTCTTTCCTCTTACCACAACTTTCTATATGGAAAGGAGGAGGATCTAATGAAATAATGTTTGGAAAAGTTATCTATAAATTGAACAGCACAACAAAATGTGAGTTGACAGGCTGAATTATGTAGGGAATACTGGCAAGTGTCATAATCTGGAAGAGCACCAATTCCTCCATTTCTAAATTGAGCTAGTGATGCACCCTTTGCAGTGCTTCTGTAGAATGTAATGGATACAACATGTAAAGTGCCTGGTTCAGTACCAGGCACACAGAAGGCATTCAATAGACAGTGGCTTTTATGCTGCTATTATTATTGACTTGGTTCCAATGAGGAACAAAGTCAGAACTGACAAGAAGAAATCATTTCCAAGTCCAATGTGCGGAAACTCAAGTAATTAATTACTTCCAACTCCCCTGCCTTCTACTTGTGGAGCCAAGTTCCTCTTTCCATTCCATAAGGAATCTCACATCAGAACTGCTTAGGCTGACAGTATTGTTCTTTTAACAAACAGCCACTAAATTAAAAGGGAAGTGGGAAAGAAAAACTAAAAGAAGGGCTTACTCTATTCTGCTAGGAGGATATGAAAGTGACGTCTGCTGCTTCTGTCTTGGGCTTTGAAGTGGGCAAGTCTGAGCAGGAGAGAAAGGGCCTAAATGAGCTAACTACCTAAGATATGGGTTTTAAAGTCCAGGTTTGGGGAAATAATGTGTGTGGAAAACAAAGGAAAGAGAGTGCAAGCCAGTGTTGCTTATAAACACTTGCCAGTCAGATAAGTCAGCTAAGTTTGGACTGAATTGGATCAAATTCTGTGAGTTTATTGACACCACAATGAAAAGTGCTTTGGCAAATGAGAGACTAGAAACAAAGGAGGATTTTGGAGTCATGAATGAGTAACTGGCCCACTACAGAAGCATGGACTAGCATTCTAGAAACTCCACTTGGTACTATTTGGCTAAAGGTACATCCCATATCTAACCCACATTCAAGGCAGAATGGAAAATCTTGTGTTTAAAGACAAAAACCAGCAGTTTTCAACAGCCTACAACCAAACTTCAGTCCTCTCTAATTTCATATGAATAAGCCACACGAGAGAGATCTTCCATGGAAAGCACCAACAATGGAGGGAAATTGTCCCAATTGTTCTCCAAGTTCCTGCCTACCTAAATTGGGTCTTCATGCAACTACTACTTTCAATGCTAACAAGTGAAACTTGTAGGGCTTCCAACAACACTCTATAAACAGTGGAAATGCTTAAATATCATACCCTGAGACCTTGTCTGAGATGCAGCTGAAGGGGAAGAGACACACTGAACTACTTTTAAAATACAAATAGTCTGCCAGACAATCAGCTTCTATCTTAAGAATCCCCTGCACATATATGTATAAGATCAGGTTCTTCCAGTTGAGTACACTCTCCTTTCAATGTGTTAAACTTATCTTGCCCTTTTTTGGAGGTGGGGGAAGGTTGGGAGGGCAGGAGAGGTATTGATGGATTAAAGACATTTGAGTATTACAAAAAACGTGAAGTATAGGTGATTCCAACTTCAGGCAATAAATGAACTCCTTTGGAAAAAAAGGAATTTTTATGAATCAAATCACATTTTAAATGCTTTCTAACTAAAAGAATCCTATAGTAGAACCTACTTAAAAGTAAGTAACTCTCTTCTCCCCCAATTCATCCATACTCTTGCACATTACATTTGTACGATGTGACAGGCACTCATGGCAATTTAAAAATGGTCTGAAAGAGTACAGGCTCTTTTAGAAGTCCTGATGTAACTAACAGGGAGCTTTTTCACTCAACTGAGTAGCATCTGGCCCAATGAAAATGTAGGTCAAGGAGAATATAAAAAGTCATGTTTTCCCATGACAGTGTCAGTTCCACATTTAGAAGGACAGGGGGCAGGGGGAGAAGTAATTACTTGAATTTCCTAAAATTGGAGTTGGAAATGATTTTTTCTTATCAGTTCTGACTCAGTTCCTAATACCTGATTCTTTGACATTCAATAAACATACATATTTTTTTCCTCAGAGGCAGCCACAGATGCATCTCACAAAATATGACACAAGAACTGACCTGTTTAGCACCTGGCTTCTGCTCCATAGGTGTCATGGTGAGTGTCTTGGTCTCTTTCTCATACCGGCAGTAATATTTCACCCAGGATATTCCCAAAGCCCCTACAAAGACAGGCAGAAGTAAACTGATGGAATACATGTTTTTGGCTGTATGGTCAGTCCAAGGTTAAGACAGGTCATCCTCCAGATCCAGCCTTGTCCTTCTCCTGAGCTACAAGGCAACCTGCCTGCTGCACATATGGAAATCTTAAACTTCATCATGGCTACACTGTTTTCAGTACCTGCTCTTACTCCAAATCTACATTTTCTGCTATGTTCCCATGAGTGGTACTACCACACATCCTATCATGTGAGCTGGAAACTGTCTTCATTGGCTCTTCCGTCTCTATAAACTTTCCCATTTGATTGGTTGTTAGGTTCTGCCCATTCGATCTCCTATGTGTCACTCTTTTAGCTGTCTCCTTCTCTCCATCCCTTTTAGCACTGAGTTAGTTCAAGACCCTATCACCGGCTTAGTTTTCAACAAAGCAAAAATTCATTATTTCTCCAATTAATTATTTTGGTGGTCTCTCTGGTTTCCCCATCTCCAATCACCCCTTTCCAGTCAATTCTCAATCCTTTTGCAAGAGAAATATATTTAAATATATCTCTATTTTTGTCATTCCCCTGATTATAAACCATCCAGGGCTTTCCCACTACCTCCAAATGCAGAGCCCTTCATAATATGATCAAAACTTACCTTTCCAGTTTTGTCCCTTGCCACCCTCATCTCTATGCCCTTGCCTCATTGAGTTACATTGTTTCTAAGTAAGTAGGTGATCATGTAATATATAGTCCAAACCCAATAAACTTTTTTTTTCAAATCCAATAAATTTTTAAGAGTGAATGGGGTATGGTTAATAATTACATCACCACAACAGGTGTAAGCCAGAACTGTTCTTGGCTAACCAGGACCCTACAAACAAACTATGTCCTCCCACACCTCTGTGCCTTTACTCATGCAGGGGTTAGGAATTTTCTTCCCTCTCTTCTTTACATGTCAAATTCCCACTCATTGCTCATGTTACAGTTCAAACATCACTTCCTTGGTGAAATCCTTAGATATATATCCCAAATACAGTGCTTAACACATTGCATTATAATTATTGGTAAATTTGTCTGTTTCCCCCATCAGACTGTGAGCTTCTTGAGGGCAAGAACCATGGCTGACTCATTTTTGTATATCTAGTGCATTGCATAATGTCTGGTAGAAAGGATGTTTAGTAAATATACATTTAATAAAGTAATAACATCATAGTAAATTAGGAAACTGGGGCATAGAAGGATCACACAGCTAGTTGATATTAGAGCCAAGATTATAAACCCACTATTCTGTACTGCTTTTATAATACAGTAATGGTTCTGAACCTGGGACAATTTTCCCTCCAAGCAGACATTTGGTAATGTCTGGAGACATTTTAGGTTGTCACGGATGGTGGGGGTGGTGAGCTAGAATATGCTATTAGCATCAAGAGGGGAGAAGACAGGGATGCTGATAAACATTCTACAATGCACAAGAACCCCCACAATTACCATCACCACACACACACACACACAGTCTTAAAAGAATTATCTAGCCTAAAATGTCAATAGAGCTGAGGTTGAGAAACCCTGTAATGCAAAGTAGAAGAGAAGAACTTCTGACAACTGGGAGAACAAATCTCTGAATACGATCAAAAGTTAATTGCTCTAAGAGGGAAAAGCACAACAATATCACTGCTGAAGTGCCATGCTTTGATGGCATTAGTTTTGGCCACTGGTAACCTCTGGGTGTGTCTCTTCTGCATACTGCACAGGTAGAATAACTGAGCAGGGACTGACATCAAAGGGAGTCAAGGCATTGGGTAGTAACTCAAAAGGATAATCAAATAGCATGTAAAGGTTTGCAACATGCTATTCAGGAGGTAGGGAATCTTAAATTTCTGCAATATTCAGTGATTGGATGAATTAACCAATTTGCTTTCGTTAGCAATGAACAACCAATACTAGTACGTTGTGCCCACTGAACTCATGATGGTCATTAAGGGCTTTAAGAGCAAGAATGTGACTTAAGGCAGTGTGAGGTAAAGGCTATAGTAGGAATATGGCTTTTGGCATCTCACAGACCTGAGATTAGTCTTAGACCTGCCACTTGCTAGTTGGGTGACTTTCAACTGGTGACCTAGTGTCGCTGAGCCTCAGTGGTCTCATGCATAAAATGGGTATTATAAGGTGGTTTCAAGGATTAAATGAGACAGTGTATTTAAAGCACTTAGCACCATGCCTGGCTCATAGTAGGTGTAATAAATATTATTTTTTCTGCCTCCTTTCCCTCACTTTCCTTCTTGTCCCAGTCAAAGAGTTATCTGAGTGGTTAAACTAAGAACAATCCCTATTTTGAATCTCAGAGAAAATCTTAGGTCTTATCACCCCAGAGACTTTATAGAATAAATCCTTAGTCTCTCTTCCAAATTCTCCTTCCTTTTTATTTTCACTATTTCCAGCTTGCTCTCCAAATAGCTGTAGTTGTTGGGGTTCTGTGAGCAATATGAGTGTCTGGAGTATGGAGAGGCCAAGTGGCAATAGATGCCAGCCTACTGAAATCCAGTGGGTAGCCCTGTGCTCACACACACATTTCTCTTGTGTATAGAGATAGCCTTCAATCGTCGGCTGTCCTGGGAGTTTGCATGTCTGGGGAGCTTCTTTCATTCTTCTCTTAAGTTCTTCCATCTCTTCTCGGGTACTGGAGAAATGATTTCTTGTCTGTCAAGACATTATCATCATCATCATCATCATCATCATCATCGTCATCATTAATATGAATAAGTATTTAATTGGTCATGTACTACACCATAGCAAAAAAAAAAAATGTTGAATGGCATAATGATTAGGAGACAATTTTATAGAGATTAAGATACTAAAGCCTGGAAGGAAAACAAATAAAAATAGCAATATACCCATAAAACCATGACTAGGAAATTTTTCGATGGGAATTACTTAAAGTTCCAATAAATAAGAACCCATAGAATTCTGAGCACCAGACTGACCCCTATTTTACAAAAATGGAGACTGTACAGAAGGTTCCTGCAATGGTTACTTTTATTTGTCAACTTGGCTAGGCTATAGTACCCAGCTATTTAGTTAAATACTAATCTATGTATTGCTTTGAAGATATTTTTAGATGTGGTTAACATCTATGATCTTTGACTTTAAATAAAAGTCATTACCCTTAAAAATATGGGTGGGGCCCATCCTATCAGCTGAAAGTTTTAACAAAAACTGAGGTTTACCAGAGAAGAAATTTTACTTCAAGACTGCAGCATAAAATCTTTCCCAATTCCCACTTACCCCACCTTCCTCCCCCTCCCACACGTTTCCCCATTAAGTACGCAACCCTCTTGCCTGCCCTATGGATTTAGGAATCAAAACAACTCCTGCCTAAGTTTCCAGCTTGCTGGCCTGCCCTAGTCTACAGACCTTGGATGTGCTGGCTCCCAACATCACATAAGCTAATTCCTTAAAATAAATCTTTTAATATCTCTCTCTGCATGCACACACACACACACACACTTTTATCTTATTGGTTCTGTTTCTCTGGAGAATCCTGACTGACATAGTTCCCAGAGATAATATTCTCATGGCAACTTCTAAGTTCTGACTCAAGTATAGCTACTTACTACCTGACCCTGAACCAAATCCTGGCATTAGAATAAAATATATGAGAGGATGCTCTCTTTGAAGATAATCCAATGGAGAAGCTAAGTTTTTACAGTCATGAGAAACAAACGCTAATAGTAAAAAGGAATCCGTTAAAAAACTACACAACTAAAACACAATGGCAAAACACAGCTTGAAATGTGGGTATGAGAATTACTAGAAATAGACCTCTTGGTGTTTAGTCTCAAGACAGTGTATATGTCAGTGAAAAAAGTGATCTGGGCTGCCCTATCTGGTTGGGACCACTCTCTTAATGATCCTGTAAATGGGTAAGCCATATGTGTACATACAGAGGCTTGTTGACAAACTTGTACTTGTCAAGTTATATACTTAGAGGGAGATTCAAGAGATTAAATTGGTTGTTGGAGGATTTATAGGATCAAGAAGATAGGGGCTCTCACATTCAAGTAAAGGAGAGTACCAAGAAAGGAAAAAAAAAAAAAAAAAAAACACACACACACACACAACAAAACAACTGTAAGACAGGATCCTCTGAAATAAATGAGACTCATTTCCCCACTACTTACCAACCTTTTTTTTTTCCATTAAATTTCATACAATATAAGACCCAGTCCAACTTCACCATTTCAGTGAGGCTTCTTCTGATTATACCAGACAGTCAATTGTTCCATCCTCTGTGCTTCTTTAAAAATGTTTGGCCCTATCTCTACTCCAGCACTTAAGTCATAAGGGATTATGACTTATCCATGTTTACCTCTCTCTCCTCCAAGAGACTGTATGTTCTTTGAGGACAGAAAAACGTATAAGCTTCATTACTTCATTACCAGAGCCATTCACAATGCCTGTCACAGAGTATAGGATCATTGTATCCATAAATTTAGTTAAATGTACGTTAAATAAATGAATGAGTTAAAGGATCTACTTGGCAAGTACGGAAAGGCTATGTCCATACCCATTAATAAGAATAAGCATGGGAAAGAGGGTAACACCTTTAAAAATAATTTTTTTAACTCTAATAACTAGTGAGAAAGGGAAAAGAAAGGGAAAAATGGGCATTCAAAATCTACGATGAGAGTGTCCTGACTGACCAGGAGGGAAATCATGTAAGACCTGTGCTTAGACAAGCCTGGTTCTGAACTCAAAAAGATACAAATTAACAACACTTAATAAATATTGGATAGATGGATGTGTCAGTGGATGGAAGGGTGGGTTTGGAGAGCAGTCAGCTTCAAAGACAATGAAGAGTTAAAATTGGAGGACCAAGAATAGTTCAATACACTGAAATATTTTTGAGATCCACACAAGTGTGTCCTAATAAACCGGCTGAAATGCAATAACCTAGAATTCCAAGGTCAGGGTCACTGAAGCTGAAACCCAATTGGAATAGAGAGAGGGGGGGAGAAACCCACATGCAAACTCACATTCTGCAAACTGAGCTGGAGCTGCTGTTTGTATGGGAGGAAATCCTGTGTGAGCTCCACAGTCAGGCTATTGGAAATGAAGAGGCTGTGAAGAAAGGCCAAGACCTAGGGAAAACAGGTAAAAATAACTATCACCAGCACCTTCTCATTTATCAAATAAAGGAAATAGCATAGAAATGAAACTCCACACAATATTTATCCAGCAGTGTTAAAAGCAGTCATGCAAACTCAAAGAGGCCCAAACACAACTATTCTCAAATTAGGTTAAACATTTATACTGGATTCAGTTCCAGAAAACAAGAATTAATAACATTTTTTTTATCATCCAGATCCTGTTCAGATAGCATACAAAAGTCATTCATAATTGGACAGTATGGGAATGTACTATCTTCAGCGCAGGCACATAGTAGGTGCTCAACCAATATTTGTTGAATGACTAGATAAGTAAATGGATAAATGATTGAGGTAAAATTCTATATCTTAATGATGACTGACATAATGTAATATCAAATGAGTATGAATATATTTTCATATTAAAAATGCTTAGGAGTATACAGAAGATGTACAAACAATCAATAAAATATGTTTTAATGTTCAAAATATTCACTCTCACTAGAGATCAAATACCCATTAAAAATTAAATATCATTTTCATCTATCAGATTATAAAAATTAAAAAAAAAATACTCAATGCAGGAAAAGGTAAAGCGTAATAGGTAGTAGGAAAAATTTTCCTACTCTTTCTAAAAAGCAAACAACTGAGCACATATAAACTTGTACACACACTATATATATGTACATATGTATGTAGGTATAGATCTATAAACAAAAATGAACTATATATATGTATATATATATGCATACACACATACAAAAACTATGTAAACATGCATATACATGTACTATATATATTTAAATGTGTACAGATGTGTATACTACCATACACTCACATACACCCTCCTTCCTGTTTCTCTTCCAAGCTTCCCCATCTCAGGAAATGACACCACCACCCCCTCAATCACTCAAGCCAGAAACTAAAGAATCATCCCTGATTTCTTTTTCACTCACATTACAATCCAATCCATGGATTCCTGTCACTTTTGCCTCCAAATACCTCTCGAATCCAGCCATTTTCTATTTCTACTACCACCACTCAACCCAAGCTAACATCTTCTCTTGACTAGAGCACTGGAGTAGCCTCTTATCTGGTTTCCTCACTTCCACTCTGGAGCCCTTCCAAGCCATTCTCCATGCAACACAAATCAGCTCATGTCATTCCCTCCTTGACATGCTTCAGTGGTTTTCCATTGTACTTAGACTAAATGCCAAACTTCTTGCCATGCCTATAAGTCCTATGCCTTCTTATTGGACATGATCTCCTGCCACTCTTCTAGTCTCTCCCCAATATCTAAAAATACTAGATTTCTTTTCATTGCTGGATCTTTTCTTTTGTTAGATCTCAGTTTAAATGTTACCTCCTCAGAAGTCCTCTTAACTAAATGGTCTAGCAGCTGCCTTTATTTTAGTCCCTTTTGGTTTCCTTCATAGCCCTTTTCACAATCTGAAATTATTTTATTTATCTATGCCCTTCTTTCCCTTCTGTCTACCCCAAGAGAATATAAGCTCTATAAAGACAGAACCTGAGTCTGTCTTGTTTACTGCAGGATCCCCAGTGGCTGGCACAGTGCCTGGCACATAACAGGAACTCAATAATTTTGTTTAATAAATGAATAAATACTTGTTTTCTCATATGCACACATTGATATATACAAATGTGAGGCCACTATACATGTACACAGATAGAGATGCTCGTGTGCCACACACACACACACACACACACACACACATAATGGATAAAGATATGAGAGACACACAGATAATCTGGAATGAAATGTGCCACAATATTAACAGTGATTATCTTTGTATGGGGTATTTGTTGTTTTTGTTTCATTTTTCCTATTATGTTTTCTAACATTTCTTTAATAAGAATGTATTATTTTTAATAGAAACAAAGTTATTAAAATCCAATATACTTGTCAAATTAAAGTACATCAACTTTTATAATAAATTAAGGATATTTAGGTTGAAAAAATTACAAATTGAAGTAAAAATAGTAGAATAGGAAGTCATTGATTTGTTAAGTGCAACCATGAGTTCTCTAGCATAGTGCCTGGTATATGATAGGTACTTTCAAAAGGCTTTTTGAAAGCAGGATAAGAAGGAAGGGGAGGGGAAAAGGTGAAAGGAAGGGTGACAGAGAGATCAGAGGGAAGGTGGCAGGAGGGAGGAAAGGAAAGCAGTAGGAAGAAAAAAAAATCATAGAGAAAATGGAGGTGGGAGGGAGATGGGGGGTGAATGAATAGGAAATTAGAGAGCGAACAAGAAAAACATAAGCTATGGGATTCGGTATGCTTATTTTGTTGACATTTATTTTTAAGCATTGTCTATCCTTCACATTCTTTGAGATTTCCATTTTATGATCAAAGTTCTCCACATTTATCTGTCATTTGGTAAGTACTTTTGGGCTATTCACCAACAGATAAAACTTACTGGCTCCACAATATTGAACTTCTTGGACTCCTGAACTTCCTGGATTTGATAAACATAATCAAGTGAGGACTCGAAGAAATTGTGTCTCTCCTTATCTACCTGGAGGTCTGCCTGTAGAAGAAGGGCAAGGAATGTCACAAGGGCACAGTAGTTCATGAAAGTCAGCATTTGTGAAATCAACAGAATGCTAGAGCTAGAGGAGAATGTAGCCACCAAGTAGTGATCTTTTATTGTCATATAGGGAAACTGAAGCCAAAACATAAGTGATTGATCCAATGTCACCCAGCTTATTCTTGATTCAACAAGTGCAAAGGCCAGGGTAATCTGTGTACGACACCAAACTGTTAGGACACCCCAGAAGCTTTCACCACAAAAGCCTCCAAAAGAATAAATTAAAGTTTGGAACTGTGTTGAGGGTCACCAAAATCACAGCAAGTTTTGGTAAATCACTAGGAAGACTCAAAGGACTCATGATACGATCATATTTATGGCTAAGATCTATTACAATTAAAGGATACAAAGCAAAATTAGCAAAGGGAAAAGGTGTATGGGGTGACGCCCAGAGGGAACAAGGTGTAAGCTTCCAAAAGTCATACATGTCATGATTAATTCCTCCAGCAACGAGCTGTGACAAATTTGTGAACTGTTGTCTACTAGGAGAGCTTATTAAAAACTGAGTGCCTGAGTTTTATTGGGGGCTCATCAGGTACCTCTGCCTAGCTTGTACCAAAATTCCCAACTCCCAGCAGGAAAAAATATGTTCATCATAAAACTCACTGTTTATACAAATAGTCTAGGCAGAGTGAGCCATTCTTACCATTTAGGGAAATTTTTATATCAGTGTAGGAAACTGTTTAGCAGCCAAGTCCCCAGATGCCAGCCAAGGGAAAAACTTGTAAGCAGACCTATCTAAGGATATCAATCTCAGACATTCTATGTCAACTCATTTCTGCTGTGGAACCCTGACACAGAAGAGATGGAAAAGGAGGAAAACAAAGGTGTGCAAAATGAAAATGTCAGAAGATTCCAGACTAATACTTAATTCCAGTTTATAGAAGAGAAAGAGCCCTCCTTTTCAATACTAAATCCATCTACCATCGAGGCTCTTGACTAATCACCTCACACGATGTGGTGGAAACCTGCTGTGATGGTTTGAAGATGTATGGACCCCAGAAAATCATGTCCTTAAAGCTAATCCATCTGTGTGGGTGTAAACCTATTGTAAGTAGAGCCTTTTGATTAGGTTACTTCAGTTAAGGTGTGGCCCAGAGTGGGTCTTAATCCTCTTACTGGAGTCCTTTATGAATGGGATGATTACAGAGCAAGACAGAGAGAGAAAGCCACAGAAGCAAGAAGCTGAGAGCAACAAAAGGAGAAGGAGAAGGGAAAGACCAGCAGACACTGCCATGTGCCTTGCCATGTGACAGAGGTGTCCAGGATCGCCAGGAGCCGGTCTTCGGGGAGAAAGCATAGCCTGATAATGCTTAGATTTGGACATTTTTCTCAGCCTTGAAACTGTAAGCTTGTAAGTTAATACATTCTCATTGTTAAAAGCCAACCCATTTCTGATATATTACTCTTGGCAGCCTAACAGACTAAAACACCTGCTAACCCAGGGGTCAGAGGATGAGCACCATCTCCGCACAATCTGTGCAACCTTGGACAAGATGGTTTCTAAGACCCTTTCAGCTCATACCTATGATCTTATTCCATCAGGTATCTATCTTCATGCTTGAATCCTTAAAATTTCCATATTCACTGGATCTTTTCTTCTTCCATTAAAAATTTTTCACCAGTCAATTCCTTTCCATCCCCAGAGTCACTGTTATGGTTCAGCCCCTCATTATTTCACTCCTATATCATTGTAATAATTTCTTAAACTGGTTTCCCTGCTGCCATTCTCTCCCTTGTCTAAGTCATCCTACAACCTCAGCTAGTTTAAACTTCCTAAGGTAGAGTTCTAATTATGTCACTTCCATGCTTAAAAGCCTTCAATGATCCCCCATAGCTAATAGAATTAAATACAAACTCCTGTGCCTAACCCTCCACAATATGGCCTCAATTTGTCTGTTCCCATCTTGTCTTTCATTATCCATCCATAATCATTCAAATTCTGGCCAAACCATTTCCCAAAAGTACTCCATGTTTTTCCTCCTTGGGGCCACTGTCCTCCACTTCAAAGATCCATTTCTCCATTTCTACTTGTCAAACACTTTATCTATTCTTGAATGGCCATATTAAATTGGAAGGGCAGCATTCTGCCACGATGGCAATTTTCCAAATACAAATCTAAGCTTTTTATTCTCAGAACCCATCCCTACTACAGAGTATATAAAAATTTCTACTTATATAAGAGTCATGTGTACCTTATTTTAGTGTCCCAATTGAATGGTAAGCTGCTGAAGGGCAGAAAGTATGTCTTAGTGTAATTCTATTGCACCCAGCATAGTGCTGGCATTGGTAGGCACTAACAAAATATTGGGTTATTTGAACTGAAGCCACTGTAAGTCCCATGCAAAATGTAGTCCCAATGTAGGACCAAAAACAATACAAAAGCTAATGTTGGGATGTTTCAGAGAAAAAAATAAAGGATCACTTCCTGATCTACCAAAAATAACCTTAGCTTAACTCTATCCTCCTGTAGAATCTCAAATCAGAGACTTAGAACTGAAAGGGACTCTGGAGAGCACTGATTTCCACTTCCTCCTCTTACAGAGAAGGGAACTGAGGTCAAGAAAGAAATGTCCTACCCAAGGTCACACCATGAGTTAGTAGAAGAGCTGGCTCTAGAACCCAGGGCTCCTGAGTCTTAGGCCGACATTTTAACCACTTGTTCTGCTATCACAAGAGGTTCACTATTGAGACAGGATATAAGGGAAAGCCTTGCAATAGGAAAGTGCCACTCTTTCCAAGGCATAACTGGCAATGGAGCAGGTGGGGCAGGCTTTTTGGACATACCTCTTGTAGCTGTGATTCTTTCTTTTTGGAAGACAGATGCAAGTGCCGGTCCAACAAAGAATAAAATCTCTCACCATCCTTTTCAAATTTTTTTTTCCGCTCCTAGGTGTGAAAGAGAAGACACATATTAAGATGTCTATGGTTTTAATTCTTGTCTGCTCAAAACTGAAAATAACAGGTTTCATGTGGCCTCTCTAACTCCTAAGAGAAAAAAGCAAGAAAGTATTTGCTTTTGCATTGTTCTCAGCAGTTTTGACTTCCTCAAAAATAACTCTGAACCATTCCATCTACACAAAGAACAGTTCCTATTTGCACAACTGAGGCCTCAGTGAGCTACTGCTCAGCAAATGACACTTAAAAAGGGCCTTTACTTTCCATGTGCCAGTCGGGCCCTGAATCTCAACAGAGTTGCAACACCTACTCTCCAGTTCATTGGACTCACCCAGGAAAACTAACAAGGAAATAATGATGGACAACGACCATCCCAAGGAACAGAGAGAGTCTACAACTGCAAGCAAGACAGTCCCATACATCTGTCCCATGGGATCTAAGGCCCCTTTCAATTAGAGGTGGAGTGGGCATCACCATCCCAGAATCCTCAGGATTTGGGAATGAAAGATGGACTAGAGTAGACTGTTATTTTACTATAGACTTATTGTTATTCTAGCAATGGAAGAACTTTTATCATTGATGTGGAGGCAGTGGTCACTGGAGGTTCTGAGGAGAAGGAGAGGGTAAAAATAGGTGTAATATGGGGGCATTTTCAGCATATTAGAATTGCCCTGAATGATGTTGCAATGAGAGATACAAGCCATTATATATCCTGTCAAAACTTACAAAATTGTGCGGGAGAGAGTTTAAACTATAATGTAAACTATATCAACACTTAGTGGCAATGCTCCAATATGTGTTCATCAATTGTAATAAATGTACAACACTAATGAAGGATGTTGTTAATATGGGAAAGTGTGGGAAGGATAGGGAGTGGGGCATACAGGAATCCTCTACATTTTTTTTTCTTTTTTTTTTTTTATCAGGAGGTCCCAGGGATCGAACCCGGGTCCCTCCATATGGGAAACGGACGCCCAACCATTTGAGCCACATTCGTCTCCCCCTCTACATTTTTTATGTAACATTTATGTAATCTAAGTACCTTAAAAAAAATAAAATTAAATTAAAAAAAGGATAGAATGGGAAATTTCCAGATAAGAAAAAGCTGAGGGTTTGTTAGAACTAGTCCTTCACAACAAGAAATGGTTAAAGGAGCTCTTCAGACTGAAAGGAAAGGACACTAGACAGTTGATTGAAGCAACATAAAGAAATAAAGATATCTTATAAAGGAAAATATATGGGTAATTATAAACACCACTGTTATTGCACAAATTAAAATGCATAGCAAGTAATGTACATTTTTGTTTTCAGACACAGAACATATGACAATTTAATTTTTACAAGAACAACAAAAAGTGAGGTGATGGAAGGGTGCAGGAACAGTATTTCTGTATACTATTGAAGTTAAATTGCTAAGAAATCAAATGTGATTGCTATAGTTAGTATCTAGCATGGTTTTTTTTTTTATTTCAGAAGTTACAGGTTTATTAAAAAACATGTAGAATATACAGAGGTCCCATGTACCCCAACTATCATGCCAAGTTTTCCGTGTTACTAACATTTTGCATTAGTGTTGGAACTTTGTTGCAATCGATAAATAAATATTACTAAAGTTGTACTATTAACTTAGACCATATTTTATATTAGGGTCCACTGTTGATGTTTTATAGTCCTATGTTTTTGTTATTTTAAATTTTTATTCTAGTAACATAAATGCAGCCTAAAATTTCCCTTGAACCACATTAAAACATATAATTCAATGGTAAAAAAAATAAAAATAAAAAGGGCTTTTACCCTAGCTATCTTTTCTTCTCTCCAATATTTTTCACATGTATTAACTACTCATTTAAATTTTAAAAATAGAAAAGGAAGAAGGAACACAGGAGTGAATTAAATATATGTCTTGAAAATGTTAATCTGCAATGTATTCCCAACACAACAGGAACCTGGCATCTGCCTCTTTGAATGAGTTTTTGGTGCTATTTAATCATTTCAGTATTGCATATTAAAAGATGATGTTAAAGATGGGTAAAAAAAAAATTCCTGGAAGGTTTAGATGGAAAACATGAGTTGGAAAGCTTTATGGGAGATGGAGGACCCAGCTGTCACTCTCCTCAAGTATAAAATTTAATTTAGCTCAATGCTGCTCAGCACAACTGGAAGTTACACAGCCTCCAAAGGAGCACTAATAATGTTCATCTGTCACAGACTAATACTGATACTCTGCAATCCTCTCAGCACTAATGTTGGGAAATCCATGTAAAAGGCTTGTGTTCTCTTGTAGGAAATCCAAAGTCACTGAGCCCCTACAATGTGACAGGTTCTAGAAGAGGCACAGCAAGGGACACAGATAAAAAGCAAAATGAAAAACACCTCACTGATGGCTTTTTTCTCCAGGTAATCTGTTGCTGGGCAGGCAGCCAGCACCGAGCTGAGTGACAAAAGTTTGAGTTCTTAATTTTTGGGAGAGAAAGCAGCAGGAAGGAAGCTCACATCAACTCAGGCTAAGCACTGGGCTAGGTACTTAAAAGCCATTATCTTCTTTAATCTTCACCATTCTGAGAAGTAGATATTGTTAATCTAAATTTACAGATAAGGAAATTAAAGTTCAAATAAGGTGAACTAACTTGTCCAAGTCACAGGTCTATTTGACTCATTCCACACAACCAAATATAGCCCAGATGATCATGGAATGAATAAAACTGAGGAGGTTTATAAATCATCAGCGAGCCTTATGAATAAAAATAAAGCATTGTAAAGCTACAACTTCTCTATTGAAGAAGAATTTTTTTTAAATCAAGTTGGCCTATGGCCTGAGCTCCAGCTCAGATACCAAAACACAGGGTATGGAGATTGTCACAGAAATGATAAGGAGTAGGGCAAACTGTTCAGCCAACTGTTGAATCTATTTAAACACGCAATTATCTGAAGAAGGCATGGGAGCCAGAAAACCTCAGGGAGTTCTCTAGGACCAGATGAAGTTCTGTGGGTCATTTTCTCCTTTACATCCATTTTTGCATAATAGATTTTTAGAAATGTAATTCACATATCTTAAAATTGACTCTTTTAAAGTATACAATTCACTTTAATATTCAGTGGTTTTTAGTATATTTACAAAGTTGGGCAACCATCACAGCTATCGAATTCCAGAATATTTCAAACACCCTAGAAAAGATAATCGATTACATATTAGCAGTCACTCCCCAGTACCTTTTACCCCCAGGACCATAAAACCAAATAGATAGAATTCACTTTCTGTCTCTATGGATATTCTTATTTTAGACATTTCATACAAATGGTATCATACAATATGTAGCCTTCTGTGGCTGACTTCTTTCAATAAGCATAATGTTTCCAAGGTTCATCCATGTACTTCATTACTTATTATGACTGAATTTCACGCATATACTAGATTTTGTTTATGCATTCATCAGTTGGTGGGCATTTGAATTGTTTCCATTTGTTGGCTATTATGAATAATGCTACTATGAACATTTGTGTACAAGATTTTGCATAGACATAAATTTTCAATTCTTTTGGGTATATATCTAGAAGTGAAATTGCCAGGTTGTATGGCAATTCCATGCTTAAATTATTGAGGACCTACAAAACTGTTTTCCAAACTAGGTGCACCACTTTACATTCCACCATCAATGTGTAAGGCTTCCAATTTTTCCACACCCATACCAACACTTGTTATTTTCTGTTTTTTTTTTTTAAATGAGGCATACCTCATTTTATTGTTGGTTCATTTTATTGCACCTCACAGATATTGCATTTCTTACAAACTGGAGGTTTGTGGCAACACGGCACTGAGCAATTCTATTGGCACCATTTTTCCATTAGCATGTGTTCACTTTGTTTCTCTGTGTCACATTTTAATTAAGGCATGTACACTGCTTGTTTAGACATAAAGATCTTGCAAACTTAATAGACTACAGTATAGTATAAATAGATAATTTATAATTACTGGGAAACAAAAAAATGCATGTGACTCAGTATATTGCAATATTCAATTTATTGTGGTACAATATTTGCAATATCTGCAAGGTATGCCTATAACAGTCATCCTTCTGGATGTGAAGCATTATATCATTGTAATTTTCATTTCCATTTCCATAATGACTAATGATGTTCAGCATATTTTCATGTGTTTACTGGCAATTTGTATATCTTCTTTGGGGACATATCTGATTAATTCTTTCCATATTTAATTGGCTTTATTTATCTTTTTATTGTTGAGTTATAAGAGTTCTTTATAAATTCTTTTTTTTTTAAGTACCAGGAGGCTGGGATTGAACCCAAGACCTCGTATGTGGGAAGCCGGTGCTCATCCACTGAGCCACATTGGCTCTTCTGAGTTTGTTTTTTTGTTTGTTTTGCTTGTTGTTTGTTTTTTGTTGTTGTTGCTGTTTTTGTTTTTTAAGAGGCACCGGGAAACAAACCCAGGACCTCTCATGTGGGAAGCAGGTGCTCAACCAACATGAGCCATATCAGCTCCTCTCTTTATATATTCTTAATTAAATTTGCAAGTATTATCTCTCAATTTTGGGTTTTTTTTTTTTTTCACTTTCTTGATAGTGTTGTTTGAAGCCCACATTTTATCTAGTATTTCCTTTGTTATCTTGGCATTTGGAGACAATTCTAAGAAGCCATTGCCTAATCCAAGGACACAAGGATTTACACTTCAATTTTCTTCTCAGAATTTTTCTTATAATCACTCCTCCACCAATGCTGGAAGATATGGCCTAGCCAAATGAACAAACTAATAAGGTGGAGGAGACCCAGAATGTGGAACAACTAATCAAAGGTATCCAAGCAAATATCCTAAATCAATTTAATGAGATGAGGGAAGAGATAAAAGATATTAAGAAGACTGGATGAAGATACAAAAGAAATTGCAAACAAATGTGAAAAACAGCAGATTTTACAGTAATGAAAGACACAATGGAAGAAATTAAAAGTACACTAGAATCACACAAAAGCAGATTTCAACAGGCAGAGGAACAAATTGGCAAAGTCAAGATAGGACATCCAAAGTTGCATAGATAGTAGAACAGTTAGACAAATAAATGGAAACAATTCAGCAGAGACTCAGGGAATTGAATGACAGTACAAAATACAAAAAGCATATGTATTAATGTGTCCCAGAGTGAGAAGAAAAGGGAAAAGGGCTAGAATGAGTGTTTGAAGAAATAATGGTTGAAAATTTCACAAGTCTTAATAAAGATATGAATGTACATGTACAAGTATCACAGCGTACACCAAACAGAATAAAGCCTAGCACACTTACTCTGAGACACATACTAATCAGATTGTCAAATGCCAAAGATAAAGAGAGAATTCTGAATGCAGCAAGAGAAAAGAGATCCATCATATATAAAAATAACTTGATAAAATCAAGTGCTGATTTCTCATCTGAACCCATGGAGGCAAGAACACAGTGGCACGATGTAGTTAAGGTACAGAAAGAAAAAGGCCGCCAACCAATAATTCTGTATCCAGCAAACTGAACTTCAAAAATAGGAAGGGATTAAAATATCACAGAACAGAAATGGAGATAATTCATCAGCAAGAGTCCTGCACTTAAGGAAATAGTGAGGGAGTTCTGCATATTGAAAGGAAAATACAGGAAAGAGAGGTATGAAGAAGAGTGTAGAAGGGAGGACTATTAGTAAGGGTAATTAAAAGGGTAAAAAAGAAATAAAATTAAATATGACATATATAAGGCTAAAGAAGAAATGGCTGAGGTAAGTACTGCATTTACGGTTGATGGATGAATTTCCCCAAATAGACCCAGTTTGGAAGAATGGATAAAAAAGTAAGATCCATCGATATGCCATCTGCAAGAGACTCGCCTCAGATATAAGGACACAACCAAGTTGAAAGCGAAGGCTGGAAAACAATTTTTCCATGTAAACAATAAACAAAAAAAAGGCTGAGGTAGCTATACTAATATCAGACAAAATAGACTTTAAATGCAAAATTTTATAAGAGACAAAGAAGAACACTATATATTAATAAAAGGAGAAATGTACCAAAAAGAAAGGACAATCATACAGATTTGTGCATCTAGTCAGGGTGCCCAAAATACATGAGGCAAATACTGGCAAAATTAAGGGGAGAAAGGGATGACCTAAAAAGATACTGGGAGACTTCAGTACATCACTCACAGCAATAGACAGAACATCTCAACAGAGAATCAGTAAAGAGAGATCTTGAATAATATGCTAGAGGAACTAGACCTAAGGACATATACAGAATATTGCACCAGAAAACAGCCAGATATACATTCTTCTCGAGTGCTCACAGATCATTCTCCAGGATAGATCACATGTTAGGTCATAGAACAAGTCTAAATGAATTAAAAAAGATTGAAATTATACAAAGCACTATCTCTGGCCACAACAGAATGAAGCTGGAAATCAATAATGGTCAAGGAACTGAAATTTTCACAAATATGTGGAGGTAAAACAACATACTCTTAAACAAATAGTTGGTGGTCAAGGATGAAATTCCAAGAGAAATGAGCAAATATCTCAAAGCAAATGAAAACAAGAGCACATAATACCAAAACTTATGGGATGCAGAGAAGGCAGTGCTGAGAGGGAAATTTATAGCCCTAAATGCATACATTAAAAAAGAAAAAAGAACTAAAATCAAAGACCTAATTGAAATTCTAGAAGAATTAGAAAAAGAACAGTAAACTAATACCAAAGCAAGCAAAAGTAAAGAAATAAGAAGAATAGAGCAGAACTAAATGAAAGTTATTATAAAAAATAATAGAGAAAATTAATAAAACCAAGAGCTGATTTTTTGAGATTAATAAAATTGGAAAACTCTTAGCTAGACCAACAAAGAAAAAAAGAGAGAAAATGCAAAAAAATACTATCAGAAACAAAAGAAGGGATATCACCACTGACCTCAAAGAAATAGAGTATCATAGGAGGATGCTATGAAAAATTATATGCCAACAAGTTGGACAACTTAGAAGAGATGGACAAATTTCTAGAAACACACAAGCAATCTATACTCATGAAAGTGAACTAGAAGACCTCAACAAACCACTCACAAGTAATGAGATTGAATCAGTCATCAAAAACCTCCCAACTAAAAAAAGCATAGGATCAAATAACTCACAGGTAAATTCTACCAATAGTTTTTAAAAGACCTAATGCCAAGCCTGCTCAAAATCTTCCAAAAAATCAAAGAGGAGGGAACATTAATAATTATATGATGCCAACATCATCATAATACCATAGCCACATAACACCAAAGCCAGATAAAGATACTATATGAAAAGAAAATTATAGACCAATCTATCTAATAAACGTAGATGCAAAAATCCTCAAGAATATACTTGCAAATAGAATTCAACAACACATCAATCAAATTACACACCATGATCAAGTGAGTTTTATCCCAGGTACTCAAGGATGGTTCAGCATTAAAAAATCAATTAATGTAATACACCACATTAACAGAGTGAAGGAGAAAAATTACATAATCATCTCTATTGATGCAGAAAAGGCATTCGAAAAAATTCAGCATCCTTTCTTGATAAAAACACTTCAAAAGACAGGATTAGAAGGAAATGTCCTCAGCACAATAAAGACCATATATGAAAAACCCACAGAAAATATCATACTAAATGTTGAAAGGATAAAGGCTTTTCCCCTAAGACCTGGAATAAGTCAAAGATGCCTACTGTCACCAATCTTATTCAACATTATATTAGAAGTTCTTGCTAGAGCACTTAGGCAAGAAAAAGAATTAAAAGACATGCAAATTAGAAAGGAAGAAGTAAAATTTTTACTATTTGCAGATGACATGATCCTTGTATAGAAAGAACTGAGAAATCTACAACAAAGCTACTCAGAATGATCAACAAATTCAGTAAATTGGCAGGATAAAAGATCAACAAGCAAAAATCAGTACTGTTATTTTACACTGATAATGAGCGATCTGAGGATGAAATCAAGAAAATAATCCTCAATATAACAGCCAGGACGATAAAGATCCTAGGAGATAATGTAAAGAAACACCTACGGGACTTTGTGGTACACAGTGGTTTCATGAACTTTAAATCCAAATTGTGGGCAATAAAAGGAAAAATAGATTAAAGGGTCCTCCTCAAGTTTAAAAACTTTTGTGCTTCAAAGGAGTTTGTAAAGAAAGTGAAAAGGCTGCTTTCTCGATAGGAGAAAATATCTGGAAATCACATATCTGATAAGTTTCTAATATCCAGCATATATAATGAAATCCTACAACTCAATAATAAAATGACAAACAACTCATTTTAAAAATTGGCAAGAAATCTGAAAAGACACTTTTGCAAAAAGGAAACATGGATGACTGAAAAGCACATTGAAAGATATTCAACCTAACTAGCTGTTAGGAAAATGTGAATCAAAAACTACAATAAGATATTTCACACCTATTAGACTGACTGCTAATAAAAACTACAGAAAACTACAAGTGCTGGAGAGGATGTATAGGAATAGAAAGACTCATTCACTTCTGATGGAAATGTAGAATTCTGCAGTCGCTGTGGAAGACAGTTTGATAGCTCCCCAGGAAGCTAAGTATAGAATTTCCAAATGATCTGGCAATCCCACTACTGGGTATATACCCAGAAGAATTGAAAGCAGGGACACAAACATATATGCACACTAATGTACAGAGGGGCATTATTCATAATTGCTAAAAGATGGAAGCAACCCAGGTGTCCATTAACAGAAAAATGGATAAAGAAAATGTGGTATATACATATGATGGAATATTATTCAACTGTAAGAAAGAATAAAGTTTTGAAACATATGACGATATGGATGAACCTAGAGGACCTTATGTTGAGTGAAATAAGCCAGATACAAAAGGACAAATATTGCATGATTTCACTGATATGAACTAACGATAGTGAGCAGACTTAAAGTGTTAGAGTCTGGAATACAGGCTGCTAAAAGATAGGAAGGGAATAGAGATTGGTAAACTGATGCTTAATCTGTGTAGAATTTATAATTTGAGGTGATGGTGATATAGCAAAGTGAGTGTAATTAATAGCACTGAAGTGTTGAGTGTGAATATGTTTGAAAGGGAAAATTTTAGCCCATCCATGAGGCTATAAGGAAAGTTAGAGGATAAAACATATAACTATAATTCAGTGAATTCTGGGGTGGCCAAGGATTGTGGTTCAGAAGGCAAATATAAGGTATTTTCGGGATCTATAACAAAGGTACAAGGGGAAAAAAGGCACCTAAAACATACTTCTATAGGATATGAATGTCTTCATGTTGTTTTTCTTATTTTATTTTTAAAGAAGTTTTACATTACAGAAATATTACATTGAAAATATAGGGGGGAAGATGTAAGATTAGAGAGGTAGAAGGATTACATCTCTCCCAGAAAAAATAGCTAGAGGACAGATGGAAACTGCCTGGAGAGCTCCTCTGGGGCTCAGCACACCAGGGGAAGGTGAGACACCACCAGAAGAGAGAGGGGCAAAGGAAAGGAGCCTCAGCTGGCTGAAAGATCAGTGAGCAAAGCTGCAGAAGCAGCAGCTGGCACCGATCACCTAAATCAAATCATGGAGTTAAAGGACAACATGGCTAAAGAAATAAAAGACATTAAGAAGACACTGAGTGAGTCCACAGTTTTTTTTGAAATCTGGATAGAAAAATAACAGAGCTTATGGAAAAAATATAACAATAAGTGAGAATAAAAATGCAATAGTGGTACAGGGATGTGAATGGGGTGGACGGTGTTGGAATGTGAGGGTAAGCCGGTGGGGGTTTAGATTATCCATGGAACTGCGCTGGAGGAAGGAACAGGTGAACTCTGGGGATTTGTAGGACAGTGGTTAAAACTGCAATAGTGGGAATGTTTTTAAATAAATATGGCAAATATGGCAGGGGAGGGTTACTGCTGCAGGGTGTCGGGGTGGGGGGATATGTGGGAAAGGGCGCAACTGGGGCACGCTTCTATAGAATATGCTCATCTTGTAATATGAAGTTATCTGTGTGGGTGGAGACCCACACAATAAACAAGAAAATACAAAACTTCCATCCTGGGGAGTAATTCTATGTGATCAAATAGAGGGGCAAGAGTCTCTTGAGAACATAGGCAGTACCTAATAAAAGAAGATGGACCAATATATCAGGCCCTCAATATTAATGCATATAACAATGAACCTTATTCTTCAAAAATTGAAGCATAGTGGTTACCATGGGTTTTGAGGGGAGGGGGAAGGAAGAATGGATGGAGTATGGGGCATTTTTATTTCATTGGAATTATTCTGCATGAAATGGCAATGATGGATACAGGCCATTATGCATTTTGTCAGAAACATATAAAAGTGTATCATGCAGAATGTAAACCATAATGTAAATATATTAGTCAGTCAAAGGGGTGCTGATGCAAAATACCAGAAACCAGTTGGTTTTTATAAAAGGTATTTATTTGGGGTAGAAGCCCAGAGTTACCAGGCCATAAACCATGAGTTACTTCCCTCACCAAAGTCAATGGCCACATGTTGGAGCAAGACAGCTCCTGACATCTGCCAGGGTTCAGGCTTTTTGGGTTCCTCTCTTCCCGGGGCTCTGTTTCTCTCCAGGCTCAGCATCTCTGTTTCCTCCACAAGGTCAGCTATAGACTTTGAGGCTCCCTAGGCTTTGCCTCGCTCCACAAGGCCAGCTGTAGACTATCAGGCTCATCTCTATCACGGGGCCTTCTCTCCTTCTTCACGACCAGGCTCCTCCATCTTCTCGCCTCCCCAGGCTCCAGCATCAAAACTCCAACACCAGAACTCCAACTCAAAAACTGCTGCAACTCTGTTCTTTGCCTTGCCTTTTATATTTCCTTCCTCCACCCACCAAGGGGTGGGGCTCAACGCCCTACTGACATGGCCCAATCAAAGCCCTGATCATAACTTAATCATGCCCAGATGAACAGACCAGTTTACAAGCATAATTCAATATCTATTTTTGGAATTCATAACTATATCAAACTGCCAAACTGCTACAGTAAATGATTGACCATAGTTACTGGAAATGCTTAAATATTTATTCACCAATTGTAAAAAATGTGCTATACTCATGGAAGATGTTATTAACAGGAGTAAATGAGGGGTGGGGGAGGTGAGGTATATGGGAATCCCCTATATTTTCTATGTGACTTTCCTACAACGTAAATTTCCTTTGAAAATAAAGTGGAAAAAATAAGAATGAATAAATAAACAAACAATAAAGGCACACAACATCAGATATGAAATCATGGAAGAAATAATCAGCAATGTAGAGGAATGAACAACTGAAATTGAAGAGAAAGAAGAACAGAGAGAAAAGAATGGAAAAAATTGAGCTCAGGGAGTTGAATGATAACATGAAGCACACCAAAATATTTGTTAAGGGATTTCCAGAAGGAGATGAGAAGTTGACATGGGGCAGTAAAAAATTCACTATTTGCAGATACCATGATCCTATACTTACAATGCCCTGAAATCTCCATAACAAAGCTTCTAGAGCTGATAAATGAGTTCAGTAAACTGGCAGGATATAAGATCACACCCAAAAATCAGTAGCATTTCTGTACACTAATAAAGAGCAATCTCAGGAAGAAATCAAGAAAAAAATTCCATTTACAACAGCAACTAAAAGAATCAAATATCCAGGAATAAACATAACTAAAGATGTAAAGGACTTGTACACAGAAAACTTCACAACATTGTTAAAGGAAAACACAGTAGAACTAAAGAAATGGAAGAATATTCCATGTTCATGGATTGGAAGACTAAACATCAAGATGTCTGTCCCATACAAACTGAATTACAGAATTGGAAAAGCCAATTATAAAATTTATTAGGAAGGGCAAGGGGCCCCAAATATCCAAAAACATCTTGAAAAAGAAAAATGAAATTGGAGGAATCATGCTACCTAACTTTAAAGCATACTACAAAGCTACACAGGTCAAAACTGCATGGTATTGGCATGAGGGTAGACACACTGGCCAATGGAACTGAATTGAGAATTCTGATATAGACCCACACATACACGGTCAACTGATACTCGACAAGGCCACCAAGCCCACTCAACTGAGACAGAAAGGCCTCTTCAACAAATGCTACTGGGAGAACTGGATATCCATATCCAAAAGAATAAGAGAGGTCACAATCTCACACTCTATACAAACATTAACAAAAATGTATCAAAGACTTAAATATAAGAGCCAAGAATATATAGCTACTAGAAGATAATGTAAGGAAGCATCAACAAAATCTTGTAGTAGGAAAAGGTTTCATAAACTTTACAACCAAAGCACAAGCAACAAAAATAAAATACATAAATGGGAAATCCTCAAAATTAAAAACATTTGTGCTTCAAAGGAGTTTATCAAGAAAGTGAAAAGGCAGCCTACTCAATGGGAGAAAATATTTGAGAACCTCTTATCTGATAAGGGCCTAATTTCCAGCATAGTTAAAGAAATCCTGGGGGAACAGTTGGGGAAGGGACCAGATGAACACTGGGGATTGGAGGGTATCTGGTTGAAAGTACAAAGTTGTGAACACTCTTATGGCAATATAACAAGGAAGGGTTATTGGTTTAGGGTGTTGGATGGGGGGGCCATTCGGGACAGGGCACACCTGGAGCAGGCTTCTAGGGAGTGTGTGAGGGATCATTTTGTCATAATGTGTTGTATCAGTGGGTGGAGACCCACATAATAAGTGGGAAAGAGTTGGACTCCCATCCTGGGGAGGACCAATATATTCACAAACAGAGGGGCGGGAGACTCTCAAGAGCATGGGCGGTTCCTAATAGGGGAGGACAAACAAATTGTCAAGACCTCAGTGATGTTGCAAGTAACTATGAATCTTGTCATCCAAGGAGTGAAGCAAGGGGGTCACCATGGGCCCCGAAGGGAGGGAGAGAAAGGAATAGAATAGATGGAATAGGGGGTATTTAGTGGGCAATGGAAGTGCTCTACATGATCTCACAATGATGGACACAGGCCATGTTAAATCTCATCAAAATTTATAAAAGTGTACGATCTAAAATGTAAACCATAATGTAAACCATTGACCATGGTTAGTAGCTATATTTCATTATTTGTATATCAGTTGTAACAAAGGTCATCCACACATAAAAAGGTATTAATATGGGAAGGGGGAAAAGGGGGAGGATGTTGGGTATATGACAGTCCCCTGTAATCTGTAAAACTTCTTTGAAAGCAAAATGAAAAAAAGATACTGAGGAATAAATGGAAGAAAATGTCATTCTACATACAGGACAACAGATAGTACAGTGAAGAAAGGCAAAATGTCAAAAAAATTTTTTTAATATTTTTCATTATTTTTTAATATCCCAATCTCTTAATTTAATTTATTTTTTTTTTAATTTTATGCACTTTATTTCTTATATTTAAATGAGATATTACATTTTCCTATTAATTTTATTTGGATATTTTGTTGGCTTCATTTTTGAAGAAACTTTGGATCATAGAAGGGTTACAACTGGGGCAGGGGAGGATCATTGGTATGGGGTGTCAGTGAGGAGAGATACATTGGAGGAAGTTCACCTGGGCATACATATAAGGTATATAAAAATGTTGAAATGTTCACGGGGCATTGTCACAGTGGGTGGAGACTCACACAATAACTAAGAGAATATTGAATTCCCATCCTGGAGAGCTCTACCACATTCTCTAATAGAGCAGCAACAGTCCCCCAAGTTCAGGGGCAATGACTGATGAAGGAGGATGATCTACTGATGGACCCTTGATATTGTCAACTATGCTTATGGGTCTTTGCTCTTGAAATTTAAACTTAGCCTAGTGTTGTTGGGTGCCTAAGAGTTGCCTCCTGAGAGCCTCCTTGTTGCTCAAATGTGGCTTCTCTCCAAACTAAACTCAGCATATAAATGCATTACTTCCCCCCCAGCATGGGACATGACTCCCTGGGATGACCCTCCCTGGCACCAAGGGATTACTACCAAGTACCAACTAGCAATGCAACTGGAAAAAGACCTCAAATAAGAGGGGGAAAAGGTAAAGACAAATGAGTTTGCATGGCTAGGAGACTTCAAAGTGCGTCGGGAGGTCATCTGAGAGGTAACACTTATATACATTTCAGCAGGATCTCATAGACTGCCAAAATGGATACTACCCGGACATGGGGCTCCTGAGGGCTCTGTAGATATGCAGGTCCTATGGTCAGGGCAGATAGCTCCGGAGTTTGGTGCTTTGCCAATGGGCCCTACTTTGGAGTTTGTGCTCCTGAGAGTGACAGAATTGGACTCAATTTTGTCTTCCCTACACATGGCTCATGTGACCCTTCTACTTAAACCTATACTTGGTGCTGGAGTTTGTATGTGTGCATCCAAGAGACTCGAGTCTTTGGTCTGTCCATGTGCCAGCTGGGCCCGGAATCACAGCAGAGTTGCAACATCTACTCTACAGCTCATTGGACTCACCCAGGACCACTAACAATGAGATGATGATGGACAACAACGACCCCAAGAAACAGAGAGAGTCTGCAACTGCAAGCAAGATAGTCCCATCCATCTTCCCCATAGGATATAAGCCCCCTCTCAATTAGAGGTGAAGGGGACATCACCATCCCAGAGTCCTCAGTACTGGGGAAAGAACTATGGACTAGAGTGGACTTACTGGTATTCTACTGTGGATATGTTGTGATTCTAGCAATGGAAGAAATTACAACATTGATGTGGAGCCAGTAGCTACTTGGGGCTCTCGGGGCAGGGAGAGGGAAAAACTGTTGTGATACGGGAGCTTTTGCGGGACTTGGGAATAGTCCTGAATGACATTGCAATGACAGATATAGGCCATTTTATATCATCACATAACATGCAGAACTGTGTGGGAGAGAGTGTAGACTACAGTGTGAACTATGGTCCGTGCTTAATGGCAAAGCCCCAGGATGCGTTTATCAGTTGCAATGATTGTGCCACACTAATGAAGGATGTTTAGGTGGGAGGGAGTGGGAGGTGTGGGGAGTGAGGCGTGTGGGAATCCCTGTGTTTTTTTGTGCAACTTTTATGTAATCTAGGTATCTTTAAAAAAATATATATATATATATATATATATATATATTATTAAAAATAAATAAAAAGGGGGAAAGAGATTTGAATAGACACTTTTCAAAAGAGGAAATACAAATGGCTAAAAAGTACATGAAAAGATGCTCAATATCACTAGCTATTAGGGAAATGCAAATCAAAGCTGCAATGAGATATGGTCTTACACCTATTAGACTGGGGGCTATTAAAAAACAGAGGACTACAAGAGTTGGAGAGGATGTGGAGGAAAGGGAACACTCATATATTGCTGGTGGGAATGCAGAATTTTGCAGCCATTGTGGAGGATGGTTTAGCAATTCTTCAGTAAGCTAACTATATACATACCATATGATTCTGCAATCCCACTGCTGGGTATATACCCAGAAGAACTGAAAGCAGGGACAAGAACAGATACGTGCACACCAATGTTTATAGCGGCATCATTCATTATTGCCAAAAGTTGGAAGCAACACAATTGTACATCAACAAATGAATGGATAAGCAAAATGTGGTTTATACATACAATGCAATATTACTCACATATAAGAAGGAATGAAGTATTGGCACATATGACATCTTGGATGAATCTTTAAGACCTTATGTTGAGTGAAATAAGCCATTCACTAAATGACAAATATTGCATGACCTCACTGATATGACATAAACATATTAAGCAGACTCACAGAGCTAGAGTCTTGAAGACAAGTTATCAGGAGACAGAAAGGGAGTAGAGTTTGGTGAGCTAATACTCAATATGGCAAAATCCATGATAAGGTAGAAGGGGGTGGTCTGGCAGTGGATGGGGAAGTTGGTGGTGCAGGGATGTGAGTGGGGTAGACGGTACTGGAATGTGAGGGTTAGGAGGGTGGGGGGCTTGGGTTGGACTATCCATGGAACTGGGGGGAGGGCTGGAAGAAGGAACAGGTGAATTCTGGGGATTTGTAGGTCTGTGGTTGAAACTACAATTGTGGGAATGTTCTTTTGGCCAATATGGCAGGGGAGGGGAACTGGTGAAGGGCATCAGTGGTGGGGGATATGTGGGAAAGGGTGCACTGGGGCATGATTCTATGGAGTATGAATGCGTTTACCTTATCATAGGGTGTTATCTCAGTGGATGGAGACTCACACAATAAACAAGAAAATATTGAATGCCTATTCTAGGGAGTCCTGCCCAGTTCTCAAATAGAGGAGCAAGAACCTCTCAAATACATAGGCAGTGCCTAATAAAAGAGAAGAGATCAGCATGTTAAGCCCTCAATATTAATGCATGCAACTTTGAATTTTATGCTTCAAAAATTGAAACTTTGTGGTTGCAATAGGTTCTGAGGGGAGGGGAAGGGAAGAATAGGTGGAATATAGGGCATTTTGGGGGCATTGGAATTGTTCTGCATGATCTTACAATGATGGATACAGGTCATTATATATTTTCTCACAACTTATAAAAGTGTACAGTGCAAAATGTAAACCATAATGTAAACGACTGATCATGTTTAGTAGTAATGCTTCAATATTTGTTCATGAATTGTAAAATCAAATAATTGTCTAGTTCTATACAGTTGGTTAAGACAAATAGCAATCTCCAGCCCACTTTGTACTATTTTCCTTTCATCTCTTTAAGCTGATTCTTCCAATGTTTACCTCAATAACTCTCAAACCTCTAAAAAAAATTATTATATTTCTGTTTTTTTTTTCCAGGAGGTACCAGGCATTGAACCCAGGACCTTGTACATGGGAAGCAAGCATTCAACCACTGAGCTACACCCGTTCCCCATTGAGAGTTGTTTTTTTTTCTTTTGTTTGTTTTGTTTTGAGGAAGTACTGGGGATCAAACCTGGGACCTCATACATGGGAAACAGGCACTCAACCACTTGAACTACATCTGCTCTCCTGTTTCTTAATTTTGCAGGTTTGTCTATTAACTTACCAGTAAGGAAGATGAGGACTTAATTCTCTTTCCTCTCCTTGTCCCATTACTACCACCACCAACCTCCCCACCATATTCACTTTTCCCCTCATACTCCCAATATATTTTAATTTTGCGTAGATCCTTATTCAGCATTTACATTATTATGACTATCTAAACAATATTTATAGCTAAGTCATAGAGTAAAAATGATTAATTTTGCTTTTCTGTACAACTGCTTATTTTCCCTAAAGTTAAACATTGCCCTTTTGTTTTGTTTTAGTTTGGTTTTTGGTTGCTTAGTTTTCGATGTAGTTACCACTAATTTAATCACTAATTCTCATGCAGTTGTCTAAATCTCCTCTCAATATGTTCATTCACATCACTCAAAGTTAAAATAGTATAACCCAGAACCTCCTGGCAGTTCTAGTATAGACTTGTTGCCTTCTATACCTACTGCCCAGTTTTAATTTTGGGATCTCCCTTAACTATCATCCTGGGGGTTCCATTTTCTTCTATTCTATATTGGTTCTCCTGTTTATAATATTCCTTTTTTTCCTTTCTTTTTTTTTTTTTGCTTTCTTCCCTTGATTGGGTAACATCCAGTCACCTGTAGATTCCTGAAAAGAGAGCTCATAAGAAGATACTATGAACAACTTTATGCAAAAAACTAGATAATGTAGACAAGACAAACAAATTCCTAGAAACACACGAACTACCTACACTGACCCTAGAAGAAATGGAAGACCTCAACAAACCAATCACAAGTGAAGAGATTGAAACAGTCATCAAAAATCTCCTGTGGCAGTTTGATATTATTTATGAATTCCAAAAAGAGATACAGATCATGTTTATAAACTGGTTTGTTCCTCTGGGCATGATAACCCTTTGATTGTATTAGATTCAGCTGCGATGTCTGATTAAATTATGTTAAGATTAGGGCTTTGATTCAACGATGTTGGAGAACTTTCATTTCCTGACTTTAAAGTATATTACTTGGTTACAGTGGTAAAAACAGTATGGTACTAGCATAAAGAAAGACATAATGACCAATGGAACCGAATTGAGAACTCAGAAACAGAACCTCACATCTATAGTCAAGTGATTTTTGACTAGGTTATTAAGCCCACCCACCTGGGCCAGAACAGTCATTTCAACAAATGGTGCTGGGAGAACAGGATAGCCAATTCCAAAAGAAAGAAAGAAGACCCCTATCTCACATGTTATACCAAAATTAATTCAAAATGGTTCAAGGACCTAAATATAAAAGCAACAACCATAAAATTCCTGTAAGAAAATGTAGGAAAACATCTTCAAGATCTTGTGGTAGGTGGTAGTTTCTTAAACTTTCCGCCCAAAGCAAGAGCAACAAAAGAAAGAAGAGATAAATGGGACCTCCTCAAAATTAAACACTTTTGCACCTCAAAGTACTTTGTCAAAAGGGTAAAAATGCAGCTGACTCAATGGGAGAAAATATTTGGCAATCACATATCCGATAAGAGTTTAATATCCATGATATATAAAGAGATCATACAACTCAATAATAAAAAGACAAATGATTAAAAAATGGAAAAGACAGTTTTCCAAAGAAGAAATACAAATGGCAAAGAAACACATGAAAAAATGTTGAACATCACTAGCGATTAGGGAAATGTACATAAAAACTATAATGAGATAGGATGGCCAACATGGGGACAGAGTAAGGAGCTCCAAGGGTCATCTCATCCTACAAAGCAATTAGTAATCCCTCAGAGCTATCTAAAGCACATGTTTAGGAACCCCAGGAGACCAGAAGAGCATCCTGCAACATCCTTGAAAGAATGGAAGGAGGAGACTGCCATCCGAAGAGAAGATTCATGAGTAGAGGATTACACGCTGTGGAGACTCGTGCCCAAGCTCCACTGACAACGCAATCTGCCTCAGGAGCTATTCCGTGGCTGGAATTAGAAACTCCATTTCCCAAAAATGGGAGAGGAAGGGACAGTTGGTCACCAACTTCAGCTACTGACCAGTAAATTTGGCTGGCTAAAGTATAATACTAAGAACAGCTGAAATTTTAACCTGTCCAATTCAGAAAGAGGCCAGTAGCAGCCATTTTAACCACCCTCAGCATGAAGGGAAGCGGGGCTGACTAAAAGTCATAGTGACAGTAGAGACCTGCTTCTTTCCACCCAGATTGGATTACACATCTTGCCTAAACCCTGGCCCCACCTCCAGCAGGGAGGAAGCTGGGGGGGACCTGCACCAGCATCTACGGGAACCTGGTGCAATGCAGGCAGCTTCAGCCTCCACAGCTTAAAGTACCAAACACATCCTCGGGTCTTCCTACACAACCAGCAAGGGAGAAAGGGCAAAAAAGCCCTAAACTAAAGAGAAAAACTGCACACAGATAAATATATCTAGTAAGCCAGGTGCCAAGACACCAACAAAAAATTACAATCCATACCAAGAAACAGGAAGATATGGCCCAGTTAAAGGAACAAGATAAGACTCCAGATGACATAAAGGAGTTGAGACAACTAATCATAGATGTTCAAACAAATTTCATCAATAAATTCAATGAGATGGTGTATTAGTCAGCCAAAGGGGTGCTGATGCAAAATACCAGAAATCTGTTGGTTTTTATAAAGGGTATTTATTTGAAGTAGAAGCTTACAGTTACCAGGCCATAAAGCGTAAGTTACTTCCCTCACCAAAGTCTGCTGCCATGTGTTGGAACAAGATGGCTGCCTACATCTGCAAGGGTTCAGCCTCCCTCTTCCTATTAAGGTTCCATGGTCCCAGCTTCTTCCAATATCAGCCACAGCCTGGGACAAGTCTTGTCTCTCTCCCGGGGCTCGTTTCTCTCTGGGCTCAGCTGCTCTGCGATCTCCACAAGGCCAGCTGTCAAGCAAATGGCTCATCTGTCTTCCTGGGGCCTCTGCCATGTCTAACAGAGTCTTCTCTCTTTCCTCACATATCTGCTTCTCTGCGTGCATACCTCCTGGGCTCCAGGATCAAAACTCTAATCTCCCTCCTCTGCAGTGTGGTTTCTCTTTGAGTCCCCGTCCACCAGGAGGGCGGGGAATCGACGTCCTACTGACATGGCCCAATCAAAAAGCTCTAGTCATAATTTAATCAAGTAAAAGTGAAACCTCAGAATTTAATACAATCTAAGGGTATCACTAGCCCAGAGGTACAGACCAGTTTACAAACATAATCAGTATTTCTTTTCGGAATTCATCAATAATATCAAACTGCCACAGATGGCTAAATACATTAAGGATGTCAAGAAGACAATGGATGAGCACAAAGAAGAATTTGAAAGCATACATAGAAAAATAGCAGACCCTATGGGAATGATGGCACAATAAATGAAATTAAAAATACACTGGAGGCATGTAACAGCAGAATAAGGAGGGAGAGGGAAGGATCAGTGAGTTTGAAGACATGGCCTCTGAAAGTAAACATATACAAGAACAGATGAAAAAAAGAGTGGAAAAAACTGAACAGGGTCTCAGGGAACTAAATGATGGCAAGAGACATGCAAACATACATGTCATGGGAGTCCCACAAAGAGAAGAGAAGGAAAAAGGGGCAGAAGAAATATTTGAAGAAATAATGATAGAAAATTTTCCAAACCTATTGTAGGACATGGATATCTGTGTCCAAATTCAAAAAATGGTGCTGTGAGAATAGGATACCCATATCCAAAAGAAAGAAAGTGCATCCCTATCTTACACCTTATACTCAAATTAACTCAAAATGGGTCAAAGACCTAAATACAAAAGCAAGAACAATAAATCTCCTAGAATAAAATGCAGGAAAACATCTTCAAGACATGGTGGTAGGTGGTGCATTCTTAAACTTTACACCAAAAGCACTAGCAATGAAAGAAAACATGGATAAATGGGACCTCCTTGAAATTAAACACTTTTGTGATTCAAAAGACTTCATCAAGATGAAAAGGCAGCCCATTCAATGGGAGAAACTATTTGGAAACCACGTATCGGGTAAGGGTTTGATTTCCATTCTATAAAAAGAGATCATACAAACTTAGCAAGAAAAGAGCAAGCAATCCAATTTAAAATGGGGCAAAAGACTTAAATAGACAGTTCTCCAAAGAAGAAATACAGATGGCCAAAAAGCACATGAAAAAATGTTCCATATCACTAGGTATTAGGGAAATGCAAATCAAAATCACAGTGAGAAATCCTCTCACACCGCATAGAATGGCCATTATTTTTTTAAAAGCAGAAAAGAATAAGTCCTGGAGGGGATTGGAAAAATAGGAACACTCTTCATTTTTGGTGGGATTGTAAAATGGTGCAGCCTCTGTGGAAGACAATTTGGCAGTTCCTCAGAAAGCTACATATATAAAACTGCCATATGATCCAGAAATTCCTCTACTGGGAATATATCCAGAAGAACTAAAAACTGTGACACGAACAGACACATCTGCCCACCAATGTTCATAGTGGCATTATTCACAATTGCCAAAAGATGGAACAATCCAAGTGTCCATCAACCAATGAATGGATAAGCAAAATGTGGTATGTGCATATGATGGAATACTATGCTGTAGTAAGAAGAAATGAAATTGGGGCACATATGATAACATGGATGAATCTTGAAGGTATTGTGCTAAGTGAAGTAAGCCAGGCACCAAAGGCCAAATATGTATGGTTTCATTAATTTGAACTAAATATGAAGAATAAACTAATGGAGTTAAAACCTAGAGTATAGGTTATCAGGAGATAAGAGAGGGGCTGAGAAGTACTACTGATGCTTAACGTATATAGAAGTTTTAATTAACTTGATTGTAAAAGTGTGGAAATGGATACTTTAATGCTACTCATTATAGTGAGTAGTAGCAGGTTTATAAATGGGATCGTGGATGAAAAGGGTAGTCTAGGGATGTAAATGTCAATTGAAGGAAAGCTGGAGAATAATCTAGGGACTGACTAACACAGTGAACCCAGAGGTGGATGAGAATTGTGGTTGATGGCACAGATGCAAGAGTGAGTGTCCTTTTGTGAGGTACAGCAGATGTATGAGCTAGAGCAGATGTACGTCACAGCGTCCCTCAGTAAGCTAGGGTGGTGAGAATGTGGAGAAGCATGGGAGAAATACAATTGGTGTGTCCTATGGACTGTGGTTGACAGCAGTACTGTAGAGTTCTCACATCAACTCTTTTGATAATGGGAAAGTATGGAAAAAGTGTGCCAAATATACGATATGGACCATGGTTGGTGGTAATAGTCTGATGATATTATCTAAAAATCTGTAACACATGTTCCACCACAGTGTGTTGTGTTGGTGAAGATGTGTGTATGAAAATACTACACATGTGCTTGATTGTTTTGCAAGCTCACAACCTCTATTATAAAAATATATTGAAAAAATAATAATAGAGTGTTTTGGAGGAAAAATACACCAAATGTAAGATATGGATTATAGTTAGTAGTAATATTTTGACAATATTTTTTCATAATTTGTAACAAATGTTTCACAACAATGCAAGGTGTTGGTGGTGGGGTGACGTATAGGCCCCCTGATTGATGATAGTCATGTTTGTTTTGTAAGATCACAACTTTTACTATATACTCATTGTTTATCTATGTTCATGTATGAGTGATATACTTCAATAAAACGTTTTAAAAACGTTGTCATGGCACACCAGACATCCGATAACACAGTGATAAAGGGAAGGAAAAAAGGGAAAAAAGAAGAGAGAAAGGAAATAAAAATGAATATATGTATATTTTAAAGGCATTTCCTTTGCTTTTTTGCCCATTTTTTGAATGTCCCAATCCACTAATTATAGAAAGATATACAAAATCATTCAAAGGATCGGGGGATGGGGCATGGTCACGATGGGTGGATAATCACACAATAAATGATGGAATCTGAATTCCTAGCCTGGAGAGCTCTGCCACAATCTCCAAGGGAGCAGCAATAGTCCTCTGAGTGTAGGGACAGTGCCTGTCAAAATAGGATGACCCACTGATGTTTTTTTTTTTTTTTTTTTATTGATGACTACCCTTGTGAGTCTTTGCTCTTGTAAATGAGACTTAGCCTGCAGTTGTGGGGTGCCTAAGGGTTGCCACCTGAGAGCCTCCTTGTTGCTCAAATGTGGCCTCTCTCTAAGCCAAACTCAGCATATGATTGCATTACCTTCCCCCCAACGTGGGACATGACTCCCGGGGATGAGCCTCCCTGGCAACGAGGGATTAATACCAAGTGCCAACTGGCAGCTTTGTGCAGTGGCAGTATCGTAGCCAATGAGGTTTATCCGAGGCACGATTATTGCTAATTGAAAACTTTTCCCAAGTGCCAACTGGCAACACAACTGGAAAAAGACCTTGAATAAAAGGGGGAAATGGTAAAGACAAATGAGTTCAAGTGGCTAAGAGACTTCAAAGAGAGTCGGGAGGTCATCCCAGAGGTAACTCTTATGCACACCTCAGTAGGAGCTCATAGAACATCTAAGTGCCTATCACCCCACTCAGTGGGGTTCCTGAGAGCTCCGGAGACACCCTGGTCCTATAGAAGGGGGGATTGCCCCAGAGACTGATGCCTTATCAGTGGGTTCTATTTTGGAATCTGTGCTCCTGAGAGTGACAGAATTAGACTCAAATAAGTCCTCCCTGCACATGGTTCACCAGTCCCTTCTATTCAAACCTACATGTGATGCTGGAGTTTCATAGGTATACTTCCAGAGACTGGAGCCTCCCGCCTACCTATGTGCCAGGTGTGCATGAAATCTAGGTGGAGCTGCAACTCCTACCCTACAGCTCAATGGACTCATCCAAGTCACCTGGTGAGGAGACAACGATGGGAAATGGCCATCCCAGGGAATGGAGAGGGCCTGCATCTGCAGGCAGGATCATCCCACCCACCATATCCATGGGATATAAGCCCTCTCTCACTTGGAGTTTGAGTGGACATCACCATCCCAGTCGCCTCTGGATTGGGGGAACAACTATGGACTAGAGTGGACTTGATGGTATTCTCTTGCTCACATATGGTGATTCTAGCAATGCAAGAAATTATAACAATGAGGTGGAGCCAGTGGCCACTTGACAGTTTTTGGGTAGGGAGGGGATGAGCAGTTGAAATACAGGGGCTTCTTTGGGAGTTTGAGGTTGTCCTGAGTACTGTTGTGGCAATGGATGTAGGCCATTTTAAATCAGCACACACCACTCAGAACTGAGTGGGAGAGAGTGTGGTCTACAGTGTGAACTGTGGTCTATGGTTGGTGGCAAGGCTCCAGGATGTGTAAGTTCATTGAGGGTGGTGGGCCACACTGTGGGAGATGTTTGTGTGGGATGTGGTGGGAGGTGTGGGAGGTGGGCAACATGGGAATCCCAGTGGGTTCCGTGTAATATTTTAGGTAATCTAAGCACCTCTTAAAATATATGTATATATATATATAACATTTTTGTAAGCAAATACACATATATGCATATATATTTATATATCATTTTGCAAATGTTTGTATGAATTTTGATTTTTACCCATAATAAAAAAAAAAAATAAAAAAAAAATAAAAACTACAATGAGGTATCATTTCACACCTATTAGACTGATCACTATTAAAAAGTCAGAAAACTGTAAATGTTGGAGTGGATGTACAGAGGTAGGAACGCTTATTCACTTTTGGTGGGAATGGTATAACCCCTGTGGAGGACTGTTTGGCAGTTCCAAAGGAATATGAATATAGACTTGCCATGTGACCCAGCAATACCATTCTCAGTATATACCCAGAACTGAGAGCAGTGACATGAATAGGCATATGCACACTGATGTCATAGCAGCATTATTCACGATAGACAAAAGTTGGAAACCACCCAGGTATCCATCAACTAATGAGTGGATAAACAAATTGTGGTATATACACATGATGTAATATTATGCAGCCATAAGAAGAACTGAAGTTGTGAAGCATATGACAACATGGATGAACCTGGAGGACATTAGGTTGAGTGAAGCAAGCCAGACACAAAAGGATAAATACTGTATGATTGTTCTATTATGAACTAAATATATTATGTAAACTCATGGAATTAATAATTAGAATATTGGTCACCAGAAAATAGAATGAGGTTATAGAATGGAAAGCTGATGGTTAATCTGCACAAAATTGGTAAAAAAAAAAAAAAAAAAAAAAAAGGTTGTTTGTAAATATTTGGAAATGAATGGAAATGGTGAGAGCACATCATAGTGTTTGTGACTAGCAGAGCTGTTATATGGGTATGACAGTGGTTGAAAGGGAAAGACTAAGGACATGTATATTACTAGAAGGAAAGCTAAAAAATGTAACAAGGGACTGTATAACATAGTAAAACCTCATGTAAAATATGCATATGGGTGATATTGCATATATAACACTGTTTTTACAAAATATTAATACAAATAAACTAGAGAGTAGGAAACAGAATAGCCGCTATGTGCTACTATTGTATTTGTGGAGAACCATAGAGAGATTGAGAGACGATGAGTTTTGTTTGGTTGGTTTTGGTTTTTTAGTAATATTATTATTATTATTATTACTCGAATAATGAAAATGTTCTAAAAATGGTTGTAGTAATAATTGCACAACTATGTGATTAGACAGAATACCATTGATTGTACAATTTGGATGGATTTATACTTTATTAATATGTATCAATAAAATCGATTTGTTATAGAAAATAAACCATGAGCCTTTAAATTCCCATTGTTTAAGCCAACACTTTGCATGGTATTTTCTTGAGCAGGCTAAAAAACTAAAACACTGAGTTAGAGCATGCAATACCTATGTTTCTAATTAAATTTCCTTGCCCTTAGTTTATTCTCTATTAATAAACAGTTTAATTCTTTGCTGCCCTGTAGCATTGGGCTACCTGGTAATAAGTCTTCCATGTGATCCAAACAAGTAGGGGGAATGCTGATATTTTGGAAAATATCTCTTCCTTCTCAAAAAATAATCAGAGAAGTGGATCCCATCAGGTATTTATTATCTACTGCCAAAAACACATCCTGGAAATACAGTCACTTGCTTTATAACAGATTACAGATACATTTTGTAGACTAGCCAGAGGCTATCATTCTCAATCTCAGACTAAGATGAGTAGATTCTCTAGGATCTGGTAAATGCAACCTACTACTAGAATTTTCTGTGGCAATAATCACCATTTCTGTCACTCAATGTAAAAGTTTTATAGAATTTGTAATTTAAATACTGTGTAAAACCAGTCAATAGGTCTTCCCACAATTTAATTATAATAATGACTGAATGAGCCCTAGCAGAATTTCTTAAATCCCACAAAGCAAGAATGTACAGTGAAAATAGTTACCACATATACTGCAGCCCATTCTTCCCCAACCAGAAAGCATTTCCCCCCTAGGTTGAAAATGAAGAAATAAGGAGGGGATGTCCATTTCTGGAAGTATGGAGGATAAGCAAGCTATCCTAACTCTGGATTACAACAAATAAAAGGCTCATGTATATATATATATAAAAGATACTTAGATTACAAATGTCACTTTTTAAAATAGGGGATTCCCATTTGCCCCACTCCCCATACCCCCACATTTTACCACATTAACAACATCTTTCATTAGTGAGGTACATTCATTGCAATTGATGAACACATTTTGGAGCATTGCCACTAAGCATGGATTAAAGTTTACATTGTAGTTTACACTCTCTCCTACCCAATTCTGTAGGTTATGGCAAGATTTATGATGGCCTGTATCTGTCATTGCAATGTCATTCAGGACAATTCCCAAGTCCCAAAAATGCCCCCGCATTACCCCTTTTTTTCCTTCTCCCTGCCCTCAGAACCTGCAGTGGCCAGTGCCTCCACATCAATGATATAATTTCTTCCATTGCTAGAACCACAATAAGTCTATAGTAGAATACCAGTAAGTCTACTTTAGTTCATAGTTCATTCCCCAATCCTGAGAGTTCTGGGATGGTGATGTCCACTCCACCTCTAATTGAAAGGGGGCTGTGATCACATAGGGCCGATCGATAGGACTCTCTTGCTTGCAGTTGTAGACTCTCCCGGTTCCTTGGTGTGGTGGTTGTCCATCATCACCTCTAAGTTAGTTGTCTGGGTGAGACCAATGAACTGGAGAGTAGATATTGCCACTCCGTTGCGATTCAGGGCCCAGCTGGCACATGGACAGCTTAAAGATTTAAGTCTCTTGAATGTCTGCCTACCAACTCTAGTACTAATTATAGATTCAAATAGAAGGACAGAAGAGCCATGTGTGGGGATTTAAACTCATTACTAGGTGGCATGAAAGCAAGAGCCTCCAGACAATGTGAAACAAGAAGCCAAGGGAAAGCTTTCTTCCTAAGGGTTTCTGCAGAACCCTGGAGAACTTGAACTTTCACTTAGATGATTACATGGTGGGGCAGGGGACAATTCATGAAGCAACCTTTCAGTTTTACCTTTCACTTCTGGGCCTTTAAACCAGCTGGTGCCCACCTCTGTTTGTGGTGGGAGGTAGGAATCCAGTCTTATATTTCTCTATATAGTTACCAAATTTTTCAAAAACCATCTACCAAAAAAAATTTCCCATCGCCAGTTATTTGGAATGCCATTTTTATTTTATATTAAATTCCTATATGGGTTTATCTCTGAGCTCTCTATGATATTCCACTAGTCTGTTGTTTTGGGGGCAATACCAGGCTGTTTTCATTCCACTAACTTTGTAGTATTGATCACATACTACATACCTGGTAGGGCAAGTCTCTCTTCTTTAGTCTTCTTTTCCTTAGGTTGACTTAGCTATTTGTTAACTTCAGGATTTTAAATGAAAGTTAGGATAAAATCTCAAATATATTTTAATTTTGAAAGCACTGAATTTATAGATTAATTAGGGGAAGATTGACATCTTTATAAAATTAAGTCAACGCATTTGAGTACATGAAACGTCTCTCTATTTATTTATTTTAATTCTTTCATGTCCTTTTACTAGGGCCCTCCTCCATAGAGGTTTTATGTAATACTGTTAAAAATAACTTATGGATGTTTTATAGTTTTTGTTCCCAATATGCATGGTATTGCTACTTTATCACAGTTACTGGTTGGTTATTGCAAGTGTTGAAAATACTATTGATATTTCTAGATTACTCTAGCAATTGTCAACATGGCTAGAATCTTTTATTAGGAATAATAACTTTGTAGATGCTGCTGATTTTTTTTATTTAAATGAGCATATCATCTGCAAATTATGTCAATTTCATATATCCCCTTCCCATCCTTATATACTTACTTAGTTTTCATTCTTTATAGCATAGGTCAGGCCCTTCAGTACTGGGTTATACAGTAGTAGATTGATTAATGGACATACTTGTCTTGTTCCCAAAATGAGAAGGAATGTATTTAAAGTTTCTGCACTATGTATATTGTTGGCTATAGGTTTTTCTTACATAATCTCTATCAAGTTAAGGAATTTCCCTTCGATTCTAGATCTATTAAGATATGCATATGAATTTTCTCTATTAGATGATTAATTAAATGAATTGCAATGACTAATTTCCAAGGCCGATATTGTTATGAGTTCCTGGGATAAAATCTAAGTGATGATGTATTTTGTATTACTGTTGGATTTGATTAACTAACATTTTATTGAGAACTTTTGCATCTATGTTCATGAGTAAAATGGGCCTCTTTCCTATTCTTGAATTGTCTTCATCTCATTTTGTAATAAAAATCACATGAGCCTTATTAAATGGGCTCAATAGTTTTTGCTCTTTTCCTATTTTTGTGAATAGGTTGTGTACAAAAAAATTAATTGTTCTCTTAAAAGTTTGGTAGAACTCATCAGTAAAGACAACTGGAACCATTTTTGGTGTAAGAAGGGAGGTGTAGTTGACTTCCATTTAAATTTCTTTAGTACATATTGGTCTACTTAAGATCTCTACTTTTTCTTGTGCCAATTTTTTGAAAGAGATAATCGTATTTTTTATTAATCAAAAAGAGAACCAGGCCTCAAAGCTCAGATTAGTGATATTAAAACTGTTCTTTTTTCTTTCACCACATCATCTCTTAAAAGAAATAAATTAACACTTCTGATATAATTAACAATCTTACTTTGTGGTAGGTGCTAATTTGCCTTTTTAAATTTTTTATTAGAGAAGTTGTGTGCTTACAAAACAATTATGCACAATGTGCAGAATTCCCATACATGATCCCTCCACCAACACCTTACATTGTTTTGGAACATTTGTTACAGATTATGAAAGAATATGATCAGACGATTACCACTAACTATGGTCTCATGCCAAATTTCGGCATTTTAAATATTTCTAGGAATTTACTTGATCTCTTTTTTCAAATATGTTAGTATATGCATATACATTCATAATTCTTTTTAATTTTTACATCGCTGTTGTGGCTGTAATATTTCACACATTTTATTCCATACTCTGTATTTCATTGCACCTTCTCTTTCCTTGATCAGCACTGCCAGTGGTCAATCTTTGGTTAATTTGTGGTTTTGTCAATACTCTGTACAGTTGTATTGGTATAGGTATACTTTAATTTCTGCCCTAACTCTACTATGTCCTTTCTTGTTTTATTGGGTAGGCTCTGGTGTTGTATACAACCTCTTGAATGAAATGCTTTCTGACACTTATTCTTTTTTTTTCTTTTTTTAGGAGGTACTGGGGATTGAACTTGGAACCTCATACATAGGGGGCAGGTGCTCAACCCCTGAGCTACATCTGCTCCCTCACACTTGTTTTTAATCATTCTTATTTCTTGGACTATGTATTTAAAGCTGTAAACTTTCCTCTAAGTACTGCTGAAGTGTGTCCCAAAATGTTGATATATAGGGACTTCATTATCATTTCACCCTAAAATGAATTTCTTTTTTAACCTAAAGGGTATGTAATATTATGTTAGTTTCAAAACAAAAAATGTTTTAACTTTTATAATTAATTTTTTAATTTTATTGCATTATGGTTGGGAAACACTGTCTATATGATATTATTTGAAATGTTCAGGGCTTCCTTTATAGACTAATGCATACTGTATTTTTGTAAATGTTCACAGTATATCCAAAAATAATATATATTTTCTGTTTCTTGAACACAGAGTTTTGTGTATTCTGGGTATATGCAAGAGCTCAAGCTTGTTGTATTGTTGAGGCTGTGATATTGCTGCTTGTTTCTTCTGCTAATACTACAATTCCTAAGAGGCATGTGTTAAAATTTTCCAGTATAAATCCTATTTTATCTATTTCTTCCATTTCATATATGTTTGTTATAGCATTATTCATAATAGCAAAAAAAGTATAAACCATCTTATTAGTAAATAAATCATGATTTATTTATGAAATGGAATACCATGAGTATTAAAAATTATTACAGAAATTTGGGTGGGGGCTGCCTATTTGCTTTCATAAATTTTTTCATTTTTTACTAGAGAAGTTGTAGACTTAAAGAAAAATAATGCTTAACATATAGAGTTGCAAGAGGATTGTGGGAAGAGGGTGGAATAGGGAACTCCAGGACTCAGTCCTTCCAGCAGAATAATTATTAAATAGGCAAGAACTGTCTGAAACAACTATTGTGAAACTCCAGAGCCAAAAGAACACTGTACAGCATCCAGGGATGAGCAGGAGGAAGAGACTGATAAATTACAGTAAAAAAGAGTAAATTGCTCTCTCTGCATGGTGGCTACTGGCACCCATCCCCCACTCTCGAGGCAGGCCACTGTGGGGTCCAGGCCTTGGATAGCTCACTGGTGACAGAAAGGAACATAAAAGTCCTCTTCCCCAAGACCAGGGGTGGATACAACTGATCACTGATCACAGCCTTTAATTAGCTACTTCAGATAGCTGGCAGTTATTCACAATTGCCTAAAGATGGAGACAACCCACTGTCCATCAAGCAATGAATACATAAACAAAATGTGGTACATACACACAATAGAATATTATTCAGTCATAAAAAGGAATGAAGTTCCAAAACATGCGACAACAAGGATGAACCTTGAAGATATCATGTCACATGAAATTAGCCAGACATGGAGGACAAATATTGTATGATCTCACTGATATGACATAATTATAATAAACAAATTCATAGAGTCAGAATCTAGAATATAGGTTTTACCAGAAGATAGGGTGGGGGTAGGGAATAGGAAGTTTAGGCATAAAATATACAGAGTTCTATTTGGGATGATGGAAAAGAGTTGGTAATGGATGGTGGTGATGTAGCACAACGCTGTGAACATGATTAACGTAATTGAATTATATATTTGAATGAGGTTAAAAGGGGAAATTTTAGGTTATATATGTTACTAGATTAAAATTTAAAAACAAATCCATGGAACTGCACAGCACAGTGTACCCTATGTTAAACCATGGACTATAGTTAATAGTACAATTATAGAAATACGCTTTCATCATTTGTAACAAATGTATCACACCATTGCAATGTGTTAATAATAGGGTGGTATATAGGAATCCTGTATTTTATGCAGGATTGTTCTGTAAACCCACATCAGTAATAAAAAAAAAAAAAATTTTTTTTTTTTTTTCTAAAGAAGAAAAAAAAGTGGTGGCTACTTTATATGCCCGTACAAGCCTAGCCTGGTTCCTGTTGCTAAGAACATGCCTATCTTGAGGTAGGATGGACTGAGACAGCTCTGACTCCATACACTGCACTCACCTTCATGTCAATGTGGTATTGGCTTGACTTTGACTTTTTGTCCCAGTTCAGAAATCAGGATTTCCATATGGCTCATGATACCCATTTTCCATCTTGTAACTCAATTGATTCCCAGACTAATTCCCTGTGCCTTATGCCCTCCATTTAGTAAGCAGGTCCTCTAGAACTAGATTCTATTTGGTTCTAGACAATCTTGATCCCTCCCACTGAACTGGAGGTCTTGTTTCTTACTAACAGACCATCCTGAGACTGCTTACCTCCATTTCTAAATGATGTTGGCTCCTGGGTTCCTATTGTAACAATGTTTGTCTATGACCAGTTGGGCGACCACTGTTGAGGTCTCTCTAGACCTTAAGTATAAGGGTGGGGCTCTGTTTTAATACATGAGAGACTTAAGTATGTTTCTATAAATTTGGGAAAGAATGAGTAAAGATAAGCAACGGGGATGGGACACAAAGTCCAGTTGAAGGGATTGGCCATGTGTTGGGAGGGCAGTCAGGATAGGAGGAGGTAAAAGGAGGGGGAAAAAAACAAAGACAGAAGGGTCTGGAAAGAAGTTTGCAAAAGACTTGAAAATGGGATTGATGTTTTCAAGCATGGTCTTGTGATTATTATAGTTACATACCTGTGAGCTCCTTTAAGGCAAGGACCAACTCTATGCCTAGGGCCTGCATTAGAACTGGCACATTAAAGGCATTTAAAACTTGTTAAACGGGAGGTGGGCAACATGGGAATCCCAGTGGGTTCCATGTAATATTTTGGGTAATCTAAGCACCTCTTAAAATATATGTATATATATATATAAATAATATTTTTGTAAGCAAATACACATATATACATATATATTTATATATCATTTTGCAAATGTTTGTATTTATTGTTAGAATTTTTTTTTTTTTTCACAAAAAAAAAAAAAAAAAAAAAAAAAAAAAAAAAAAACTTGTTAAACGAAACTACCATGTAATGCAGGAACTCAAAGATGAATACAAAGGAAAGAAAACCTATTATATTCTGAGTAGTTTTAATGCAACATGTATAGATCCCCATGTAATCAACAGTCACCTTATAATAAACATGATTATTATTGTTTCACAAATGAAGAAACTAAAATTCAGAGAGGTTAAATGGCCTACTCAAGGCCACACAACCAGTAAGAAGTGGAACAATATAAAATCTATTCCATTCTGCTAGTTTTAAAAGCCTTCAGTATTAGCTTCAGTACTAAGTATATAATCTCTAAGCAGATATACAAGATCCTTTGTGAGATGGCTGACGTGTACTTTGTCAGCCTTCTATCTGCCCAAGCTGTGTCCTCCACCTAACATACTCTTCCCTCTCCTCCCCATACTCCTCTTCACTGGATAACTCCAATTCATCCTTCAAGATTCCATTCATGTATCACCCTCTCCAGGAAGCCTGTTGTAACCTTTTTCCATGCACACCTACACCAGGCTGGGCTTGGGGTCCCTCAGCACTGTGTAAATACTATATAAACACTGACTCAGTATACAGTCCACTGTGTACATATTGACCCAGTACATAGTACTGACTCCACTCTACTATAACTGTCTATTTGCTTGTCTAGACTTTGAATTCTTTGAGAGAAGGAACTGTCATCTCTATCCCCAGAAATAAATAAGTAGCAGAGGGTGTGCTACAAAGCAAGTTCTTCATAGATGTTGAGTGAGGGAGTGGATGAGCAAAAATGTGAGAGTGAAAGACAGTTGGAAAAAGAAAAGGAGACAGATGAACAGATGAATGAAAGGAGGGAAGGAATGAAGGAAGGAGCACTTGTTATGAAGAGGATTATATGAATTATATTAATATTTGTAGTCACTCTAACACACTCAATAACGAAAAAGTTTGTTACTGCATCATTTTAATATGTGGAAGCAATAATTTCACTTACATGCAGGAGAATTGTTTTAAAAATATTATAAGGAGAACAAACCATCATAGACCTTAAGGCTGCAGGCAAACTACAGTTTTCTTTTTCTTAAGCAAAAATTCAGCATTCCAGTCATACAGGTAATTTTATCTATGCTATAAATAAACATTAACTGAGCTTGTGCCAGGAATGGGCTCAGCTCTGAGAATCCAAAGAAGGAACAATAGAACTAGCCATGGAACCAGTCCTCACGGTCCTCATAACCCAGCAAGGACAAAGGATGTACTCCAAAAGCCCTTTCAGTTTGAAAAAATGCTGCAGTTAATTAATGTGGTAACAACATCTTTCACAAACAGGGTTGAAATAAAGCAAGAATAAATTGGCAAAAGAGATTGCTGTTTTTTATATTTGCCTTTTGAGGATTTTTCTTATTTATTTTTTCAGTTTAGTGGACCAAAGTATATCCTGAGGCAAGAATAACTGTCCAACCAAAAGCCTGAGTATAACAAGCTTTGCACACTTCCACTATGAGAACTTCCTACAGATGAGCAGCTGGATGGGGAACATTTTAGGACCACACAAAGTGCTTAGGGAACACCATGTCCAGGCAGCTAGAGCCAACAAACTTCTGTCCGAGCTGGAGGACACTAACAAATTGCCAAAGATTTAAGACATGTTTCTGGCTCAGCAAATATCCCCTCCATGTGCTGAGGAAGCTTATACTCTGGCCAAATGAAACTGGATTCACTTAGGCTGGCAAGACCAGCTGTGGAGTCGACAGCTGTTGTCCCTCTCCTTCTCCCACTTGGAAGGGGTATGTGAGCTTATATAACCTCCTCCACCCATTTGAACCAGTCCCTTAGAATCCCAGTACAGGTAGGGCTATGAGCTTAGGATGCATAGTGTCTCACTCTCTGAATAGGAGGATGACACTTCCATCAGCAGGACATGGGACTTTGGCTTTTAACAACAAACTCAGATTCTTCTCCACAAGAAAACTCCAGGGAAGATTTAGTAAATACTAACTGGGGAATCAAGAAAAGAAATGATGAATATAATAAATTAGAAAACTCAAGACAAGAATGCAAGATTTATCTTCAATACTACATACAAAATTCAGATTCAGTATCTTTTTTTTCTTTTTCCCACAAAATTTTTCATTACCCTTCCATTGCAGGTGATGTGGCACACTAATGAAAGATTCAGTATCATTTTAAAGATAAAGATAAATATAGGAAAAAGGAGATGGCCCACATTAGTGACTTCCCAGATAGCCAAGACATGGGATCACTGGCTCTCAACCTAGATCCAAAGACTGTCACATTGCTCTTTGCCTTGTGTCAGTCAGAGATGGCAATGTCAAATGGTCCTTGCAGAGTTAATGAAAATAGGTTATAAAGATAAATCAATCAAACTAAGGATTATGAAGGGTTAAATGATACTTAAAAGACATTTTAAAAATTGATAGCAGTACTTAGCAGAAATGGAACCTAATGTTTCAATGCCAAGAATATTTTATATATTATCTCATTTAATCTGCACACCCCTTTGAGGTTAATTTGCCCCATGTCATAGAACTAGTAAGAAACAGAGCTGGTCTGTTAAGTTGTGATGGCTACATGCCTTACTACTGCATTTGTGAGTGTACAGAACACTGATTAAGGGCATGAACTCTGAAGCCAGACTACCTAAATTCAAATACCAACTCTGCTACTTTCTAGAGTATGGGGAAGTTATTTAACATCCCTATTCCTTAGTTTTTGGTGCTGATGGTATTTTTTGTTGTTATTTGGGTTTTCAATTGTTTTAATCTGTAAAACAGGAATACTAAGACTCCCTATCTCATAAGGTAATTTCAAGTATTAAATGAATTAATATCTGTAGAGTGTTTAGAAAAATCCTAGCACATAATGGGTGCTATATAAATACATGAATAAATTAAAAAATATGCATATATATGTGTTCATGGTAACATAAAGTTAGAAAATGTCACAAGTCTTATCTGGCCCACTGTACTTCTTCCAGGAATAACACCACTTAACCCATCACATAGCAACTGATGCCTCTCTGAAAGATCTTTGGAACAGCAATGCTTTCCCTAAAACAAAAGAGCAGTTTAAGTACTGTTCCATACAAGAACTACTTCCTTAGCTTGAACTTCAACACCTCTGTGATGGTTAGGCTAATGTGTCAACTCGGCCAGGTAACAGTACCCAGTTGTTTGGTCAAGAAAGCACTGGGATAATTGTAATACAAGGACATTTCATGGAATTTAAACATCAGTGAGTTGATTGCATAGATGGCTGATTACATCTACAATCAACCAAGGACATTGCCATCAGCAATGAGTGACATATTATCCAATCACTGAAAGCCTTAAAAGGGGAAGTGATTTCAACATTCAGAGAGATAATTTCCAGCTCCACTTCAGACAGCCAACATCTCCTGGGAACTAACTCATCAAGGACCTTCATCAGAGCCCCTGATTTGCAGCCTGCCTTATGAAATTTGGACTTGTGCATCCCCAAGGTCATGTGAGAGAATTTTATAAAACCTCATACTATTTACAGATATCTCCTGTTGGTTCTGTTTCCCTAGAGAACCCTGACTAATACACCCTCCTATTGTGATTTTGGCCTGCTTTCCCTTGTTAGGTTCTTGGAAGAAATAGAAAACAGCATTGCAATGTGGGAACTGGAATCACAGCAACATATTTTTACTTTCATGATGGAGGGAGGAAGGCTGAAACACTTCTACCCACTTTGAAAATATTCTTATTTTGTAGTGACAAAGACATAAGAATAAATTTAGAACCTTAGGTTCTAGTGTAGACTATGCTTCTATCTATTTGATATGAGGCTAATCTCTTCAGCCCTCCTGCTTCAGCGTCTTTATCTAGAAAATGAAAATACAAGATGAGAAGATCTCATAGGCATTTAACATTAGAATATCACATTAGTCAGGGTTCTCTAGGGAAACAGAATCGACAGGAGATATCTGTAAATAGTACGAGATTTTAATAAATTCTCTCATGTGTCCGTGGGGAAACACAAATTCAAATTCCACAGGAAGGCTGCAAACCAGGGGCTCCGATGAAGGTCCTTGATGAGTTCCCAGGAGACAATGGTTGTTCAAAGCTGAGCTGGAAAATTCTCTCTGAATGCTGAAATCACTTCTCCCTTTAAGGCATTCCACTGATTGGATAAAACAATCTCTTGGTTGATTGTAGATGTAATCAGCCATATATGCAATCAACTCACTGATGATTAAAGTCCATAAATGTCCTTGAATTATAATTAGCCCAGTGTTTGCTTGACCAAACACCTGGGCACAATTACCTGGCCACAAATATCATAAGAGAAAATGACTTGCTCAAGGTCATACCAAGTATCAGGTTTAGGACTCAAACCCAGATCTCTTGACCCCAAGGCTTTTCCCACTATACCTCTTTGTCTCCCTTTAAATATTTTCTCTAGTGCTCATCTTCTGACTCCTCATCATTATTAACTTTCAGCCAGTGCAGGGTAGATTAATTTATTGTTTCCAAATCTTCCCCTCTCCATGTATGCAACTGTGTTGCTATGTGACTTTTCAGTTCCTCCTACTATAGGTAAAATTTATTTCCCTTTGCTGCTGCTAAGGGAATTTGCATGGAAATGATGATGTGCCAGTATGGAGCTTAGATTTTGAAAGACCTCAAGTGTCTCTGCTCACCCACATTACATTTCTGCCATCACTATGAAAATATATACCCCAGGTAGCTCCCTGATCCCAGAAAATTGAGACACATGGAGCATATCTTAACACGGCCTGAGCCAAGCCCAGTCAAACCAAACTGTGATCAACAGAGTTACCCCAGCAAACCCTCAGACATGTATGCTAGAAATAAATACTTATTGCTTTATGCCTTGGGGTTTGGGGATGCTTTGTTATGCAACATTCTTGCTATAAAAGCTAAATAATACACAGGGTTTTCTGGAGCTACCGTGAAATATTTTGTGGCCCAAACAAATTTCTTTAAAAACAACCAATTGGAGCCCAAACTAAATTGTCATACATATCAGTAGGTAACTTGATCTACTAAGTTTCTCATTATATCCCAATATGAGAGTCTAACCTTGAAATCAAACACCGGCTTTCTTAAAGTTCTTCATTTCCCTCTCCCTCAATTACCTGATCTATAAAATGAAGTTAAGAGTACCCACTTCGTTGGGTTGTTGCAAAGCTAAAAGAGAGAATGGATGGTAAGCATTTAACACATATAGTCTTTGATAAGGTTAGCAATGATGATTATGATGATTAATTGGTACCTTCCTGGACACAGTCAAGAGAGGAAAGTAAATGCTTTCAAACATTATATTTTAAAAGTTTCCTTTCAGCTATAAAATTCTAGTTTGAGCTTAGGGCTTTTTGTTTTCTTCACTGCCTAATGCCATCAACTGCCCTATGTCTCTAGAGATAGGCAAAGCAGCTAAGAACATTTTCTCTCTTATATGCAAAGGCTACACAAATAAATTAGCAAAAATATCTCTGGACATGCCATATTGGGGAAAGTATACCCTACTGAGAGCAGAATACAATGCTGCAGGGAACCTTGTCAGAAGAAGTCTGGGTTTCTAAGATGGACCTCCTAGGAGAGAGTTCTGCCTACTGGATTGACAACATAGTGCCAATTAAAACACAGACTTCTTAAAGAACGCCTTTGGTTAGAACATAAGCAGGTAAATAAAAAGCTCTTTTAATTAAATTGCCACAGATATTGGCATAACTTTCAAAGATACCCCTTGACTTTCAGAGTGTCAATCAAGAGACCTAGCTAGGTTCTAATGTTGGCTTGTTTTATTCACAGAACTTTAGAAGTGAAATAAACTACTTAGCTCATTCTCTTCATTTGTTCACATAAGAAATTGAGATGCAGCAAGGTGCATATAATTCTATCTGAAGGGAAATGGCTGAAGCAGTGAAGGGTTAAATGAGGGCCATTACTTTGAGCCTACAAGGTTATCTCTGCAATACCTCACCATTTAAAATTTCAAGGTTGCTTATAATATTATAAGTGTTTTGGGTATAGGTAGTAGAGCTAATAGAGCTCTGTCTAAAATATTATAATTAGGGAATATCTGTGAAAGAAAGTGTTATTGTATCTGAGCATGAATCAAGTAACCTGGGTTCTGGTCCAATTTGCCCCAATGACAAGCTGTGCCCTAGAGTCAGTCACTTGATTTTAAGCCTCAGTTCCCTCATCTGTAAAGAGATAATGGACTTCATAGTCCTTTCTGTTACCAAACATAAATTACAATATAAATGGGTAGAAATAATCTAAATAGATAGATTTAAAAATTAAAAATCACAATAGGTCTACATTATATAGGGAGTAATCATTTCCATATAAATTCTGAAAGTGCTTAAGAACTGCTGAGTCCAGGAACCAAATGTGATCAAAGAGCATGAAGGCAGGAGTCAGGAGAATATCAATTCTATTCCTACTTTGCCACTACTTACTGTGGGACCATGGAGGATTCACTTTTCCTCTCTGTCTTCAATTTAATCTTTCTTTGGAAGACAAGATATGGTGAAACATCCTCCATGATTATTAAATTAAGGTATTGTAGCCAGATAACTAGAATTTTTCTCTTTCCTGCCCTTGAGTTAATTCTAGAGATTTCAGTTTAGGGTTCAACATCTCCATTCCAAAAAGGTCATCACGAGAGTCACTGTTTATTACCAACTTGATATTTCTTTAGATACCAAGCAAGCAGCAATGTTCTCAGTGGAAGTGGGCCCCACTCTCAGGCCTAGAAGAAGTAATAGCACACTCATTTCTCTTTGCCACCGTATGATCAAGGAGTTGGCCTATGTCTCAGTTCTTGCCACTAATGTGAAGTCTGCTGGGGGCATGTGTTGAGCTATGACAGCCATCCTATGACCCTGAAGAAATGTCCAAGAGAATTACAGAAACAAGACCTGGAAGCTACTAATAGAATCATGGAACTGCCTATCTTGAGTTCTTCCTTTTTTTTTTAATATATGTTTTATTTTTTTTTAAGATATTTAGATTATATAAATGTTACATAAACATAAAGGGGATTCCCATATGCCCCATTCCCTATACCTCCCACATTTTCCTACATTAACAACATCCTTCATTAGTGTGGTATAATCGTTACAATTGATGAAAACATTTTGGAACATTGCCACTAAGCATGGATTAAAGTTTACATTGTAGTTTACACTCTCTTCCACACAATTTTGTAGGTTATGGCAAGATATGTAATGGCCTGTATCTGTCATAATGTCATTCAGAACAATTCCCAAGTCCCGAAAATGCCCCCATATTTCACCTGTTTTTCCCTTTCCCTGCCCTCAGGGCCACTGCCTCCACCCACTGCCTCCACCCACATCAATGATAAAAGTTCTTCCATTACTAGAATCACAATAAATCTATAGTAGAATACCAGTAAGTCTGCTTTAGTCCATAGTTCCTTCTCCAATCCTAAGGATTCTGGGATGGTGATGCCCAGTACACCTCGAGTTGAGAGGGGGCTTCGATCCCATGAGACAGATGGATGGGATTCTCTTGCTTGCAGTTGTAGACTCTCTTGGTTCCTTGGGATGGTCGTTGTCCATCATCATCTCCTTGTTAGTTGTCCTGGGTGAGTCCAATGAACTGGTGAGTAGGTGTTGCAACTGCATTGAGATTCAGGGCACAGCTGGCATATGGACAGCCCAAAGATTGTAGTCTCTTGGATATACACCTATTAATCCTAGTACTAACCTACTCTGAGTTCTTAAAATCAACAACAAATGTTCTTATAGTGTAAGACAATGTTAGGAATTATTTTTGGCTACAAGTTAACAAAAAGACAAACTAACTCATTCAGCTACTTTGCTTCTGGTCACATATATTCTACATCCTACTGGAGAAAATCATCAGAAAAGCCCCAGAATCTTATTATACCATGCTTCAACAAATCCATTTGTAACTGTAAATCAGCAGTTAAGAATTTGGGATTATCTGTGTTAAAAGGATGTCAATTTTAAGTTTTTCTGCATTACGGGTGAAGCCAGGCAGCAGGAACAACTTTATACCACACTATGCAGGATAAAGAGAATGGACATTGAAAGTGAAGAGACTGGACAGACCTGACTTTAATTCTGATTCTGCCTGTATGACCCTGGGCAAGTTCTTACCCTCTCTGAACCTTGGTTTCTTCACTTGTAAAACAAGGCATGATATCTACTTCAATGGAATTGTGAAATTTCAAGGCCAGCATACGTCCCAATATATAGTAGCTAATGAACAAATTTTAGCTTCCTTACATTCCTATACCCACAAAATATTTTCAAAAACCATATAAGACCTGTCACTGTAGGTCAAATACAGTAGCCACTAGCAACACGTGGATATTTAAATTTTAATTAAAATTAAATAAAATTTAAAATTCAGTTTTGAGTGGCATCATCAACATGGCAATGTAAGACGTCCCCTGGAAAATCTGCATATCAAAAACAACTAATAAAATGACAAACCTCACTTTCTTGGAACACTGGAGGATGAAAAAGAATGGAGAAGGACTCCACAAACAGTAGATCAAAAAAAGAAAACACCAAAATAGGTGGGAGATCTATAACCTGGACCCACAACTCCAGATCCCTCCCCCTTATTCAGACCCACTCAACAGTCACACAGAGGCAGCATAGCTCAGGTACCTCCTACCATGGATCCAAAACAGTCACTCAGAGCAGTAATTTAGAACCCCACACATTTCCAGTCACAGGGACCCAAATCGAAAAAAGACCCAAGGCAGAACAAAAGCAACTAACTAGCGCATACATTAAAAAGCCCCAAGAAAAAAAAAGGGACTGCAGCAAAACTATTAGCAAGGGGTGTGCATGCTCAGCCCACTCTCTGATTTCAGAATCACCTAAACAAACAAACAATAAATGGACATTTTTGGATTGACTTCAGATGTAATCAGAGGCAGAAAATCTTCATGGAAAAACAAAGGGTTGGGAGGGAGCTGAATTGCTATAAGGCAGGGTAGATTCCAGAAATAGAACGCATAATAAAAAGGGGACAATGAGTGAGAAAGAGAAATTAAACAAATGATATGAGCTGGGTAGAAAATTCTGCACAAAAACAGAACAGATCATGATTGCCAGAGAAGAACAGAGGAAAGAAACCTTCAACATGGAGGTGGAAAAAAATGCATATAATAGGGGAATCTTAAAAGTTGTACCACACATTCAGGGCAAGAATCCGGTACAGAAGAGCTGAGAAAATTTGAACAGTTAAGGATGGGCTACTATAAAGGTCCAGTAAAAACTGGACCAAGTGTCAAATAAGAGTCTTAACACATAGCCATTCTATAATAAAACCCTAGGCAAGAGGAAGAAACTGATATTTAGAGTTAACACTCCAAAATAGTCAGATGCCTAGACATCATCAAAATATTACAAGCCATTCTAAGAAACAGGAAAATATGGTTCAGTCAAGGGAACAAATTAAAACTTCAGGGGAGAAAGAGACTTTGGAACAATGAACCAAAGAAGTTCAAACAAATCTCCTAAATCAATTCAAGAAGATGAAGGAAAATAAGGATAGAAATAAACTAACAGTGGATACAATTGTTATCAAGAAGACAATGTGTGAGCAAAAGGAACAATTAGAAATTTTAAAAGGAAACATAACAGAAATTATAGGGATGAAAGGCACAATAACAGAGCTTGAAAAATACACTAGAGGCATACAATAGCAGTTTTGAACAAGCAGAAGAAAGAATATTTGAACTAGAAGACCAGGTAATGAAAATCAGTCAGAAGAACAGAATAGAAAAAAGAATAGGAAAAAAAAAAAAAAAAAAAAGAGCAGTATCTATGAGACTCCAGTGACAGCATGAAGCATTTCAACAAATATATCATAGGAATCCCACAAGGATTAGAGAAGGGAAATTAGACAGAGAGAATATTTGAGGAAATAGGCAAAATTCTCCCAATTCTCATGAAAAAGATATATATATATATAAATGAAACATAACCCAAACAGGATAAACCCTAATAGACCTACTCCAAGACACATATTAATCAAAATGTCAAATGCCAAATTTGAGGTGAGAATTCCAAAAGCAGCAAGAAAAAGGGGGGAGTGGTTATCACATACAAGAGATCATCAAGAACAGTAAGAGCTGATTTCTCATCAGAAACTACGGACGCAAGAAGACAATGGTCTGAAATATTTACTACTGAAAGAAAAAAAAAATGACAGCCAAAATTTTTTATCTAGCAAAACTGTATTTCAAAAAGGAGGGAGAACTGAAAACATTCAAAGATAAACAGAAACTGAGGGAGTTCATCACCAAAAGATCTGCCCTACAAGAATTGGTAAAGGGAGTTCTTCAGGTTGAAAGAAAAAGATACTAGAGAATGGCTTGGAGCAGTGTGAAGAGGTGACAATATTCAGAAAAGGTAACTAAACGAGTAAATGCAAACCCAATAGTACTGTATCCTCAAAATATAACTCTAGTTTAATTCCTATAAGATTTAGAATAAAATGGAATAAATAGGCACATTTCCTAATAATGGACACAGAAAACATAAAGAGGCTATGTGAGACAAAAACAACATAAAAAGTGAAAATGGAAGGATATAGGAGCAGAGAATGTGTATGCCATTGAAGTTAACTTGGCATCTTTTCAAATTAGAAGTTACAGATGTAGGTTATGTAATATAAACTCCAGGGTAAGAACAAAGAAATTATTTTAAAAATACATGAAAACGAAAATGAGAAAAGGATCAGCCAGATATATCACAGAAAAGGAGGTTGCAATAAAGGAAATAGACAAAAAAGATTTAAGACACATAAAAGTCAAAAGACAAAATGGCTGAAGTACTGCCTTTACAGTAATAACACTGAATGTCAATGGAATAAACTCCACAAACAAAAGACACAGATAGACAAAATGGATTAAAAAAACATGACTCAAACATATTGTGTTTACAACAGACTCACCTTAGATCCAAAGAAACAAATATGTTGAAAGTGAAAGGATGGAAAAAGATAATCAATGCTAATAGTAACCAAAAAAGAGCTGGGGTTGCTGTATAAATATCAGATAAAATAGACTAAACCAAAAGCTGTTACAAGAGACAAAGAAGAACATTATAATTCATAAAAGGGTCAATCTACCTATAAAAAATAACAATCATAAATATGTATGCACCTAACCACAATGCACCAAAATAAATGAGGCAAACACTGGCAAAACTGAAGGGAGAAATACAAGCAGCTAAAATAATTGTTGGAAATGTCAATTCACTGCTCTCATCAATAGATAGAACATCTAGATAGAAGATCAATAAGGAAACAGAGAACTTGAATATATGTTAAATGAAATAGACCTAACAAATACACACACACACACACACATATACAGGACACTGCATGCCAAAATAACAGAATATATATTCTTCCCAAGTGAACATGGATCATTCTCCAGAAGAGACCATATATTGGGCCACAAAAGAAGACTCAATAAATTAAAAGATGGAAGTTATACAAAGCAACTTGTCTGACCACAATGAAATGAAGTTGGACATCAATAACAGCCAGAGAATCAGAAAATCCACAAATAAATGGAAATTAAATAACTCAAACTTAATCAATGTATCAAAGAAGAAAATACAAAGATCAGTAAATACCTTGAGATGAATGAAAATGAGAAAACACTATATAAAAACTTAAGGGATACAGCAAAGACAGTGCTGAGAAGAAAAAGTTTGACCCCAAAGGCTTACATTAAAAAAAAGAAGAAAGCAAAAATGAAAGACTAAACTGCACACCTGGATGAATTAAAAAGAACAGCAAACTAAACCCAAAGCAACCAGAAAGAAAGAAAGAATAAAAATTAGTGCAAAAATAAATGAGACCAAATAAAACAATAAAGAATACTAACAGAACCCAAAATTGGTCCTTTGAAAAGAACAATAAAATTGACAAACCTTTAGCTAGACTAACAAAGGAAAAAAAAAAAGAAAGGGTGTGAATAAAATCAAAAGTGAGGGGGATTACAACTGACCTCACAAAAATAAAAAGGATCATAAGATGAGACTATGAAAAACTGTATGCCAAATAATTAGACAGACTAGAGGAAATGGACAAATTCTTAGAAAAACACAAACAACCTACATTGACTATACAAGAAATAGAAGACCTCAAAAGATCAATTACAAGCAAAGAGATCAAATCAGCCATCAGAAACCTCACAACAAAGAAAATCCCAGGATGAGACAGAGGCACAGGTGAATTTTACCAAACATTCCAAGAATTAATACCAATCTTGGTCAAACTCTTCCAAAAAATTGAAGAGGATGGAACACTCCCTAACTTACTCTATGAGTTTACCATCACCCTAACCCTGAAGCCAGATAAAGATACTACAAATAAAGAAAATCACGGACCAATTTCTCTTATGAATATAGAGACAAAAATCCTCAACAAAATGCTAGCAAATTGAATCCAACAACAAATTAAAAGAAGTTTACAACATGGTCAGCTGGTATTATGCCAGGTATGTGATCATGGTTCAACATAAGAAAATTAACAGAACTAACAGAACAAAGGAAAAATTCACATGATCTTCTAAATTGATGCAGAAAAGTCATTTGACAAAATCCAGCATCTTTTCTTGATAAAAACACACCAAAAAATACGAATAGAAGGAAACTTCCTCAACATGGTAAAGAACAACCTACTGCTAACATCAGACACAATGGTGAAAGACTGAAAGCTTTGCCTCTATGATCTGGAATAAGACAAGGATGCCCACTGTCACTACTGTGTACATTGTACTGGAAGTACCAGCCAGAGCAATTAGGCAGTAAAAAATATAAAGCCATCCAAATTTGAAAAGAAGAAGTAAAATTTCACTATTTGCAGAAGACATGACCCTATATATAGAAAGTCCCAAAAAATCCACAGCAAAGCTATTTATTAGCTAATAAACTAAGTCAGTCAAGTGGCATGGTACAAGATCAACACTCAAAATTCACCAGTGCTTCTATACACTAGTAATGAGCAATCTGAGAAGGAAATTAAAAATTCCATTTAAATAGCAACTAAAATAATCATATAACCATGAATAAATTTAACCCATAATGTAAGAACTAATACATGGAAAACTACAAAGCAGCTAAAGGAAATCAAAGAAGACCTAAATAAATGGAATGACATTCCATGTTCATGGACTGGAAGACTATTGTTAAGATGTCAATTCTACCCCAAAGAGATTTACAGATTCAATGTAATTCCACTCTAAATAACAACAACCTTGTTTTCAGAAATGGAAAGGCCAATAATCAAATTTATTTAGAAGGGTAAGTGACCCTGAATAGCCAAAACCATCTTGAAAAGCAAGACCAAAATTGGGGGATTCAAATTTCCTGACTTTAAAACTTACTGCAAAGCTACAGGGGTCAAAACAGCACAGTACTGTCGAAAGGAAAGATATATGGACTGATGAAAGTGAATTGGGAGTTCAGAAAGATACCCTCACATATATGGCCAATTGATTTTTTTAAAATTCATTGAAGTATATCACTCATACATAAACATACATAAACAATAAGTATATAGTAATAGTTGTGAACTCACAAAACAAACATATAAAACATCACACAGGGTTCTCACACCTTACCCTACCACCTTGCATTGTTGTGAAACATTTTTAACTAATGAGAAAAGAGCATCCTCAAAATATCACTACTAAGCAAAGTATCTTACATTTGGTGTATTTCCCCCAACCAACCCCATTATTATTATTATTATTATTATTACTATTGTCTTTATATCATTTATACATGAACACACATAAACAGTAAGTATATAGTAAAAGTTGTGAACTTACAAAGCAAACAAGCATAACATCATATAGTGTTCCCATACATCAACCAACCACCAACACATTGCATTGTTGTGAGGTATTTGCTACAAATTATGAAAGAATATCATCAAAATCTTACAACTGTAGTCCATATCTCAGTTGTATTTTTCCCCCAACCAACCCGACTGCTTTTTTAACATATTTTTATTACAGAAGTTGTGAACTTACAAAACAGTCATGCACATGTGCAGAATTCCCATATAACACCCCTCTATAAACACATCACACCGTGGTGGAATATTTGTTACAGATTATGAGATAATATCAGACTATTACCACTAACCATGGTCCATAGCATACATTTGGCACACTTTTTCCATACTCCCCCATTATCAACACAGTACATCTTTAGCATAGATCCATGAATATTACAGTATTGCTGTTAACCACAGTCCTGAGGTCACTCCAGTTCTATTTTTCCCATGCTTCACCACATTCCCATCACCCTGAAATAGCGACATACATTTGCTCTAGCTCACAAAGGACACTCTTGCATCTATACCATGAACCACAATTCTCATCCACCTCTGGATTTACTGTGTTATTCAGTCCCTAGATTATTCTCTAGATTGCTTTCAATTAACATTTATAGCCCTAGATTACCCTTTCCAGCCACATTCCCATTTATAATGTTACTCACTATAATGTGTTACCATCAACTCTATAAGTTTCCACATTTTTACAGTATAAAGTTAATTAAAACTTCTACGTACACTAAGCATCAGTAGTCCATTTCAGTCCTCCTCTTATCTCCTTTAAGAATCCATCACCTACCACTAGGTCTTGAAGATGTTTTCCTACATTTTCTTCTAGAATCTTTATGGCTCTTGCTTTGACATTTAGGTTTTTGATCCATTTTGAGTTAATTTTTGTTTAAGGTATGAGATAGGGGTCATCTTTCTTTCTTTTGGCTATGGATATCCAGTTCTCTCAGAGCCATTTGTTGAATGGACCGTTCTGCCTGAGCTGGGTGGGTTTGACAGGCTTGTCAAAACTCACTTGACCATAGATTTAAGGGTCTGTTTCTGAATCATCATTTCAGTTCCATTAGTCTATGTGTCTGTCTTTATGCCAGTACCATGCTGTTTTTACCACTGTAGCTAGGTAATATGATTTAGAGTCTTGAAGAGAGAGTCCTCCAACATCGTTTTTCCTTTTTAAGATGTTTCTGGCTACTAGGAACCCCTTACACTTCCAAATAAATTTGATAGTCATGTTTTCCATTGATTTAAAAAATGCTGGTGGAACTTTTTCCAAGATTGCATTGAATCTGTATATGCATTTGGATAAAATTGACATGTGTCTCAGAGTTGGTCTATTTGGATTTATTTGGTTGGGAACACAATGAGCTTCTTGGACATGGATATCTATGTCCTTAGAGTTGGGACAACTCTATGTCCAATAGAGTTGGGAAATTTTCTACCATTATTTCTTCAAATATTCCTTCTGCCACTTTTCCCTTCTCCTTCTGGGATACCCAGGACACGTATGTTTGACATCTCTTGCTGTCATTTAGTTGCCTGAGACACTTCAATTTTCTCCATTCTTTTCTTCATCTGTTCTTTTGTATGTTCACTTTCAGAGGCCATGTCTTCAACCTCACCAATCCTTTCTTCTGACTCCTCAAATCTACTGTTATATGCCTCCAGTGTATTTTTAATTTTGTTTATTTCACCTTTCATTCCCACAAGGTCTGCTATTTTTCTAAGTATGCTTTCAAATTCTTCTTTATGCTCACCCAGTGTCTTCTTAATATCCTTAATGTCTTTAGCCATCTCATTGAATTTATTAAAAAGATTTGTTTGAAAATCTATGATTAGTTGTCTCAACTACCTTATGTCATCTGCAGGCTTATCTTGTTCCTTTGACTGGGCCATATCTTCCTGTTTCTTGGTATGAATTGTAGTTTTTTGTTGGTGTCTTCGCATGTGACTTACTAGATGTATTTATGCTGGGTTCAGTTTCTCCCTTTAGTTTAGGGCTTTCTTGTCTTTTCTCCCTTGCTGGTTGCATAGAAGGAGCCAAGGATGTAGTTGGTGCTGTAAGCTATGAAGGCTGAAGCTGCCCACATTCCCCAAGAACTGATGAAGCTTCTCCCACATTTCTCCTTTGCCAGGTGTAAGGACAGAGCTGAAGCTGTGTATAATAATCCAAGTTGTGCAGGACAAGACTGTCTGTATTTGCCAGGAAAGACTGATGAAGCTTCGCACCCCTTTTACCCCTCCCTGGGGTGGGGATGGAGCTACAGTTTTGGGCAGCAATCTATGCCTTGCGGGTCCAAAATGACCACAGTTGCCCAGGTAGACTGACGTAGCACCAGACCCCCTCCCTGCTACAGGTGGGGATGGACTTTCTGGAGTGCCCAACAATCCAATCTATATGAGCCTAATATACCTGCAGTTGCCCTGAGAGGATGAAGGAATACTGTCCCTTCTGACCTTTGGGGTGGAAACGGAACCATCAATGCCCACCAGTTCATCCCTGTAGGCCGAAAGTACCTGCTGTTGCCCAGAGTGGCTGAAGAAGCACCAGCCCCCTCCTACCCTATCAGGGCATGGGGTTAGATCCACAGGCACCCAACAGTTCAGTCTCTGTAGGTGAAAATAACCCACCGTTGCCCAGAGAGACTGTGGAGACTCCTATCCTATTGGGGGTGGGAGTGGATCCATAGGCATCCAACAGTCCAGTCTGTACAGGCTAAAAGTGCCTGTCATTGACCGTAGAGGCTGAGGAAAACACAAGCCCCCTCCTATACTACTGGGAGGTGGGGGTGGATCCACAGGCATCCAACAGTCCAGTCTGTGCAGACCGAAAGTTGCCTGCCATTGCCCGGAAAGGCTGTGGAAATACCAGGCCCCTCCTTTCCTATTGGGGGGGGGGTGGATCCACAAGTACCCACCAGTCCAGGCTGTGTGGGCCAAAAGCACCTGAAGTTACCCAGAGAAGCTGGGCAAATACAGTCCATCTCTTGTCCTGTTGGGGATGCGGGTGGAGCCACAGGTGCCCAATGGTCAGGTCTGTGCAGGCCAAAAGTACCTGAAGTTGCCCTGAGAGGCTGAGGGAACACCAGCCACCTCCTACCCTATGGGGGGGAGGCGGGCAGAGGTGGAGATGGACTCGAAGGCGCTCAACAAACTAGTTCCTGCGGGCTGAAAACGCTTGCAGTTGCCCAGATAGGCTGAGGAAAGCCAGCTTCTCTCCTATCCTATTGGGGTGCGGGCATGCAGCCCCAGGTGACTGACTATTCAGTCTATGCTGACCAAAAGCACCTGTAGTTTCCTGGAGAGTCTGGTGCAGGTCCCACCAGCTTCCTCCCTGCTGGAGGTGTGAGCAGCCTAGGTTAGGGCTGCAATCTGATCTGGGTGGAAAGAAGCCAGTGTTTTAACTTCACTTTGATTTTCAGTCAGCCCTGCTTCTCCTCATGCCAGGGACAGAGTAAAAATGGCGGCTACCAGCCTCTTTCCAACTTGGATAGGTTCAAATCCTAACTGTTCTTAGGAATATACTTTAGCCAGACAAGTCCACTAATCAGTAGCTGAAGTCGGTGTACAACCTTCTCTTCCTCCCCCGTTTATGGGAAATGGAGCTTCTAACTCCACCCATGGAATAGCTCCTGAAGTCGCTTGCCCCGCTAGAGTAGGATGGGCACCGGCCTCTGCCATGTGGCTTACAGCTTCCCAGAGAGGTGGTGCAGGTCCCCCCAGCTTCCTCCCTGCCAGAGATGGGGCTGGGGCTTAGGCTAGAACTGCAATCCGACCTGGGTGGAAAGAAGCCAGTCCCTACCAGCACTGCGATTTTCAATCAGCCCCGCTTCTCCTCATGCCGGGGGAGGGGGGGGAGTTAAAATAGCAGCTACCGATTTCTTTCTGACTTGGACAGGTTCAAAGTTTAGCTGTTCTTAGAATTATACTTTAGTCCGCCAAATTTACTAATCAGTAGCTGAAGTTGGCACCACACTGTCTTCCTCCCCTGTTTTGGGGAAATTGAGTTTCCAACTCCAACCACAGAATAGCTCTGTAGGTGGCTTGCAGCATGGCACAGGACTCCACAGCATGGAGTGCTTTACTCACGAATCTTCTCTGCAGATGGGCAGTCTCCTCCTTCCATACATTCAAGGATGTTGCAGGATACTCTTCTGGTCTCCTGGGGCCCCAAACAGGTGCCTTAGATAGCTTTGGGTGATTATTAACCGCCCTGAGCATGAGCTGACTCTTGGAGCTCCTTACTCTGCCACGATCTTGGCTTCCCCCGCCCCCCATGCCCGATTAATTTTTTATAAGGTTGCCAAGTCCACTTGTGACATTTTGAGATTATTTTGTGAATCCCAAAAAGAGAAAGATTCCTCTGGGTGTGATACCCTTTGATAATATTAAATTCAGTGAGGGGCCTCTGATTAAGTTTACTTAATAAAATCAATTTAGGTCTTCTGATTGGGCTACGTCAGAAAAGGCATAACTCAGGTTGAGTCCCTGCCCCCTGGTGGGCTGACATAAACAGACACTCACTCAGGAAGACACACAGGAAGAAAGAGAGTTCTGTCATTTTTGATCCTGGGGCCCTGGGGAGAGATGAGCCATTTGCCTGATAGTTTGCAGCTGACCTTGGGAAGAGAGCCAAGACTGATATAGAAGGCCCGGAAAGAAATAAGCCTTATGCCAGGAAAGAAAGGAAGTCCCGAGAGACAAGCCCAATGCCAGCCTGCAGCTGAGAGAAAGGAAGCCCAAAGGGAAAGTCTGAACCCTTGCAGAGATCAGCAACCATCTTGCTTCAGCATATAGCACCTGACTTTCGTGAGAAAGCAACCTTGAGTTGGACTCTTTCGGGCCTTGTAACTGTAAGCTTTTACCCCAAATAAATACCCTTGATAAAAGCCATCAGATTTCTGGTACTTTGCATCAGTACCCCTTTTGGAAGACTAATATACCATTCAACTGAGGAAGAATAGTCTCTACAACAAATGGTGCTGGGAGAACTGGATATCCATATGCAAAAGAATGAAGGGGGACCCCTAACTCACACCATATACAAAAATTAACTCAAAATTGAACAAAGTCCTAAACATAAGAATAAAGACTATAACACTCCTAGAATAAAGCATAGATAATCATCTTCAGATTCTTATATGAGACAATGGTTTCTTAGACGTTACACCCAAAGCACAAGCAACAAAAGAAAAACGAGATAAATGGACTTCATCAAAATTAAAACTTTTGCGCAGACTTTATCATAAAGGTGAAAAAATAACATAGGATTGTACAACAAAAAACCATGAATCCAGTTTATAGTACAATTGTAGCTAATATTATAATTTTAAAAATAACTACACTACAGTTTATAGTACAATTGTAGCTAATATTACAATTATAAAAATGACCTCTCATGAAATGTAACAAATATACTACAACAAAGCAAGGCACTAATAATAGGGTAGTATATAGGCACTCTGTATCTTATGTATTTTATACATGACATTTCTGTAAATCTATAACTCGTCTAATAAAAAATCACAAAAGCAGAGCCAAGATGTAAAAAAGTTTTTAAAAATTCAATTCCTCAGTAACACTACATATTTTCAGTGCTCAGTAGTCATATATGACTAGAAGCTACATTACAAGTCAACTGTGGCAGACCATTTCTTTCATTGCAGAAAATTTTATTGGATAGTATTAGACCTTTCCTCAAAAAAAACATGCAATCCCCAAATTACAGTTCAATTGAAGAGGTAATATGCTGTTTTCTTCCCCCATCTCCTATAAACTCCTGAGTTTACTTTGAAAGCAGCTGATACTAGGAGCAGTGTTACCAGCTTTCTTAGGTCCAGCTCATTCAATCGAGGCTACCACTGTGTGATGGTTAAGTTCATGTGTGCACTTGGCTAGGTTATGGTGTCCAAGTGGTTGGTCAAGCAAGCACTGGCCTGATGGTTACTGTGAGAATATTTCTTAGATTTAAATCATCAGTAAGTTGATTGAATCTACAATCAACAATTGATTTGATTGCTGACTACATCTACAATCAACAAAGGAGATTGCCTTCAGCAATGAAAGAGGTCACAACCAATTTCTTGAAGGCATGAAAGGGAGAACTGATGATTTCAGCAGTCAGATGGACAAATTTAAATCTCTAATTCAGCCAGCCAGCTTCACCTGAGGAATTCATCCAAATCCATCGGAGTGTCCAGCTTGTGGACTGCCTTACATAATTCATACGGTTTTTGTTTACCGGGAGGACTGTGACTAATAGAGATTTGATATCAAGAGTAGTTCTTGAAATTGAGAATCTTAAGGCTGAGATTTCTGATTCGTTGCTCAGATTTTTGTAATTGGTTATCCAATCTGATTAGTATTGTTTGTACTAGCATTAAAAATGGAACCAACCAACTCATCAATCAACAAAAGAATGGTTAAAGAAATCAAAGCATATGCTTATAATAGAAAACAATATAACAGTAAAAATGAATGAACTCCAGTTAAATGTATCAAGATGGATGAATCTCCCAATCAGAATACTGAGTGGAAAAAAAAATCATGGTACAAAAGAATACATGCAGTATGATATTTTTATAAATATGAAAAGCAATAATAGCAAACACTTATGTAATGCTTATCACAATGTGTGAAATACTGTTTTGAGTATTATGCATAGTAACACTTTTAATCATCACAATAACCCTCTAAGTTAGGTACAATATTTATCCAATTTTATAGAGAAGGAAACTGAGTCCCAGAGAATTAAGTGGCCTGCCCAAGAACACACAGTAAATTGAAAGCTGGGATGCAAATCCAGGTAATCTAGCACCAGAGTCCACAGTCTTAACCACTACAATATGCAAAATAATACTACATATTTGCTTAGGGAATTTCATATATGTGGTAATAATGATGGAAACTCTTAATAGGGGAGAAAGCTCCATATATGAAGATGATAAGAAAAATAAATTCATAAAGCTTCACTAAGCTACTGCTTCCTAGTATGTACATCAGTGGTAGACATGCTATGTGGAGGTACTGTTTTCTAATTTTCTCTTTGGGGCTTTTATTTGAAATTGTGGCATATACTCTGAAAAGTACATATATCTTACATATAAGCCTCAATAAATTTTAAAACACTGAAAACACCGGTGTAATCAACACCCAGATCAAAAAACAAAACATCACCAGCACCCCAGAAACCTACCTTTGTGCTTTGTTTTTATCACTAATGTCCCAACTCTGGGTAATTATTATCCTGGCTTCTAACACTACAACTTAATTTTGCCTGGTTTTTATATAGAAAAAAAGAGAACTTTATAGAACTTTATAGAAATGGATTCCTATAGCAGGTATTCTTTTGTGACTGGCTCTTTTTTAAAAAAACTTAATCTTATATTTGTGAGATTCAACCATGTAGTATATATCAGTTGTAGTTCATTCACTCTCTTTGCTGTAATGTGACTTTGCCACAATATAATTACCCATTCAAATGTTTATAGGCATTATTAAACTATTTTATTATTATTCTCTTCCAGAGCAGCCCCACAAAGCTTGGTTCAGAGTGTACTGTGTAGAATCAGCACAGTCTCCGGAGAAACCAAGGTTTTAGTTGAAGCTTGCACTGTTAATAACTATATGCTTTGGACAAGTTATTTGGCCATTATGGGTCTTGAATGCCTCATCTGTAGAATGCAGATAATAATAATTAACTATCATAACATATAGCAAGGACCTCGTAGATGGAAATTATTATTAAAAGTCTTATAAAATATTTTTGTTGACTTGGAAACCACTTGTGAACTACTGTCACATAGCTGGGCTCTCAGGCACCTTGTCTTCTTGACATTTCCTGCTAATGCATCCTGGTCACCATTGAGACACAGGCATGGAAAAATATGACATTCATATTCTTTGAAGCTGTTGATGGGGGATTTTCTATTTCCTTGCCCCTCTCTCCCAGGGCAGTGCACTGTCCTTTGCAAAGCAGACCAATACTATAGCCTGTGGCTTCACCTACCCTGACTGTCAGGTTTGTGCCTTGTTTAATCTTCTGTATTTTTTCAATCCCATCTCTGTTTTCCTAAAGTTCATTCAATAATCTATGCTTCTGAAAAGGAAATAGCAAGACTGACAGCTCCATGACCTGCTGTCAATGCCCTCTTGCCTGCCATCTATTCAGTGAGAATACACTATATCACAGCATCCACACTAGCTCCAAACCTCCAAGAAGTGGATTAAATGCACAATCAGATGTCCTAGACAGACGATTTGGCCCTGGTCCCACCATAGACCACACAAAGGCTCAATTCAGTGAGTGGCGGTTCCTCTCTGACAAGGACATGCTTGAAAGAGAATTGAAAATATCACACTGTGGGCAACTCTGACAAGACTCAAAAAATATGAATCAAAGGGTACAAATACTCTCCCTGTCCTGTGTCTACAGGGGATGACTAAGTCTTTATTCTGCCATCTCCAGTAGACAGTCTAGCATTTTACACTGCAGGATGAAAGACCCAGTATGAACAGAGTTGGACTGAGCCTTGTTTGTCCTCCCTTGATCTCAGAAATTGGGGTGGGGGAAGGTCACATGGTAGTGTGAAAGAGGACAGTGGTGGGAAAGCTTCTGCTAACCAAGTGATGGCTAATGTGTACGCATGGGAGACGACTCACAAACTTTGCTTGTGCTGGAGTTTTTGAGAGGTGGGAGAGAGAGAAGGAATGAACAAAGGAGTAGATTAGAGTAGGTGGACAAAGACCTCTAAGATAAGAAATTAGGAGAACAGGGTAAAGAAGATCACCCTTGATCTTGACCCAAATAAGAAATGCCAAAGTTCATGTTCTCAGAGTCAAGAGACTTGGGTTCTAATACTGGATCTGCAACTGTAAAATGAGCCTAATAATAAACACCAAGAAGACTTAAAGTTATAACTTAGAATACTAATGTTATCAACTTAAACAGTAAAAAGTGAAGGTATGACTCACAAAAATTGAGGGTTAAAAGGGGATAAAGGAGGACAGGAGTGCTAATATCCTTACCCTGCAAAGCTACAGTCAAAAGTCAATGGAATAAGAAATACAGGTTTAAGACTATTCTTTACAGTGACAAGGGAAGCAACACAAGAATTACAGTTGTGGTATAATTATCAAAAGTAAGGGGGTCGGAAGGAGGATTGTGGGAAGATGGCAGGATAGGAGGCCCCAGGAATAAGTTTCTCCACGAGAACAACTCAAGGAACTGTCTGAATCACCTATTTTGAAATTCTGAGGTCTGGTAGAACACTGTGCAGCATACAAGGAAGAGTGGGAGGAACAAGCTGGTAAATTGTGGAACACATGGTGTGGAACACCTTCCTAACAGTGGCAACCATCTCCCATCTCCCTGCCTTGTGGCAGGCAGGAAAGGGGCTACTAGGTCTCGCTCCTGGGGCCCGCCTACTCATGCCAAGGTGGAATATAAATACCTGGTCCTCCAAAATCCAGTAGTGTGTGGTCTGATCACTGATCACTGCTTTTAATCACCTACTTCAGATCCCTGGGGGATGACTCTAAGGGCGACCATTGTTTCAATACTCCTTAGCCAAAAGAAGCAGAGGAACTGTAAAGATAGCAACCTGGGGAGCGGATGTAGCTCAAGTAGTTGAGTGCATGCTCCCCCTATACAAGGTCCCAGGTTCGATCCCCATTACCTCTTAAAAACAAAACAAACAAACAAACGAAAAAAACAATAGTCATTGGGGAATGAATGTAGCTCAGTGGTTGAGTGCCTGCTTCCCATGTACAAGGTCCTGGGTTCAATCCCCAGTACCTCCTAAAAAAAAAAAGAAAGAAAGACAGCAACCTTCCTCAAAACAACAGAACATGGTTAAAGGGCTACAGTAATTGGGCAAATACCAAATCAAGAAAACACAGTTTCAAAAGATTTAGGAGCTATCATCAACATGGAGACATGGGACATCCCATAGAAAAGTGTCTCCTCAGAAACAACTACTAAAAAGACAAATCCCACTGGCTTGCAAAAGATGGAAACAACCAAAGTGTCCATCAACCAATGAATGGATAAACAAAAGGCAGTATATACATATGATGAAATACTATGCTGCAGTAAGAAGAATTGAAATTGGGACACATATGATAACAAGGATGAATCTTGAAGACATTATGCTAAGTGAAGTAAGCCAGACACAAAAAGACAAATATTGCATGGTCTCATTAATATGAACTAAATATGAAGAAAAAGCACATGGAGTTAATAGCTAGAGTATAGGTTATTAGGAGATAAGAGGGGGGCTGAGAAGGACTGCTTAATGTATGTAGAAGTTTTAATTAACTTGACTGTAAAAGTGTGGAAATGGATAGAGTTGATGGTAACACATTATAGTGAGTAGCAACTGGTTTATAAATGGGATTGTGGCTGAAAAGGGTAGTCTAGGAATGTAAATGTCTATTGAAAGAAAGCTAGAGAATAATCTAGGGACTGAATAACACAGTGAACCCAGAGGTGGAAGAGAATTGGTTGATGGTACAGATGCAAAAATGTCCTTCTGTGAGCTAGAGCAGATGTACATCACTATTGCAGGATGGTGGGAATGTGGAGAAGCATGGGAAAAATACAACTGGAGTAACTGTGGTTAACAGAATACTGTAATATTCTTGCATCAATGTCAAAGATATACTGTGTTGATAATGGGGAGGTATGGAAAAAGTGTGCCAAATGTAAGCTATGGACCATGGTTGGTGGTAATAGTCTGATGATATTATTTCATAATCTCTAACAAATATTCCACCACAATGTGGAAAATGAAGGGGGTTGTATGGAAATTCTACACATGTGCATGATAGTTTTGTAAGTTCACAAACTCTGTAAAAAAGATATTTAAAAAAATAATAGGGTGGTTTGGGGGAAAATACACCAAATGTAAGATATGGACTATAGCCCATAATAATATTTTGACGATGTTCTTGCATAGTTTGTAATAAAAGTTTCAAAACAATGCAAGGTGTTGGTGGTAGGGTGATATATGGGACCCCTGTATGATGTTATACATGTTTATTTTGCAAGTTCAAAACTTTTACTATACACTTATTATTTATGTATGTTCATGTATGACTATATACATCAATAAAAAATTTTTTTGAAATCGCACTGGCTTGGCATTCTGGACAATAGAGACTGGAGAAGGACTTGATGTGACAGTTTGAGATTATGTTATGAATCCCAAAAAAAGAGAAAGATCGTTTTTATAAACCAATCTAATCCTCTGGGTCTGATATTCTTTGATGGCATTGGATTTGGGTGAGATGTCTCTGAATTGCCTGTTAAGATTAGGCTTTTAGATTTGATTATGTCAGAGGGCGTGACTCAGCTTGAGTCCTCGTCCCCTTGGATCTGATATAAAACAGACATTCACTCAAGAAGATACATGGGAAGAGAGAGAGCTCTGTCCTTTTTTATCCTGGGGCCCCTGGGAGAGATGAGCCATTCACCTGATAGTTTGAAAATGACCTTGGGAAGAGAACAGAACAGCTGAGACTGATATAGAAGGCCCGGAAAGAAACAAGCCCTATGTCGGCCTGTAGCTGAGAGAGAGGAAGCCCAGCAGGGAAGGCTGAACCCTCACAGAGATCAGCAACCCTCTTGCTTCAACACGTGGCAGCTGACTTTGCTGAGAAAGTACCTATTATGGTACCTTGAGTTAGACTTTCCTTGGCCTTGGGATTGTAAGCTTTTTACCCCATATAAACACCATTTATAGAAAGCAACAGAGTTTTGGTACTTTGCATCGGCACCGCTTTGGCAGACTGGTACACTCGACAAATGCAGAATTGAAGAAAAAGAAAAAAAATACTAAAAAAGTAGATCTGTCACCCAGACCTACCAGTATGAACCACTCCCCCCTCACTTGGTCCCATACATCTTAGGAGTCACACAGGGGCAGAACGGCCCAGGGACCTGCCATCGATGCGTGCTACAAAGCCACTCATTGCAGAGAGTTAAAACCCCTTGCACATTCAGGGACAGGTACCCAAGTACACAGAGAACCATAGTTGAACACAAGCAGCTGGCAAGTGAGAGCACACAAAAGAGCCCCAAGAAATAAAAGAGACCACAGCAGAACTGTTGGCAAGAGTTTCACACACGCAACCCATTCTCTGATGGCTGGATCACCTAAATGAAAAATCAGAGCTTTTTGTACATTGGGATACACTAAGGGGAAAGTAACCAGAGGCAGAAAAGCCTCACAGACATAAAAATGTAACAAAAAGGGGGCAGTGAGTGAGGGAGAGAAGATTAAAAAAATCATAGGAGATGGTGAGAAAATTCTACACAACCCGCGCGGCGTGGTTGGCTGACCCGGCGAGCACAGGCAGCAGGGGGGAGATAAATGGGTAAATAAATAAAATCTTTAAAAAAAAAAAAAAAAGGATTCCTGGGGAAAGAACAAGGGAAAGGAAGCATTCTCCTGGAGGTGAAACAACTACACATAAAAGGACAATCTTAAAATATGTGCTGAATCTTCAGGGTAAGAATCAGGATGCAGAAGCCCTGAGAAAATCTGAAAACACACGGGCTATCCTAAAGATCAAGGATAAGTTGGACTAAGCTATGAAGAAGAGCCTTAACACATAGCCAGTCTACAATAAAACCCTAGGCAAAAGGGAGAAACTGAAAATCAGAATTAGCACATCAAAACAATCAGATTCCTAACAATTACAAGGAATACTAAGAAACAGGAAGATATGGCTCAGTTAAGGGAACAAATTAACATATCAGAGGAGACATTTACTTTGGAAAAAATAATCAAAGAATTCAAACAAATCTCCTAAATCAATTCAAAGAGATGAAGGAAAATATGGATAGAAATAACAACATGCACATAGAACTAAAGGATATTAAGAAGATAATAAGTGAGCAAAAAGAATAATTTGAAAGTTTAAAAGAAACAAAACAGAAATTATGGGGATAAAAGATACAATACTGGAGATTTAAAATACACTATAGGCATACAACAGCAGATTTGAATAGGTATAAGAAAGAATCAGCAAACTAGATGACAGGACAAACAAAATCCTAAAGGCAGAAGAAGAAATAGAGAAAAGAATAGAAAAAACTGAACAGTATCTAAGGGACTCCAGTGACAGAATGAAGTGTACTAACACATGCATTATGGAAGTCCCAGAAAGAGAAGAGAAGGGAAAAGCAGCAGAAAGAATATTTTAGGAAACAATGGCTGAAAATTCCCTAACACTTATGAAACATGTGAATATACATGTGCAAGAAGCACAACTTACTCCAAACAGGATAAACCCTAATAGACCTACTCTGAGACACATACCAATGAGAAAGTCAAATGCTAAGATAAAGACAGAATTCTGAAAGCAGCAAGAGAAAAGGGATTAATTACAAACAAGGGATCTTTAATAACACTAAGTGACAATTTCTCATTAGAAACCATGGAGGTGAGAAGGCAGTGGTATGAAATATTTTAGGTATGGAAAAAGAAAAACTGCCAGCCAAAAAAATTTTATACATAAAAACTGATGTTCAAAAATGAGTGAGATATCTTATACAAAGAGTAACTCAAGACAGATGAAAGACCTAAACATAAGAGCCAAGACTATAAAGCTCCTAGAGAAGCATCTATGAGATCTTGTAGTAGGAAATGGTTTCATAAACTTTATACCCAAAGCATAAGCATCGAAAGATAAAATAGATAAATAGGACCTCCTCAAAATTAAAAACTTTTGCACTTCAAAGGAGTATATCAAGAAAGAGAAAAGACAGCCTATTCAATGGGAGAAAATATTTGGTAACCATTTATCCGATGAGGGCCTAATATACAGCATATATAAAGAAATTATACATCTCAAAAATAAAAAGACAAACAACCCATTTAAAAAATGGGCAAGAGATTTGAATTGACACTTCTCCAAAGAGGAAATACAAATGGCCAAAAAGCACATGAAAAGATGCTCAAAAGAACAAGCTACTAGGGAAATGAAAATCAAAACTACAGTAAGATATCATCTTACACCTATTATACAGGGAGCTATTTAAAAAGGGAGGACTGCAAGTGTGGGAGAGGATTGGAGGAAAGAGAAAACTCATCCACTGCTGGTGGGAATGTAGAATAGTGCAGCCATTGTGGAGGACAGTGTGGCAGTTCCTCAGGAAGCTAACTATAGAACCCAAATACCAAAGCCAGATAAAGATATTATGAAAAAAGAAAACTACATATCCATTTCTCTGATGAATATGGATACAAAAATCCTCAACAACACACTAAAAGAATTATTCATCATGATCAACTGCGTTTTTTCTCAGGTATGCAAGGGTTGTTCAACACAAGAAAATCAATCAGAATAATTCACATTAACAAAGGAAAGAACAAAAATCTCACGATCATCTTGATTGATGCAGAAAAGGCATTTGACAAAATCAAGCATCCTTTTTTGATAAAAATATTCCAAAAAATAGGGATCTTAGGAAACTTTATCAACATGATAAATGCATATATGGAAAACCCACAGCTAACATTGTATTAAATTGTGAAAGAGTGAAAGGTTTCTCGTTGAGATCGGGAACAAAATAAGGATGCCCACTGTCACCACTGCTGTGCAAAAACAGTGCTAGAGGTTCTAGCAAGAAAAATCAGGCAAAAAAGGAGAGTCTTCCAAATCAGACAGGAAGAAGTAAAACTTTTGCTATTTGCAGATGATATGATCATATACCTAGAAAGTCCCGAAAAATCTACAACCAAGCTACTAGAGATAATAAAGTTCAGCAAAGTGGCAGGATACAAGATTATTATGCATAAATCAGAGGTGTTTCTATACACTAGCAATGAGTAATCTGAGGAGAAGTCAGGAAAAAATGCCATTCACAATAGCAATTTAAAGAATCAAATATTTAGGAATAAACTTAACCACTGACATAAAGCAATTCTATACAGAAAACAAAAATTCATTACTAAAAGAAATTGAAGAAGACCTGAAGAAATGGAAGAACATTCCAGGTTCATTCATTGGAAGACTAAATATCATTAAATTGTCAATTCTACCCAAATTGATACATAGTTTCAATGCAGTCCCAATAAAAAATTCCACCAGTCTTTTTTAAAGAAATGGAAAACCCAGCTATTTATTTGGAAGGGTTAGTGGCCTTGAATAGACAGAAACATGGTAAAAAGGAAGAAAACAGTTGGAGGACTCTCAATTCTGGACTTTAAATCATATTACCTAGTTACCATAGTAAAAACAACATGATAAAGATAGACATATACACAAATAGAAGCTAATTGATGGTTCAGAAACAGACCTCACATCTATGGTCAAGTGATTTTTGGCAAGGCTGTCAAACTCACTCAGCAGAGGCAAAACATTCTATTCTAAAATGGTGCTGGGAACTGGTTTATAAATGGGATTGTGGCTGAAAAGGGTAGTCTAGGGATGTAAATGTCAATTGAAAGAAAACTAGACAAAAATCTAGGTACTAAATAGCCCAGTGAACCCAGAGGTAGGTGAGAATTGTGTTTAATAGTACAAATACAGGAATGTCCTTTTGTGAACTAGAACAGACAACATCACTATTGCAAGGTGGTGGGAATGTGGAGAAGCATGGGAAAATACAATTAATGTGGCCCATGGACTATAGTTAATAGCAATCCTGTAATATTCTTGCATCAGTGCCAAAGATGTACTGTGTTAATAATAGGAGGGTATGGAAAAATGTGCCAGATGTATGCTGTTGACCAAAGTTAGTGGTAATAGTCTGCTGATATTATCTTATAATCTGGAACAAATGTTCCACAACTGTGTGGTATGTTGATGAAAGGATACGTATGGGAATTCCACATATGCACATGATTGTTTTGTAAGTTCACAACTTCTGTAATAAAAATATATATTTTTATATATTTTGCTGGGAGAACTGGATATCCATATCCAAAAGAAAGAAAGAGGACCCCTATCTCACACCTTGTACAAATATTAACTCAAATTGGATCAAAGACCTAAATACAAAAGCTATAATGATAAAACCCCTAGAAGAAAATGTAGGGAAATATCTTCAAGACCTGATGGTAAGTGCTGGTTTCTTAAACCTTACACTGAATGCATGAGCAATGAAAGAAAAAATGGATAAATGGGACCTCCTCAAAATTAAACACTTTTATACTTCAAAGGACTTTGTTAAGAAGGTGAAAAGGTAAGCCACTCAAAGGGAGAAAATATTTGAAATCAAATATCCAATAAGGGTTTGATTCCCAAGCTATTAAAGAGATCATAGGGAAGCGGCTCTGGCTCAATCAGTAGGGCTCCCGTTTACCATATGGGAGGCCCCGGGTTCGGTTCCCGGGGCCTCCTGGTGAAGGCAAGCCCGCCTGCACGGCGTGGTTAGCTGACCCAGCGAGCACAAGCAGCAAGGGGGGGATAAATGAATAAATAAATAAAATCTTAAAAAAAAAAAAAAAAGAGATCATAGTACTCAACAATAAAAGAGCAAGCAATCCAATTTAAAAATGGACAGAAGACTTAGACATTTCTCTCAAGAGAAAATACAAATGGCGAAAAAGCCCATGAAAAAAATACTCAATATCACTAGCGATTAGGGAAGTACAAATCAAAATTACAGTGAGATAGCACCTCACACATCATAGAATGGCCATTATTTTAAGAAAAAGTAAAAGAAAACAAGTAGAGCTGGAGAAGATGTGGAGAAGTAGGAACACTCCTTCACTGTTGGAGGGAATGTAAAATGGTTACAGCCTCTGTCAAAGACAGTTTAGCGTTTCCCCAGAAATCTAAATATAGAACTGCTGTATGATCCAGCAATACCTCCACCAGAAATATATACAGAAGAACTGAAAACAGGGACACGAACAATAATTTGTACACCGATGTTGATAGTGACATTATTCACAATTGCCAAAAGATGGAAACAACCCAAGTCTCCATCAACCACGAATGGATAAAAAAACTGTGGCATATACATATGATGAAATATTATGCTGCTGTAAGAAGAAATGAAATTGTGACCTATATGATAACATGGATGAAACTTGAGGACATTATGCTAAGTGAAATAAGCAACACTGTAATATTCTTGGATCAATGTCAAAGAAGTACTGTGTTAATAACAGGGGGGTACAGAAAAAATATACACCAAACATATGCTATGGAATATAATTAGTGATAGTAGTGTGATGATGTTATCTCATAATCTGTAACAAATGTTTCACAACAATGTAATTTGTTGGTGGAGGGCTGTTGGATGAAAATTCTGCACTTTTGCATGATTATTTCATAAGTTCACAAACTTACAAAGTTTGTAAAATTACAAAGTTTATAAAATTTTGATTGTAAGTTCTGCACTTGTGCATGATTTTTTTGTAAGTTCACAATAATGTAACCTATGGACCATAGTATTTTTATTGCATTTTTCCCATGTATCTCCATAGTCTTACCACCTTGTAATAGTGACATACTTTTGTTCTAGTTCATAGAAGAACATTGACCACAATTCTCATCCACCTCTAAGTTCACAACTTCTCAAATATATATATATATATAATTTGAGTGACTTGGTTAATAGTACAAATACAAGAATGTTCTTCTATGAACTAGAGCCAATATATGTCATTATTACAAGGTGGTAAGAAAATATTGACATTTAGGAAAAATACAATTAATGTAACTTATGGCCTACACTTAACAGCAATATTGTAAAGTTCTTGCATCAATGTCAAAGAAGGTATTATATCAACGCTAATGGTCAAAAAGAGAGGGCTATAGGATTTTCTCTTTTGGATTAAGGAAAATGTTAAAAGGTTTACTGGGGCAATGACTGCTCAATTCTGTGATGAAAGTAAGAGCGACTGAATGTACACTTTGGATAGAATGTACAAGGCATGGGACTGTATAACACAGTGAACAATGTGGAAGATGGACTGTGGTTAACAGTACAAATATGAGCTGTTCTCTCATGAACTATAACAAATGTACAATATTGTTAATAGTAGGGGGTGTATGGAAAAATTATACCAAGTATATGCTATGGACCATAGTTAATGGTAATAGTCTGATCATGTTCTTTCAAAATCTGTAACAAATGTTCTACAACAATATAAGGTGTTGGTGGAGGATAAATGTATGGGAATTCTGCATTATGCATGATTGTTTTGTAAGCTCACAACTTGTCTAATAAAAGAAATTAATATTCCCCCAAATTTGTTTAAAGCCTGCTTATAAAAATCAATAAGCCAATCAGCAAATTTACGCAGGATGGTATCAGACCCTGGTGAGCAAAACCTATCTTAAAATAATATGTCCTTAAGCAGCACATACACTAAAATTGGAAAGATACAGTGAATATTAGCATGGCCCCTGTGCAAGGATGACACGCAAATTCATGAAGTGCTCCATATTTTTAGAGATAAGGAAGGACATTATACATGAATAAAAGGGGCAATTCACCAGAAAGAAATGACAATCATAAAAGTATATGCACCTAACCAGGATGCCCCAAGATATATGAGGCAAACACTGGCAAAACTGAGAGAGAAATAGATGTCTCTACATTAATAGTTAGAAACTTCAATACACCACTTTCCTCATTGGATAGAACATCTAGGCAGAGGATCAATAAAGAAACAGAGAGCTTGAATAATATGATAAATGGACTAAACATAATAGACATATACAAAACACTACACCCCAAAACAGCAGGATATACATTCTTCTCAAGTGTTCACAGATCTTTCTCCAGGCTTGACTATATATGTTGGTCACAAAGCAGACCTCAATAAGTTCAACAAGATCGAAGTTACACAAAGCACTTGCTCTGATCATAATGGAATTAAGCTGGAAATAACAGGCAAAAAAGGGGAACAATCACAAATATATGGAGATTAAACAACACACTATTAAATATTCGGTGCGTCAAAGAAGTAATTGCAAGACAAATCAATAAATATCTCACAACGAATGAAAACGCGAACACAACTCAAGTGTCCCTCAAACGATGAATCGATAAACAAAATGTGGTATATACATATGATGGAATACTATGCTGCTATAAGAAAAAGTGAAATTGGGACTCATATGATAACATGGATGAACCTTGAGGATATTATGCTGAGTGAAATAAGCCAGACACAAAAGGAAAAATATTGTATGGTCCCACTAATATGAACTAAATACAAAGAATAAATGCTTGGAGTTAAAACCTAGAGTATACGTTACTAGGAGACAGGATGAGAACTGAGAAGAGGTACTGAAGCTTAATGTATGTAAAAGTTATAATTAGCTGGACTGTTAAAGCACAGAAATGGATAGAGTTGATGGTAACACATCATAGTGAGTATAACTAACACAGCTGCTTTACAAATGAGATTGTGGCTGAAAGGGGTAGTGTAGGGATGTAAATGTCCATTGAAAGAAAGCTAAAGAATAATCTAGGGACTAAATAACATAGTAAACCCAGAGGTGGATGAGAATTGTGGTCGATAGTACAAATACAAGGATGTTCTTCTAAGAACTAGAACAAACGTACATCACTATTACAATGTGTTAAGACTATGGAGATACATGAGAAAAATACAATAAAAGTAACCTATAGACTATAGTTAACAGCAATATTGTAATATCCTTGCATCAATGTCAAAGAAGTACTGTGTTAATAATGGGGGTTATGGAAAAAATATACCAAATGTACACTATGGACTATAACTTGTGGTAGTAGTCTGATGATGTTATCTCATAATCTGAAACAAAAATTCCACAACAATGTAATGTGTTGGTAGAGGGGTGTTGTATAGGAATTCTGTACTTTGATATGATTGTTTTGTAAATTCTCAACCTCTCTAATTACACACACACACACACACACACATATAAAATCTGAACGAAGTTGGAGGACTCACACTTCATGATTTTAAAACCTATTACAAAGCTATAATAGTCAAAATAGCATTATACTGGCACAAGCATAGACATAGACCAATGGAAAAGAATTGAGAGTTCAGAAATAGACCCTCACATCTATGGCCCATTGATTTTCAACAAGGGTGCCATGTCCACTTAGTTGTGAAGGAATAGTCTCTTCAACAAATAATTCTGGGATAACTGGATATCTATATGCAAAAAAACGAAGGGTGACCCCTATTTCACACAACATACAAAAATTAACCCAAAGTGGCCCAAATACCTAAATATAAGAACCAGGAATAAAAACCCCTAGAAGAAAACAGAGGGAATCATCTTCAGTACCTTGTTCAAGGCATTGTTACCTTAGAACTTTTCACCAAAAGCACAAGCAACAAAGAAAAAAAATAGATAAAAGGAACTTCATCAAAATTTAAAACTTTTGTGCATTAAGGGACTTTATCATGAAAGTAAGAAGACAACTTACAGAAAGGGAGATTATATTTGGAAACCACATGTCTAATAAAAATTTAATATCCAGAATTTATAAAGAAATCCTACAACTCAACAACAAACTGACAAACAACTCAATTAAAAGACTTGAATAGATATTTCTCCAAAGAAGATATACAAATGGCCAAAAAGCCCATGTAAAGGTTTTTAACATCATTAGCCTTCAGGGATATGCAAGTCAAAACCATAATGAAATATCTTTTCACACCCATTAGAATGGCTACTGTTAAAACAATGAAAAATAACAAGTGTTGGAGAAGATGTGGAGAAATAAGAACACTCATTCAGTGTTGAAGAAAGGTAAAATTGTGCAGCCTCTGTAGATACTTTTCTCAGAAAGTTAAGTATAGAATATGACATGGCAATCTACTTCTAGATATATACTCAAAAGAATTGAAGAGGGATTTGAACAATTATTTGTACACTGATGTTCACAGCATAAACCTTGAAGCTATCATTTTGAGTGAATAAGGCAGACACAAAAGGACGAATATTGTATGATCTCAATGACATGAAGTAATTAGAATAAGCAAATCCACAGTGTTAGAACCTAGAATACAGGTTATCAGGGGCCCGGGTGGGCGTGGTAAATGGGGAGGTAATGCTTAATTGGTACATGTTTGTGGTGAAAGAAAAGTTTTGGTAATTGATGGTGGTGAGGGTAGCATAACATTGTGAATATATTTAACACCATTGAAAATTATGTATCTGAATGTGGTTAAAAGGGGAAATATTTAGTTCTATATATGTTACTAGAAAAAATATTTTTAAAAAAACATAGGACTGTACAGCACAAACAGGGAACCCTAATGAAAATTATGGAATATAGTCAGTAGTTCAATTATAACAATTTTCTTTCATCAGTTGCAACAAATATAACACACTAATGCAAGGTGTTAATAATAGTGTGGTATATGGTAACTATACTTTCCAGATGATTTTTCTTAAACCTACAACTGCTCTAATTAAAAATAACAAAAAAATGTAACGGGCAGTTGTGAGCAAAGATCTCCTCTATTCAAAGCATGAAGATAAGAAATAATTTCTCAGGTTGATAAATCAGGAAATAGCAATATAAGCATATTGTTAAAATATGTATGTAATCACCAGAAGAATAAAGATATAAATCAATATAAATGGATGCCTCTCTGAAATGGGGAAGAGTGAAGAGTAATAACTTACTTTATAATCCTTTCGTACTATTATATACTTATTGTAATAAATTTAATTTCAATTTTTTAACAAATCGATTTTATTGATACATAATAAAGCATAAATCCATCCAAAATGTATAAACAATGGTATTCTGTATAAACACATAGATATGCATTCATCATTTCAATTGTTTTTAGAGCATTTTCATTATTCCAGTAATAATAATAATAATAATAAAGCAAAAACCAAACTCAATTTTTAAAATGGAAAAATTAACAATTTTTTTCTAAAATGAAAAATTATATAAAAAGGTGTTAGTCTTATGAAACTGTAGATTACATGTTAACATTTAAATAAAACAAATGTTCATCTCATTGCATAAGTATCTAAAACTGCCATACAGATGTTGAAAGACATGCTCTTTTAAGAGAGAAGAAGATCTAAGATCTATCAGTTTGGGCATAGAGAAATGATTTTCGAGTACTTTTAACCAGCTGGGTCCTATTTTCAAAAACATTGCTGGGACGGATGTGGCTCAAATAGTTGGGCGTCTGTCTCCCATATGGAGGGACCTGGGTTCGATCCCAGGGACCTCCCGGTAAAAAAATAAAATAAAATAAAATAAATAAAATAAAATTTAAAAAAAGCAAAAAAAAAAAAAAAAAAAACATATTGCTAAAAAGTAAGGAGGTAAAAGTACTCACCCAACAAATTTTCCCCTGAACAAAATATGAAAACCACTGATGGAGATGATACCTGTGATACCATCAGGCCCCTGACTCCATGCTTGCTAAACTAACCATGACAGATATTGTGCCCAGAAGCTAGTGCCCAAAGAATCATAGAATGGCAGACTGCCTTATCTGATGGGAACTGTTTTTTTAGTGAAATTACTCAGTTACAAAACAGCCTTGAGAGATTCTGGTTAGTGAGAGACTGTATCCTTGTGAGATTCTGGTTGGTGAAATAGGACATTCACTGGGATCCAGTCACCCAAGATGAACTGACAACTTCCTTGGCTTATAAAGGGACTCTGCAAACAGAATGACTTGCATGACGTAGCAATATCACCCCTGACCAACAGCTCTAAATCTGACTGTTTAATTGTACAAGAGCCAATGAAGAAGAATATTGTTCCAGTATTAATAGGTCAGAAGAGTTCTCCTTTACAATCCCTTTAATGCCTGTCCTATCACCTTTCATTAGATTTTACACAAGACATGTATTATTTCAAGTGGTAGTAGTATAAGTGTCACTTGAAGGGGCTAATCATAGATCATTTCATCCAGAATATTTCCCTACTTGTACACAGCATATTCTGTGTTATTTTGCTGTTTTGTTGTTGTTGTTGTTGTTGTTTTAATTTCTATGCAAATAGACATCTCCCATACCTTTGCAGAGCCAGAAACACAAACCTGGAGACTTGGTGACATGAAACTTCCTCCATATAACAAGAGTCGTTTGGGAAATATCTAATGACCCTGACCTTCTCTTCCTTCTTCAATCATTAACTTCCCAATTCTTCTGATTAAAAAACTATATATTGTGGTAAAATACATATAACATAAAACTTGCCATTTTACCCATTTTTAAATGTACAATTCAGTGGTATTAATTACATTCACAATGTTAATGCAAACATCACCACTATCTATTTCCAAAACTTTATCATCACCCCAAACATTTTGGCATTCTGGTTATCATCTATCGATGGACTCTTGGGTTGTTTCCACCTTTTAGCTATCTGTGAATGATGCTTATCTGTTTCAGTTCTTGTTTTCACTTCTTTGGGGTATATACCTAGAAGTGGAATTGCCTAATCATGTGGTAATTCTACGTTTAACTTTTTGAGGAACTACCAGACTGTTTTCCACATTGGCTATACCATTTTACATTCCCATAATATACCACGTTCTAATTTCTCCACATGCTCACCAACAGTTGTTATTTTGGGATTTTTTTTTTTTTTTAATTATTATAGCCATTCTAGTGAGTATGAAGTGGTGTCTCTTTGTGGTTTTGATTTGCATCTTCCTAATGATTAATGGTGTTGAGCATCTTTTCATGTGCTTCTTGGCCATTTGTATATCTTCTTTGGAGAAATGTCAATATAACTCCTTTGCCAATTTTAAAAATTTGTATTTTTGAGTTATAGGTGTCATTTATATAATCTGGATATTAAACCTTTATCAGATATATGATCTGCAACTATTTTCTCCCATTCACTAAGTTGTCTTTTCAATTCCTTGATAATGTCCTTTGATACACAAAAGTTTTTAATTTTGATTAAGTCCAGTTTATCTATTTTTCTTTAATTGCTTGTGCTTTTGTTATCATATCTAAGAATCCATTGCCAAATACAAGGTTATGAAGATTTAGCCCTATGTTTTCTTCTAAGACTGTTATGGTTTTAGCTCTTATATTTAGGCTGTTGATCCAATTTGAGTTAATATTTATATATAGTGGGAGGTAAGTATAAAACTTCATTCTTTGATTATGGAAATCCAGTTGTCTCAACACCATTTGGTGAAGAGACTATACATTCCCCACTGAATGGACTTGGGTACCCTTGCTGAAATTCAAGATGTATGCATATGCTTAGGTATATCAGTCTGGGTCCAATCAGGAGATACAAACTACTACAAAGAATTATTAAACTATGATAAATGAGTAACTATGTTCTGGGTACACTGCTACAGCAAAATGCCACCAAATGTCCTCACCCCCACACTGCTGAACCACCCTTCAACAGTTACAAACTTCAGGAGAGCCCCTTCCTCCTGAAATGTCCCTCCAGTGCCCTCTACTGAGAAAGTCAGCCATATTGCTCACTGTAAAGGAGAGATTCTTAAAGGAATTCTGTCCATTATCACAGAACAGGTATGGAGGGATGAATTTGGTACTGAGAAGCTATAAATTGACAACACACAGAAAGAGACTGGAAGACATATTTTTTCTTCCTTAGTTCAGTGTTCTCTTTTCTACTCTAAATTTCACTACTTAGATAATTCTAGATGGTTTCTTAGAGCTGTGACTCTCATGCTAAGAGTTGGTCCCGTTCCTTATAGATGTGCAGGCTGGCCCCACCAGTAAAGAAGTGGGAAAAAAAACTGATAGGAATCTAACCTTTATGATTCTCAGTTTCTTAATTTGTACAATGGCTATTATATAGCCTTCCTCACCAGTTTCCTTGTGAGGATTAAGGAAGATAGCATACGTAAAATCCCCAGCCCAGGTCTGGGACATAGAAATTAGGTAATACTAAATTATTTCCTTTTCCTCAGATAAACATGAAGTCAACCACTACAGCATATTCTTACTCACCTTTTTCCTACTCTCACCATGGAATGAAAGTTCTCTTTATTCGGTGTTATGTAACAATTATCACATCACTTAGCAAGTGGTTAATTATTTCCACACCACAGTTGAGATAGTTAAAGGTTCCTCTGCCCTTTAGTTATATTTCTTCCCAATAAAGTACATAGTAGGTAGTCTAAATTCTCATTTTTCAGACAGGAAAACTGAAGCTCCAATAGGAGAAATGACTTGCCTACAGTTACAAAGTTAGTTGGCAGCACAACTGGGAACCATTTTCCTGATTTTCTGACTATTCAATGATGATTTTTCTTATAAATACTAACCCTCCTTACCTTGAAGGGTGGCAGCCTTAATAACTACTCAATTGTTATAAGAAATGCCTTCTATGTGTGGAAGAAAACGTACCTTGGTGAAGCCTATTTGCTCCTTCCGGAAACTTTCCAAGGGCTTGATCAACAAATCACTAGCATTATGTACCTAGAGATAAAAACACACAGAAACAAATTTTAGGTTAACAAAGTTCAAATACAAGATTCCTAGTTTCAAGGCATTTTATTGCTATATACCATCCTGCAAAAATCATATGCTTTGAGAGGTTATGAGTAAAGGAACATTAGGGATATTTCTCTGTAACTTTACTGATAAGTCTGAACTAAGATTTTCATCCACTAATATCCAGAGTCGTATCCAGCAGTAGACACGGAAGGCTTGAAGTATATGTAGAAAAGAGAAAAGGAACTGATGATACATGAAAAAGCCAATTGTACCAAGTGCAAACAATTTCATGGGAAGTAAATGAGTTAGCATAATAACATCAAGGGAAATCACAGGATACATTGTTTCCAGTCCTTCCGTGTTGTATCATAAAACCAGAACATTGCCTTCAATATATTATACCATCACAAAGCACACTGAACCATGCCTTCAAATTACTTAACTATATATGCTCAGAAGGTGATGACAATGGCTTGTCCAGGTACTAAAAATATTAGCATTGATATGGTTCTGAAGATATAAAAACATCAGATCCAAATCGGACCTGTATTAGCCAAAGGGGTGCTAATGTGAAATACCAAAAATGGGTTGGTTTTTACAAAGGGTATTTATTTGGGGCAGAAGTCCACAGATACTAGGCCATAAAGCGTTAAGTTTCTCCTCCAACCACAGTTCATTGTTACATGTTAGAGCAAGACAGCTGCTGGCGTTTGCCAGGGTTCCTCTCTTCCTGGGGCTGCGTTTCTCTCCGGGCTCAGCTCCTGTTTCCTCCACAAGGTCAGCTGTAGATTATCAGGCGAATGGCTCGCTTCTCTTCTCCTGGGGCCTTCTTTCCAACATCAAAACTCAAAAGACTGCTTCAACTGTCCTTTGCCTTGCCTTTTATATTCAATTCCCCACCCACCAAGGGGTGGGGCTCAACGCCCTAATCCTAACCTAATCATGCCCAGATTAACAGATCAGTTTACAAGCATGATTCAATTATATTTTTGGAATTCATAATTACATCAAACTGCCACAGACCCCTTGTTCAGTGGGCAGGTAATGATATTCAAAGCTTTGTCCACATATAAACCTCTTGGGAGATTGCATCTGTCCAAGTCAACAAGTGGGGTTTGGTTCCTCAGTGGTGAGAGTTAACTTCAATATAATGGAAAACCTCAGAGAAGGCATTTGAAGGGCTTTTAGAATCCATTACATTAGTTTCTAATATATTACAGGAGAGGGAAACAATGGACTGGCTTCTCTCTGGGATGAGACAAAGGGTCAGTAGGACAATATGTATCTTCGTAACTAAAAGAGAAGACAATAGAAATCTAGTTTTAACCACACTTCTATTATCCAGACTAAGAAGAAATTTTTAACCCACTACCAGAATGCCTGGCGAGTTGGGGCCATATTTTATGCAGGTACTGCAGGTACTTTGGACCTCCTCTTTGTGTCCAGGTATGATTCAAGGTTTAGATAAATGTGCAATTTAACCAAACTTTATGTGAGACAAACCTGGTGATCTCTGCCATTCTGGCCTACTCATCTATGCAGCTCCTAATACTATCATCATAATCTACTGATCTCCTGTTAGATCTACCATCCAGGACTGCCCACACCCAGCAGGAAATATAAAACTAGATAAGAACAAATAATTTTTGCCCTAGGGTCAGAGTCATCCTCTGTATGTCTCTTGATCACCAATGCTTCTACGGCTTACTTTCTAAAACCTCTTTGTTATAAGCCTAGCTTTATAAAATCACATAAATCTCCCCAACCCATGACAATTCTTCTAAAAACAGACCTCTTGCCTGCCTATACTTCCAGATCCTATCTGATTCTCATCTCATCTCTTCTCATCTATTCTATGAAACTTCTTAGACCACAGATGGGCTTAATCATAGTATAACCTATCACCCAGTATAATACTTTCAGCCCACAATATTCCAGGATGTGTTCATCAGGCAAAAGCAGGAAAGTCCACTAATTCAAACCTGCAAAATCCTCTGATGGAAGCTTTTCTACAGAGATCCCTGATTCTTACAAAGATTGACTTTGATCCCTCATCCAGTCAAGGCCCAACTAGCAGCCCTGGGGTCAAAAATAAAGACACCAGTGTCTCTCCTTGATTGAAAATATTTTTTCTCCTGAAAGTACCAGCCTACTTCTCTTGACCAATACGTGCTACACTTTCTTGGACTGTGGATTATATGCTAGCCAACTTTGTGAACCAACATGGAAATAAATTAAGTCACTGGTGACATAGAACCAGTAAAGAGAGTCATTTTTGTTCTTTACTATTGTGGCAGTTTTAAAACATGACCATACTAAGAGACTTCAAAGTGAGTCAGGAGGTCATCCCAGAGGTAGCACTTATGCACATCTCAGCAGGATCTCATAGACTGCCAAAGTGGATACTACCCCAAATATTGGGGCTCCTGAGAGCTCTGGAGACCCCCAGGTACTATGGTCAGGGCAGATAGCTCAAGAGTTTGGTGCCTTGCCAGTGGGCCCTACTATGGAGTGTGTGCTCCTGAGAGTGATAGAGATACACATGGCTCATCTGTCCCTTCTGTTTAAACCCATACTTGGTGCTAGAGTTTTATAGTTGTACGTCCAAGAGACTCGAGTCTTTGGGCTGTCTATGTGCCAGCTGGGCCAAGAACCTCAGCAGAGTTGCAACATCTACTCTCCAGTTCATTGGACTCAACTGGGACAACTAACAAGGAGGTGAGGATTGACAACCACCATACCAAGGAAACGAGAGAGCCAACAACTGCAAGCAAGAGAGTCCCATCCATCGGCTGTATGGGATTGAAGCCTCCTCTCAATTAGAGGTGGAGTGGACAATACCATCCCAGAATCCTCAGGACTGGGGAATGAACTATGGACTAGAGTGGACTTATAGTAGAATATAGTATTCTACTATAGACTTATTGTGATTCTAGCTTTGGAAAAAATTACAACATTAATGTGGAGGCAGTGATCAGTGGAGGCTCGGGGGGCAGGGAGAGGGAAAAACAGTTGTAATACAGGGGCTTTTTCAGGACTTGGGAATCATCCTGAATGACATTGCAATGACAGATATAGGCCATTTTATATCGTTACATAACATGCAGAACTGTTTGGGAGAGAGTACAGACAACAATGTGCACTATGGTCCATGCTCAGTGGCAATGCCTCAGGATGTGTTTATCAATTGCAATAAATGTGCCACACTAATGAAGGATGTTTGTGTGGAAGGGTGTGGGAGTGTGGGGAATGGGCCATGTGGGAATCCCTATATTTTCTGTGTAACATTTATGTAATCTGAGTATCTTTTAAAAAATTAAAAATTATTTAAAAAATAAATAAAGTAACTACATCAAAAAATCCTACTTACAAAAAAAAAAAAAAAAAAAAAAAAAAAAAAAACATGGCCACAATTCTTTGATACTCCCCCATGTCCCCTCCACTTTGAATGTTAGTAAGTTTGTTACTTCTTTGACAATTAGAGTAAAGCAGAAGTAATGCTATGTTACTTCTGATGTTTAGTCATAAAAGGCCAACAGCTTCCACTTGTTCTCTTGGAACACTACATCTGAGAGCCTTGAGCCACTATGAAAGTAGGACTATCCTGAAGCTACCAAGCAGGAGAGGGCAAATATTAACACTCTGTTCAAAAGTCCCAGCTGAGCGCAGCCTTCCGACCATCCCCACCAAGGTGCCAGATATGTGAATAAAGCCATCTTGGACCCTCCAGATCAACCCATGGGCCAGGTGATACCACCATGTGGAATAAAACATTTGCCTAGCTGAGCCCTGTCGGAATTTTGACCCCAAAACAGTGAGCTATAAGAAAATGTTTTTAGTTTAAGTCACTAAGTTTTGAGATAGGTTGTTAGGCAGCAATAGGTAACTATAAAAGTTATTACCAGTTTCACAAAGTTAACACAAAAAGTGACCATCTGGTAAACACTGAGGAAGTTCGCCTTTGAACTAGAAGTGAACATGTTACTTCTAAAAGGAGTAGCATGTGCCAAACCTCTGAATACATACCCAACTGTACCCTTGTATATGCAGGCATCTCCAGGACATTATAGTTGCCCTGTTTTTCCATGTTCCAAGGGATATTTTCCTGCATAAGCAATTGTGCCAACAATTCACACACAGGGTCAGTAAACACTGCTTTATACATGTTTGGCCCCAGCTCAATCTAGGAAAGCAGTACATGATTTCCCAAAATCAGAATCCATAGCTTTCCCTTAATTGTATTGGCAATATTGCTTCCAGTCTCCTGCAACACAAATAGATACTCTTAACCTTTTCCTCTCTTTGACGCTCATTGGTTGCTATACTAATTTGTCAGGACAGAGAAGTAGAAAGGTAGAAAGCTTGATTCTTTTTTTCTTTTTCAATCATTTTTTTTAATATAATAAACTTTATTTTTAAAGAGGTTTTAGATTACAGAAAAGTTATATCGAAATTATTCCTATGTACCCCCCTCCCTCTCCCACATCATCCCCTATTTTTTAAAATGTAGCAGTACAATTTATTATGATCCCTCAGAAGTGTAGCAACAACTCAAAAGAGATCTTTGAAGTAAACTTGGCCTTTAAAGCTCTTAATGATCACTGCATCCATTTTGGAAGCTCTCAGAGAGAAAAGCTTCTACCTGCTATCTAAGGGTAGAAGCCTCAGCATGGGAAGTGTCATCCTAAATGCATTAGTGTGTTTATCTTATCAGGTTCCTACTGAATGAAGACCAAACTAACACTGGTTTAAAGCATTTAGCAGAATAGAGATAGTACTTAGTCCAATATTGCAGGACTGCTCAGGAATCTTTGATGATTAACCAATTACCAAAAGAGGGCATTAGAAGCTCACTGCTGGAAATATTGTGGGACTCAAATATTGGCAGTCCTCAAAGACAGACCTTGCATATTGCCAACAGAGTCCCCTTCAGATTCAGAAAGGCAACTAGGCAATCCTCCTATTCCTAATCATACAGTAAGTCTGCTATCCAGGCGTGAGATACTGCAACCTCACCCAGATATCCATTCTACTGTTTAAGAACACTGGAGCTGGGATGCTTCTCCTCATGTCTTCCCTCCATAGTTTCTACCACAATTTAAGTTCATTTTGGGAATGACTAGACATTTGCAATTGCCACATTCTAGGGCTATGGACTTCCTTCCTATAATTCCAAAGTTTTCTTTTGCCTTTTCTTTTAGAAAGAATAAAAATTGGTTAAGATCTCCCAGATTATCTGGACTGTAGTACAGGAGTTCTTTTACCAGAGCTCAAGGAAATGGGAGCTCTGCAATTAAGCCATGAATTTGTGGCATTGGATGAAAGGCTTTCGTTGAGTCTAACCTACACAGCATTCCTGGAATTAAGTGGGAAATGAGAAGCCTACACTGCATACATGATTGAAGCATTGTGGGGACAAAAGGGCATAACACAATTAAAGACAAAAGAAAATGAGTCAGTCCTGTGGCAAAAAGCCACTAAGAAGGGTGAGAAAAACAACCTCTCAAGAGATGAATCCTACTTCAAAATTTTAGATCACTGTTATTAGGTAAATAAAAGAGATCAAAGAACAGATAGTGCTGAAGAGAAGTACAGCTGAGCTTTCTAGTGGTATCTGAATGAAATGGGGGGAAAGCCTTTGAGATCAACATTGGCAGCAGTCCACAAACTCCTGGGACAGAAGAAAATATCTAATAGAGTGTGGACTGGCTAATGGGTCATCTGCCAGGCTCCGGGGAAATCACCCATATTGGTCTCTCCTTGGTGTCTTTAGAAGCAAATATCTTAAACTAAGAGAATTTCTAAGTCCCATTTCCACAAGGAAAATCTTAGCGATAACCAGCAATAACTAGAAACAATGCTTATATAATCAATGTTTTTTACCTTTTATAAAACACTTCCATATTCATTATATCATTTGTAGTGCTTACAACAATCATAGGAGGTCATGGGAGGTGATGATTATTTCCATCATTTTACAAGTAAGGAAAGATAGGCCCAGAGAAGTAAAGTTATTAGTCTGAGGTCAACAAGTAAGTTAGTGGCATATCCAGTACTAGTGCCTAAATCTCTAATTCCTATACCCCCAAGGCTTTCCTTCAGTTCTACTTTTCTAGGAACCTAGAATAAATGGGAGCAGTATTCTAAGACACCAATACCACACTGTTGAAGAGGAAGAGGGATTACAGATTGAAAGAACTCTTTCTATTGGAGTAAATGGTTTTAACAAAGCTGAGATACCTATAGTAAGTCAGCCTACGAAAGAAAAAGAAGGTAGACCTCTTTGCTGTCCTCTTTAGAGTTTCCACCTTGTTCTCAGGTACCTATTAAAAACTAAAAACCAAGGTTTTTCACATGGTTTTCCCATTTAAGTTCCCATTAAGTCTGCAGTGGAGCCTGAGGTACTGCAGTACTCATAAGTTCCCAGGTGATACTGATGCTCCTCGTCTAAGGACAATGCAAATGCTCTATTTTTTAAGTGTCAGAATAATTAGACTTTAAATGTAAGAGGAAGAAGTTCCCATGCAGATGTAAATAAAATAACTGAATGTCGAGTGTAAAGTCTGTATTTGTATTTCTGGAGGCAGAGAAACAGATAAATAAATGGATAAACAGATAATAAATGGATAAATTAATAAATGGTTAAGAACATGAGAGACCACAACTTTTGTCAACATGTGCAACAACCCAACTGAACCTCTTCTGAAGTCCTTTTTCACAGAAATAAACAGGCATGGGGTTTCCACACTAATTTCTCTCTACCCAATGCCAAACTCTCAGGATGGGAGCTTGAGATGGAATAACCAGTCTATTACTCAGCTATCTTTACAACACCAGGAAGCCATGAGACAGGAATAAACACAGCAGAGGATCAGTCCAATCAACGAAGATGGGAAAAGTCTCCAAGGTCAGCCACGATCTCAGCTCCAGGCCCAGGGTTGGTGACCTACCATCATCATCCTCTCGTTTTCTACTTCGTTGAGCAATTCAGCAAATTCCTTGAAAGATTCAGCTAGAAGGAGAGAATAAAAGATGAATCAAATTAATTGTGTGGCTTTACAGACGAATGGAAAGAGATCTGTGGTGTAGGAAGTAGGGACCAGTGCCCCAAGCCAACACGGAAGGTGCCAAATTCTAAGGCCAGCAGGACAATGTGTTCAGTGCCTGATGAATATATATATATATATATTTATTTATTTATTTATTTGTTCCAGAGCTCTTTTATAGTTAATATTTCATTTAATCCTCACAGTTACCCTTGGGAATTAGCAGGACTTCTCTCATTTCATAGACGAGCAAACAGTATAGGGGATGGGCAATGGTTTGCTGTGGAAAGCAGCAGTAGAATCCTGAGACTCGAGTTCAGGACCATCCTCCATACTCATCAACCTAAACAACTTTTTGTCAATTTAGCCTCTCCATGCCTCAATTTCCTTATCTGTAAAATGAAAATAATAACTTTTACTTCAGAGTGATTATGGTGATAGAATAACATAATCAGATGCCATCAGGAATTGTAGACTTAAGTGTCATTTTTCTTGCTTTTAAAGGCACTGTGGTAGAGTAAATAGCACGAGACTTACTAGCTCTGTGACCTTAGACAAGGTATTCAACTTCTCTGATCCCCCCTTTACATACACAGAATAAGCCCTATCTCAAAGGATTGCTCCCAGAACACATGGTAATCATTCAATAAATGTTAGTTCATTTACTTCCTTCTTGATCTGAGGCAGTGATTCTGAACCCTAGCTATAACAGTAGAATCACCTGGGGACTTTGAAAAAATATCCAATGCCAAACCTCTCCCCACACCAATTAAACCCAGATTCAACACTTGTCCTTCTTGTTGATGGGTGGTATAAAGTCATATCTAATTACTGTTTTGATTTTCATTTTCCTAATAACTAATGATATTGATCACCTTTTAACATGCTTATTAGCTATTTATATATCTTCTTTGGATAAATGTCTATTGAAATCCTTAGTCCATTTTTAGAAATATTTTTTTGTTCTTGAGTTGCAAGAGTACTTTATATATATATTGCAGTCATATTGTAACTCTTTTTTTTAATACATTTTTTAATTTTTTTTAAAAAAAATACTTAGATTACATAAATGTTACACAAAAATTATAGGGATTCCCATATGCCCCACCTCCCACACCTCCCACAACCTCCCACATAAACATCCTTCATTAGTGTGGCATATCACCTGCAATGGATATACACATCCTGGAGCTTTGCCATTAAGCATGGACCATAGTTCACATTGTAGACCACACTCTCTCCCCCACAGTTCTGCATGTTATATGATGATATAAAATGGCCTATAATTGTCATTGCAGTGTCACTCAGGATAATTCCCAAGTCCCTGTATTACAACTGCTTTTCCCTCTCCCTGCCCTGAAAGCGTCCAGAGGCCACTGGCTCCACATTAACGTTGTAATTACTTCCATTGCATGTATCACAATATGTCTATAACAGAATACCAGTAAGTCCACTCTAGTCCATAGCTCTTCCCCTAATCCTGAGGAGTCTGAGATGGTGATGTCCACTCCACTTCCAAGTGAGAGGGGCCTTATATCCCATGGATAAGATGGATGGGATTATCCTGCCTGCAGCTGCAGACTCTCTCCATTCCCTGGGATGGCCGTTGTCCACCATCATCTCCCCACCAGGTGTCCTGAGTGAGTCCATTGAGCTGTACAGTAGGAGTTGCAGCTCCACCAAGATTCCGGGCTCAGCTGGCACATATACAGTCCAAAGACTCCAGTCTCTGGATATACACCTACAAACTCCAGCACCACGTATAGGTTTTAATAGAAGGGACAGATGAACCATGTGCAGGGAAGACATATTAGACTCCAACTCTCAGGAGCACAGATTCCAAAGTAGGGCCCACTGATAAGGCATCAAACTCTGGAGTTATCTGCCCTGACAAAAGACCTGGGTGTCTCCAGAGCCCTCAGGAGCCCCTCTATTTGGGGTGATATCCACTTTGGAAGCCTATGAGGTCCTACTGAGATGTGCATAAGTGTTACCTCTGGGATGACCCTCAGACTCACTTTGAAGTCTCTTAGCCATATGAACTCATTTGTCTTTACCTTTTTCCCCTTTGATTCAAGGTCTTTTTCCAGTCGTATTGCCAGTTGGCACTTGGTAGTAATCCCTCAGTGCCAGGGAGGCCCATCTGCGGGAGTCATGTCCCAGCCTGGGAGGAAGGTAATGCATTCATATGCTGAGTTTGGCTTAGAGAGAGGCCACATTTGAGCAACAAGGAGGCTCTCCGGAGGCAACCCTTAGGCATCCCATAACAATAGGCTAAGTTTCAATTTCAAGAGCAAAGAGGTTAGTCATCAATTACAAGGGCCCATCAGTGGATCATCCTCCTTTGCCAGACACTGCCCCTATACTTGGGCGACTGTTGCTGCTCCCTTGGAGAATGTGGCAGAGCTCTCCAGGATGGGAATTCAGTATTCTCTCATTTATTGAGTGATTCTCCACCCACTGTGACCATGCCCCGTGAACATTTGAACAATTTTATATACCTTGTATATATGTTCAAGTGAACTTCCTCCCATGCACCCCTCATCCCTGACATGGCCCACCAATGATCCTCTCTCACCCCAGTTGTAACTCTTCTGTAATCCAAAGCTTCTTTAAAGATGAAGCCAATACAATAGCCAAATACAATTAATAGGAAAATGAAATAATAATGATAAGTTTAAATGTAAGAGATACGAGTCTCTTATCAGATATATGATTTCCAGAAAATTTCTCCCATTCTGTGCACTTTTCACTTCCATTATGTTGTCCATTGAAACACAGAATTTTTCAATTTTGATAAAGTCCAATTTATTTCCTTTTTCTTTTGTTACTTGAGCTTTTGGTGTCATATCTAAAAATTCACTGTCTATTCATGGTCATGAAGACTTACACAAGTTTTCCTCTAAGAGTTTTATCATTTTGGCTCTTATGTCTAGATCCTTGATCCATTTTGAGCTAGTTTTTGTGTATGGCATGAGGTAGGGTTCCAACTTCATTCTTTCATGTGTCTATCCAGTTGTTCACCGTTTATTGTGAAAAGACTATACTTTCCCCCATCGTATTGTCTTGGTACCTTTGCCAAAAACAAATCAGCATAAATTTAGAGTTTATTTCTGGAATCTTAATTCCATTGCATTGATCTCTATGTCTCTCCTTATGCTAATACTATTCAGTAATGATTACGGTACCTTTACAATGAATTTTGAAATGAGGAAGTGTGGTTCCTCCACCTGTGTTCTTATTTTTCAAGATTGTTTGAGCTATTCTTGGTCTCTTGAATTCCCATATAAATTTTACTACCACTGTCAATTTCTGAAAAAGAGTCAGGTAGAATGGTGATAATTACCGCACTGAATTTGTTGATCAATTTTTGGGAGTTTTGGCATCTTAACAATATTAAGTCTTCCAAACAATGAACATAGGGTATCTTTGTCTGCTTATGGTATCAGGGTAATACAGACCTCACAGAATGAGTTGGAAAAGTGTCATCTTCTCTTCAATTTCTTTGTGAAGGATTAGTATTCTTTACATTTTTGGTAGACTTCACCAGAGAGTCATCAAGGCCCTGGCATTTCTTTATGGGATTTCTTAAAAAATTATTACTACATATTCAATCTCTTCTTATAGATCTATTTTCAGATGTTCCATTTCTTCTTGAGTTAGTTTCAGTAGTTTATGTCTGTACTGGTTTGAGTCTTTTGTGGATCCTGAAAATCCTGTTCTTAAAGTGAACCCATTACTGTGACCTTTTGATTAGATCACTTTTGACTAGATTGCTTGAATTAAGTGCCTTTGATTAGATTGTGGAACCCAAGGTGGGTCTTAATCCTCTTACTGTAATCCTTTATAAATGGAGGACTAAAAAGCCACAGACATAGAGAAAAATGGCAAAGATAGAGAGAAGGAACCCAGGAGCTCAGAGAGGAATCTGGGAGAGAGAAAAGCCACGGATGGAGCAGTCCGAAGCAGAACTAGTCACAAGCCCAAAGGAGAGGGGAGAGAGGGCAGACTGGCATTGTGCCCTGCCATGTGCCCAGATTAACAGATCAGTTTACAAGCATGATTCAATTATATTTTTGGAATTCATAATTACATCAAACTGCCACAAGAACTAAGACCTACCTGGGATCCTACCATTTCATCTAAGGCCCATAACTAAAGTGATCTAATCAAAAGTGATCTAATCAAAAGATCCCTTAACTGAATCTAAGCAAAAGGTCCCACTTAAAATAAGTTTACATGCACAGGAATGGGTTAGCTTAAGAACATAATTTTCTGGAGTCCACAAATGACTCAAACCAGGACACCCTGCATACTCTGGTAATCTCTAAATTCTGACTCTATGAATTTGCAAGTTCTAGATATTTCACATAAGTTAAATCATACACTATTTGTACTTATGCATCTTGCTTATTTCACTCAGCATAATGTTTTCAAGGTTCATCCATGTCACAGCATGTCTCAAGTGCCATTCCTTCTTGCAGCTAAATAATATTCCATTGTGTATAACATATTTTTATCCATTCATCTGTTTATGGACACTTGGGTTGTTTCCAACTTTTGACTGTTGTGAATAATGCTGCTATGAACATTAGTGTACAAGTATCTGAGTCCCTGTATTCATTTCCTTTTATTATACAGCTAGGAGTGGAATTGCCAATTGTTTTAGTTTGCTAGGCTGCCAAAATGCAATAAAGAAAAAATGGGTTGGTTTATACAATAGGAATTTATTAACTTGCAAGCTTACAGTTCTGAGATGTGAAAGTGTCCAAATCAAGGCATCATCAGGCGATGCTTCACCCTAAAAAAACAGCTGCCAGTAATCCTGGACTCCTCTGCCTTATGGCAATACAAAATGGTGGTGTCTGCTGGTCTCTCCCTACTCCTCTGGGTCTCATTGCCTTTATCTTCCTGCTTCCGTGGTTCCCTCTCTCATCTCTCCATATTCATCCTGTTTATAAAGAACTCAAGTAAGAGGATTAAGACCCACCCTGGGTCACACCTTATTGAAGTAACCTAATCAAAAGGCCCTTAACCTAATTGAAAGATCCTACTTAAAATGAGTTACATCCACAGCTTTAAGACCATGATTTTCTGGAGGTACAGACAGTTTCAAACTACCATATGGTAGCTCTATGTTTAATATTTTGAGGAACTGCCATACTGCTTTCTACAGTGGCTGCATCATTTTACATTCCCAGCAATCTTTGTTCTTTGTTAATATAGGCATTTACAGCTATAAATTTCCTTCTAATTACCATTTAAGCTGCATCTCATGACTTTTGGTATATTGTTTCTTCATTTTCATTATCTTGAATGATTTTCTAATTCCTCTTGTGATTTCTTCTTTGAAATCTTCTTTGAAATACTTGAGAAGAATGTACATTCTGCTGTTGTTGGGTGGAGTGTTTTTTAGATGTCTATTTGATCCTGTTGCTTTATAGTATTGTTCAAGTCTTCTATTTCCTTGTTGATCTTCCCTCTGGCTGCTCTATTCATTATTGAAAGAGGGGTATTGACATGTCTAACTAGAATTGTTGAATTGTCTATTTCTCCCTTCAATTCTGTCAGTTTTTTCTTCATATACTCTGGGTTCTATTATTATATGGTTTTGTGTTTATAATTATATCTTCTTGAACAACTGACACTTTCATCATTATAAAATATCTTTCTCCCTTTCTTAACTAGTTTTGTCCCAAGGTCTATTTGGTCTGATATTAATATAACCACTCTATTCCTCTTTTAGCCACTGTTTCATGATGTATTATTATCAACCCTTTTAATTCCAACTTATTTGCATCTTTGAATGTAATGTGAGGCTTTTGTAGACAGAATATAGTTGAATCAGGGTTTTTTATCCATCTGCTTTATGACTGGACCATTTATTCCATTTATATTTAATGTAATTACTGATAAAGTGGGATTTACATCTACCATTATGATACTAGATTTCTCGAGGCTTTTTTGTTGTTACTCTATTCCTCCATTACTGACTTCTCTTGTACTAAATATATTTTTTCTAATGTACCATTTTAATTCCTTTGTTGTTTCTTTTACTTTTGGGGGCTATCTTCTCAGCAATTGTTCTTGTGATTACAATTAACATCTTAAATAATAATCTAGTTCTTAGTAATACCAAATTAATTACAAAAGTATTTTAAAAACTTAGTTCATATATAGCTCCATTCCCTCCCCCTCACTTGTACTATTATTGTAATACAAATTACATCACTATGCATTATAATTATCACTTTATTTAGTTGTCTTTAACAGTGATCTTTATTTCTTCATGTAGATTTGAGTTATTTTCTAATGTCCTTCAATTTCACTCCTCTAAGTTTTTGTTTACCAGGGAATGAATATATTTATCCTTCATTTTGAAGGTGAGTTTTGCTGGATATAGAATATTTGGTTGATAGTCTTTTTCTTTGAGCACTTTGAATATGTAAACTCACTGCCTTCTGATCCTCATAGTTTCTGATGAGAATTCAGCTGTTAATTTTAGTGAGGATGCCTCATACATACTGAGTCATTTTTCTCTTGCTACTTTTCAAGATTCTCTCTGTTTCTGGCTATCAACAATTTGACTACGATGTGTCTGGGTGTGAATCTCTTTGAGATGATCATACATGGAATATGTTGAGCTTCTTGGGTGTGCAGATTAATGTTTGTCATCAAATTTTGGAAATTTTCAGCCATGATTTCTTCAAATATTCTTTCTGCCTTTCTCTCTCAGCTATTCTTCTAAGACTCTCTTTATGCATGTGTTGTTACGCTTGATGGTGTCCCACAGGTCTCTAAGGTTCTGTTCATTTCCATTCATTTTTTTCTTTCTGTTCCTCAGACTGGATAATCTCAATTACCAGTCTTTACTCTCACTGGTGTTCTTTAGTCTCCCAACCCAAATCTGATGTTGAGCCACTCTAGTGAATTTTCCATTTTAGTTATTATATTTTTCAACTCCAGGATTTTCATTTGTCTTTTTTATTATTTCTGTCTCTTTATTGATATTCTCTATTTGGTGAGATATCATTCTCATTCTTTCCTTTAGTTCTTTATACATGATTTCCTTTAGTTCTGTGAACATATTTGAAATGTCTATTGAAAGCCTTTGCATAGTAAGTCCAATATCCAGGCTTACTCAGAAACAGTGTCTATTGATTGCTTTTGGGGGGAGTCCAAGAGTCATTTTTACCTGTTTGTGTGCCAAATGACTTTTTTTTTTTAAGTGAACATATTATCTAATATAACGTGGCACCTCCAGAAATCAGATTATTTTCTACAGAGATAGTTGTTTCTGCTATTTGTTGTTGTTTTTTGTTTGTTTAGTGACTGCAGTGGCTTGGATATAAGTACACCAGAAAAAAAGAACATGTTCTTAAACTTAATCCATTCTTATAGGTGTGAACCCTTATAAATAGGACCTTTTGATGTGGTTACTTCAGTTAAGGTGTGGCCCAAATTCATCAGGATGGGTCTTAATCCTATTATTAGAGCCCTTATAGAGAAGCCTCAGAGAGAAAGCCATAGGGAGAAGCCAGAATCTAGAAGTCAACGGTACCCAGAAAGGAAAGGAGAAAACCAGGAGAGGCCAACATGATCATTGCCATGTGACAAAAAAAGCCAAGCACCAAGGATCAACAGCAGCCAGCCTTAGAATGCCACAGTCTTCTATAAGAAACCATCCCTTGATGATACCTTGATTCTGGACTTTTTCTAGCCTCAAAACTGGGAGCCACTAAATTCCTGTTAATATAACCCACTGCATGCTATTTGTTTTATCAGCCAGGAAACTAAAGCAGTGACTTTTCTGAACTACTTCAATAAAGTCTGTATTATTTATTGTGTATGGCCACTGTAGTCTTTTCTTAATTAGTCAGCTAATGATTGGAGAGAAGCTGGAACCAGGAAGTCTCTCTCTCTTTGCCAAGAGATTCTATGTGAGTGTTGGAATATGCCTTCAACACTCAGCCAGATAGCTGACAACTCTCTCTTAGGCTACTCTTTCTGCTTCAACAGAGCCTCAAGGTCAGCCAGAGATGAGATACTAGGGTCTTCTCAGGTCTTTCCTGGGCATGTACGGAGCCCTATGCATGAATATGGCCTTCTAAATTTCCAAGAATATGGTACAACTTTTCAAAGACCCCTGTAGACATCTGATTCCCAAATTTTTTCATTTAAGCTTTTTTTTTTCAGCTTCTTGTTTACCACAACTTCCCTTTCTGAGGCAGCTGAAGTGCTAAACAGTCGCCACTGATTGATCTGGACAAATGCTCTGGTGGTAAAAGTAACTGCGGGGAGCAAGCTCTGAGTCAGTTCTAATAAATAAAAGCACTGTGAGTGAGATTTTCCAGGGAACTCCCAGATAGGTCAAAGAGTGACAACTGTTTGAGGATGGGGTTTTTGAGTAACTCTAAATCCATTCTTCTTCCTCCAGTGGCTGCTAGAATGGTATTTTTTTCACAGCTTCTGTGACTGTGAGGCTGTTGGTTCTCATGACTATACTGGGAAAGGGTGGGGCATTGCTCAAATGCATTGTAAGGTGACTGAAGAACCTGCAAGCACCTGGGGTAAAATATTATGGTAGAGACATCAAACAGACCACCTAAAACATGGGAGGAAAGGCTCGGGAAAATTAGGACATTCAAAAGTGCTTGTGTATATTAGGGAATTAAGAAAGCTACACACAGGATTCATGCTCAGAAAAGGCATAAGAAGACTGTAAAACTCACTACTGACTGATCTATAGATTCAGTGCAAGGAGAAAGTGAGGGCTTAGGCAGATTTGTAAAAGGCCTGACTAAGTGTCAAAGGAGTGCCCCAGCACAGAGGCAATCACAGTGAGGGGTGGGTTTTGTTTCACTTTTTAAAAAAATTAAGTCCCTAGTATTGAAAGAAATCTCAATTAAAACACTGTCTAGGGAGCAGCTGTAGCTCAAGTGGTTGAGCACCTGATTCCCATGTACAAGGTTCAATTCCTGGTACCTCCTAAAAACAAACACAAACAAACAAAAAACCCAACTCTCATGGGGGAGCAGATGTAGCTCAGGGGTTAAGCGCCTGATGTACGAAGTCCTAAGTTCAATCCCTGGCACCTCCTAAAAAAAAAACAAAAAAACACTGTCTAGGCTTTCAACAATCAAGAACAGTGAACACTAGGAAAGGAGGAGAATCTGAAAGCATACAAAGAAACTGGAAAGTATGGACTATTCCAAAAAAATGACAGAAGGTAGCCTAGATGTTGGACTTAATAGACAAAGACTTTAAATCACCTGTCTAAATAATGCTTAAATGACTAAAGGAAGCCAGGGAAATGATATATGAATAAATTGAGACTAACAATAAAGAAACAAAAGTTTTTAAAAGGAACCAAATAAAAATTGTGGATTGAAAATAATAACAGATATGAAAAATTCACAATATGGGTTTCTACTAGGTTGCCGAAAGCAATATACCAGAAATGGGTTGGCTTTTACAATGGGGAATTATTAGCTTACAAGCTTACAGTTCTGAGGCTATGAAAATATACAAATGAAGGCATCGTCAAGATGATACCTTCTTCCTGAAGACTGGCAAGCCTGTATTCTCTCACATAGCAAGGCACATGGTAGCATCTACTGTTCTCTCCCTTTCTCTTCAGGGTCTCTCTGCTTTCAACTTCTTGCTACCATGGCTTTCCCTCTCCCTCCCTCTGGAATCATCCCATTTATAAAGGACTCTAGGAAGAGGATTAAGATCCACCCTGGGCCACACCTTAACTAAAATAACCTAATCAATAGGCCCTAATTTACAATAGATTTACACCCACAGGAATGGATTAGTGTTAAAAGCATACCTGGGGTCCATTAAGCTTCAAACTATAAGTGTTCAAAAGCATATTTTATCAGACAGAAGAAAGCATCAGCAAATGTGAAAACAGAAAATTGAAATTATTCTGGCTGAGGAGAAGAAAGTAAACAGAATGGGAAAAAGAGTGAGTAGACCTTAAGGCACTTCGGGGAAACCATCAAACATATCAACATACACAGCAAAGGAAACTGAGAAAGGAAAGACAAAGAGAAAAGGGCAAAAAGAATATTTGAAAATATAATGGCTAAAAACTTCAGATAGTGACAGTCCTTAACTATAAAGTTATTGTGATCAAGATATTATGGTACTGGCAAAAGAGAAGACAAATAGGTCAAGGATGAGATTAGGGAGCCCAGAAATAGATGCCCACAAATATGGTAAACCGATATTTGACAAAAGAACAAAGGCAATTCAATGGAGAAATGAGTATTATTCAGTTATAAGAAGAAATGAGCTATCCAGCTATGAAAGGAACCCTAAAAGCAGATTGCTAACTGAAAAAAGCCCATATGAAAAAGCTACATACTGAATGATTCCAACTATATGACATTCTGGAAAAGGCAAAACTACAGAGACAGTAAAAAATATCAGTTGCTGCCAAGGGTTTGTAGGAGCAGGGGACAGATGAATAGGTAGAGAACAGAACATTTTTTTGGGCAGTGAAATGTTTCTGTATGATACTGCAATGGTGGATATATAACAATATGCATTTTTCAAAACCCACAAAACTATATAATACAAAGGGTGAATCCTAATGTAAACTATGGGCTTTAGTTAATAACAATATATTAATATTAGTCAATCAATTGTTACAAATATACCACACTAATGCAATATTTTAATAAGAGCAGAAACTGTGGAAGGAAGGAGGTAGATAATGGGTACACTCTATATTTTTTGCTCTATTTCTGGAAACCAAAACCTGTCTCTAAAAATTAAAGGTTATTTAAAATATATATACCAAAAAGAAAAGAAGGACAAGAGAATGTACATTTCAAAAATCAACTAAATTCCCAAAAAACAGCAGTGGTGGAGGAGTTGAGGTACTGAAAGCACATAAGACATACACACAAAAACTAGCTAAATGGCAGAAGAAAAACCTTATCAGTAATTACTTTAGCTGTAAATGGTTTCAATTTTCCATTTAAAAGGCAGAGATTGGCAGAAGGGATAAAAATTACATATCTATATGCAAACTATAAGAGATTCACATTAAATACAAAGACTTAAAGATGTTGAAAATAAAAAGGTGGAAAAATACATTCCATAGAAATGGTAACCAATGATTATATTATTATTATCAGACAAAATAAATTTTAAGTTAAAAGGGTTAAAATAGACTAAGAGGAATATTACAAATTGATAATAGTTTCAATCATCAAGAAGATAAAATAATTATAAATATATATGCACCTAACAAAAGGGCCCCAAATATATGAAGATAGATATAACTGAAAGGAGAAATAGACAGTTCTACAAAAAATAGTTAGATTTCAATATCGCACTTTCAATAATGAATCAAACAAGTAGACAGATGATCAGTAAGGAAATAGAGAACTTGAACAAAATTATAATTCAATTATACCTAATAGATATATACAGCAATAGCAGAATACGCATTCTTCCCAAGCATACATGGAATATTCTCCAGAATATACCATATGTTAGGTCACAAAAGAAATCCTAACAAATTTAAGAAGATGGAAATAATAAAAGGTATCTTTTCCAACCGCAATGGAATGAAATTATAAATCAATAACAGAAAGGAAACTGGAAAATTCACCCATATTAGAAATTAAACAACACATACATAAACCACCAATTGATCAAAGGAGAAATCACAAGGAAATTTAAGGAAAAGAAAAACCTTGAGACAAATGAAAACAAAAACACAACATACCAAAATACACGAGATGCAGTGAAAGTGGTGCTCTGAGAAAAATGTACACCTGTAAATGCTGCCAATAAAAAAGAGAAATCTCAATTCAATAACCTATTGAGACTTCCAGGAAGATGGCGGACTAGTAAGACAAGGGAATCGTTTCTCCTCCAGAAAAATAACTAGAGGACAGGCTGAAACAGCCCCGAAAAAGATCTTCTAAGGTTTAGGACAGCTGGCAAAGGCTAGACACCACCCAGAGGAGAGAGGGACAAAGGAGGGAAATCACGATGACAGAACCGTGAGTTGAAACCAGTGGCTACTGCTGCCAGCACCCTCCCCCACACTAAAGACACTTTAGAATTCTTGGGCCTCTAAGCCTGCAACTACAGACAAAGGAGGCTCCAGGGATCTACCGCCCCAGGAAAGGGGAGAAAGAGGGACAAAGCCTAAGGCAGACTCAGCTTCTGACCCACAAATTTGGTCTGCTGTGTCCCACAAGCCCTTCCAGGCAAGGTGTGACCAAAAAGTGGTTTGCCCTGGGAGCCAGTGAAGGACTAGAGAAATCCGACCCTCTCGATTTCCCTCTCTTCTAGCTGGGACTAATTGTTGAGGAGGCCACAGGAAAGGGGAAAGAGAGGGACAGAGTCTAAGGTGGACCCAGCTTTTGACTCACAAATTTGGTCTGCTATGTCCCAAGAACCCTTCCAGGCTGGGTGGGGCTGCGCCATTGTTTGCCTTGGAGCCTGCAAGGGGCTAAAGATGTACAACCCTCCCAGTCTCCTCCTCTACTAACAGGGACTGATTGTTGAGGACTCAGAGGGGAGTGGAAATATTTCCTAGCTGGGAAAAGGGAGGGGGCTGCCAGAGAAGGCTGGAGAACTGTCTCAGAGAAAGTTTGAATTACAAGGTTCCTAGCCCCCAGACAGGAAGCTCTATCACATTGATCTGGTCGGTGTTGCAAAAAATACACTCTGACCAGGCATTGAACTGAGAGCTGCCAAAGAGCACCATCTCCTGGCAGACCAAGGAAGTGCATGCAAGAAAATTAAAAATAAGTCAGAGAGGCTTTTACCAGCCCCTATAGCCTCCCTGCCCAAGGCCCTAGGAAGCAACTCTACAACAAATTACTGGGTCCAATGCCCAATTTTGAGCAACCAGCAGGACAATCCTAACAATCCAGGTCAAGCCAAAAATCAAAGAGCAGTGGTAACTCACAGTCTCCTGCCACTAAATTCCTACAAAAGAGAAAGAAATTGAGCATTTGAGTAAACTACATCCTAATCAGATGCCTAGATATCAGCGAAAAATTACAAGCCATACTAAGAAAATAGAAGACATGGCCCAAGAAAAGGAATACATTAAAGCCCCAGAAGACGAGGAGACAACGATGGGCAATGGCCATCCCAAGGAATGTAGAGGGCCTGCATCTGCAGGCAGGATCATCCCACCCACCATATCCATGGGATATAAGCCCTCTCTCACTTGGAGGTGGAGTGGACATCACCATCCCAGTCCCCTCAGGATTGGGGGAAGAACTATGGACTAGAGTGGACTTGATGATATTCTGTTGTACACATATGGTGATTCTAGCAATGGAAGAAATTATAACAATGAGGTGGAGCCAGTGGCCACTTGATACTTTGGGGGCAGGGAGGGGATGAGCAGTTGAAATACAGGGGCTTCTTTGGGATTTGGAGGTTGTCCTGAGTACCGCTGTGGCAACGGATGTAGGCCATTTTAAATCAGCACACACCACTCAGAACTGTATGGGAGAGAATGTGGTCTACGATGTGAACTGTGGTCTATGGTTGGTGGCAAGGCTCCAGGATGTGTAAGTCCATTGAGGGTGGTGGGCCACACTTGTGGGATATGTTTGTGTGGGATGTGGTGGGAGGTGTGGGAGGTGGGCAACATGGGAATCCCAGTGGGTTCCGTGTAATATTTTAGGTAATCTAAGTACCTCTTAAGATATATTTATATATATATAAATAAATAAATAAAATAAAATAAAACAATAAGGAAAATAGACTTAAATGACACAAGTTGAGCACTGTACCCAACAGGGAAAAGCCATATGAAAAAGTTATCATATGTAGGCTCATAAAGCACAACTCTACAAAGTATTAAATACTTCAGAGTATATTATCTAACCAAAGTAGAACTTAGCAAAATTAAAGAAAAACAAACAATAATTTTAAAAAATTATACACTGCTTTGAAATTGAATAATATACTACTAAATAATCACTAAGTAAAAAAATATTAAAATTAAATTTAGATAAAAATGGTACTATTTACAGCTGCATTGAAAAATAAAATTTCTAGTAAGAAATACAAGAAATGATATGCAAAACCTCTGCAATTAACACTACAATATATTATTGAGAGAAATGTAAGAATATCTAAGTAAATGGAGAACTACATCATGTTTATGCTTTAGAAAATGCAGTCTTTTAAAGATCACAACTCTCTACTGTAAATTGTCTATACATTAAATCCAATCACAATAAAAATTTCAGCAATTTTTTTTTAAAATTAAAATTAAAAAAATAAATGAATAAAGCCCCAGAAGAAATGCAGAATTTGAGAAAACTAATCAGCGAGATGTGCACAAATTTCCAAAATCAAATTAATGAGTTGAAAGATGATATAGTTAAAGAGATAAAGGACATCAAGAAGACACTGAGCGAATGCAAAAAAAGAATTTGAAATCCTGAACAGAAAAAAATAGAGCTCATGGGAATGAAAGACACAATAGGTGAGATCAAAAACACATTTGAGGCATACAACAGCAGACTCTAAATGACAGAAGAAAGAATAAGTGATACCGAAGACAGAACAGCTAAAAATGAAGAGAGAAAAGAATGGAAAAAAATTGAGCAGGGGCTCAGAGAGTTGAATGACAACACAAAACACAACAACATACGTGTCATGGGAGTTCCAGAAGGAGAAGAGAAGGGTAAAGAGGCAGAAAGAGTATTTGAGGAAATAATAGCTGAAAATTTCCCAAATCTGAGAGAAGAAATCAATTTACTTGTCCAAAAAGCACATTGTACCCCAATCAGAATAAATCCAAATAGACTTACTCCAAGACACATACTACTCAGCAAGTCAAATGTTAAAGATGAAGAGAATTCTCAGAGCAGCAAGGGAGAAGCAAACCATCACATACAAGGGATGTCTAGTAAGACATAGCCCAGATTTCTCTTCAGAAACCATGGAGGTGAGAAGACAGTAGTATGATACAATCAGGAAACTGAAAGAGAAAAACTGCCAGCCGAAAATTCTTTATCCAGCCAAACTGTCCTTCAAATATGAAGGTGAGTTTAAAATGTTAACAAACAAACAGAAACTAAGACAGTTTGCAAAAAAGACTCCACCTTTGCAGGACATATTAAAGGAAGCCTTAGAACCTGAAAGAAAAAGACAGGACAGACAGGCTTGGAGGAGAGTATATAAGAAAGAATAGCAGAAAGGATAACCAAAAGAGTAAAAAGACAGACAAAAATAAGATGACATATGAAAATATCATTTTCAATAGCAACAAAAAGAGTCAAATACCTAGGAGTTAATTTAACCAAAGAAGTACAGGACCTATATGCAGAAAACTACAAAACAGTGCTAAAAGAAATTTAAAAAAAAAAAAGACCTAAACAAATGGAAAGACATTCTGTGTTCATGGAATGGAAGAATAAATATCGTGAAGATGTCAATCATACCCAAACTGATTTATAGATTCAATGCAATGCCAATCAAAGTCCCAACAGCTTACTTTACAGAATTAGAGAAGGCAATTATCAAATTCATCTGGAAGGGTAAGTGCACCCGAATACCCAAAAGCATTCTAGAAAAGAAGAGCAACATGGGAGGAATTTCACTGTCTGACCTTGGAACATATTACAAAGCTACAGTGGTCAAAACAGCATGGCACTGGCATAAAGATAGACACATCAATCAGTGGAATAGAATTGAGAACCCAGAAATAAACCCTCACCTATATAGTCAACTGGCTTTTGACAAACCTATCAAGTCCATGTTAATGGGACAAAACAGTCTCTTCAACAAATGGTGTTGGGAGAACTGGATATCTATAACCAAAAGGATGAAAGAGGACCCTTATCTCACCCCCTATATAAGAATCAACTCAAAATGGACCAAAGATCTAAATATAAAAGCCAGGACCATAAAACTACTAGACGAAAATGTAGAGAATCATCTTCAAGTCCTTGTAGTAGGTAGTGGTTTCTTGGAAGCTACACTCAAAGCATGTGCAACAAAAGAAAAAAATAGATAAATGGGACCTCCTCAAAATTAAACATTTTTGCACCTCACAGGACTTTGTCAAAAGGGTGAAAAGGCAGCCAACTCAATGGGAAAAAAATATTTGGAAATCACATACCTGATAAGGGTTTAATATCCAGGATATATAAAGAGGTGTTACAGCTCAACAATAAAATGACAAATGACCCAATTAAAAAATGGGCAACCCTCTCTCTAAGTCAAACTCAGCATATGATTGCATTACCTTCCCCCCAACGTGGGACATGACTCCCGGGGATGAGCCTCCCTGGCAATGAGGGATTAATACCAAGTGCCAACTGGCAGCTTTGTGCAGTGGCAGT
>JAKSZT010054532.1:874734-929339 GCA_026826555.1 Tolypeutes matacus
TGCATATATATTTATATATCATTTTGCAAATGTTTGTATGTATTGTGAGAATTTTGATTTTTACCGATAATTAAAAAAAAAAAAAAAAAAATGGGCAACCCATGCGTGGGTGCACCATCAGACCCCACGAGCAGGTGAGCCACCAGGCCCTGGTAAGATGCCTGGCCCCGTGCACGCGTGAGCCACTACGTCCCGGGTGAGCCGCCAGGCCCTGTGCACGGGTAAGCTGCCAGGCCCCGCAAGCGGGTGAGCTGCTGGCCCTGCGAGCCACGCAGCAAGATGATGACATAACAGGAGAGTGACACAAGGGAGAGCCAAGACGAGATGTACCGAAAAACCAGGAACTAAGGTGGCACAGGCAGTCGGATGCCTCTCTCCCAAATCGGAGGTTCCGACGATCGAATCCCAGTGAAGACAGGAGGAGGAGGATGAGAGGAGAGGGCAGGAGGCAGACACAGAGAGTTGTCCAGTAAATAGACACAGAAATAGCAAAAATTGGGAGGGGGTAAAAATGGATAAAAGTAAATAAATAAATAAATAAATCCTTTAAAAAATGTATAGGGGAGGAAGATACGGACTATATTTAGTGGTGATACTTTGACAATGCTCTTTCATGATTTGTTGGCAGATGTTTCACAACAATGCGGGGTGGCTGGGGGGGGTGATATGTGGGAGCCCTGCATGATGTTGTACATGTTTGTTTTGTGAGTTCACAATGTTTACTGAACACTTATAATTTATGTATGTTCATGTATTAATGATATAATTCAATAAATTGTTTTTTAAAAAAATGAGCAAAAGACTTGAATAGACATTTGTCCAAAGAAATACAAATGGCAAAAAAAAAAACAAATGAAGAAATGCTCAACATCACTAACGACCTGGGAAATGCAAATCAAAACTACAGTAAGATATCATTTCATACCTATCAGAATGGCCACTATTAAAAAGACAGAGAACTACAAGTGTAGGAGAGGATCTGGAGAGATCGGAACAGTTATTCACTGTTGGTGGGAATATAGAATGGTACAGCCACTGTGAAAGACTGTTTGGCAGTTCCTAAAGAAGTTGAATATAGACTTGCCACATGACCCAGCAATACCACTACTGGGTATATGCCCAGAAGAACTGAGAGCAGTGACAAGAACAGACATCTGCACACTGATGTTCATAGCAACATTATTCACGATTGCCAAAAGTTGGAAACAACCCAGGTGTCCATCAACAGAGGAATGGATTAACAAACCGTGGTCTATTCACACAATGGAATATTATACAGCTGTGGGAAGAAATGAAGTCGTAAAGCATATGACAACATGGATGAACCTGGAGGACATTATGTTGAGCAAAGCAAGCCAGACACGAAAGGACAAATACTGCATGAGTGCGTTACTATGAACCAAATATATTGTGTAATATATTGTTTTACTCAAAAAAAATTTATATGTACCTAGCACATTTAATTAATAAATGTATGTATTTACTCATCTGTTTACTTTTTAGTTTTTAACTGTTTATATTTTCAATTATTAAATGTAAAAAATAAAGTAAAAAAAAAAAACCAAACAAAAAACAAAAAAAAGCCACCTGAAAAAAAAATAATAACCTATTGGTACAACTTTAGGTACAAGAAAAAGAAGAGCAAACTAAATCTATGGCTAGCAGCAAGAAAGAAATAATAAAGATTATAGCAGAAATAAATGAAATAGGGAATAAAAAAACAATAGCTAAAAATTTAAAAAGTGAACACTGATTCTTTGAAAAGATAAAAAAAAATGGCAAATCTTTACCTAGATAGATAAAAAAAAGAAAGATGACTCAAATTATTAACATCAGAAATGAAACAATATGCATTATTTTGAAGAATTAGAAAGGATTATAAGGGAATATTATGAACTGTACCCCAAAAACTGGAAAACTCAGAGGATATGTAAAAATTCCTAGAAACACTGAGATTACCAAAAATAACTAAAAAAGAAATAAAAACTCAGAATAGATCTACAACAAATAAGAACATGGAAGCAGTAATCAAATAACTTCCATAAAAAAAGCCCCAGGAATGGTTCTCTTCAGTACTGTCTTTATTTTGTTTGCCATATGCCTCTCTTGTTGTTGCCTATACTGTCTTTGTGAGTTTATGTCTAGGGCAGTGCCTCTCTTCATACCTTTCCTAGCTGTCCTAAGCTTAACCACTACTGTAGGAACTGGGGATGGCAGTTTATACACAAACCCAGCAGATCTACCACACTCTCTCCCTAGAATTAACCAACAGCATAAAAGAATTCAAGGAAGAATGCTGTTTCCCATCAACTTTGGGAGGATGTAGCCTCTGAAGGCACCTGGCCTTTCTCTCTCTCATGGTCCACTATGTCATGGCTGGCCCTCTTTTCAGGCCTGCTCACCACCATCCTCTTTATCCTTTTAGTGGGACCATGTATATTCAAAATTCTAATTAAGTTTATTTCTTACAGAATCAATGCCTTATTAGTCATGCGGGGATTTCATCCAGTTTCAACCAGGGTGCCAGACCTGTGTTCCCTCAACCTCAAAAAAATAGCCAGAGAAGTTTATTCCCTGACAGGCAAGCAGGGACTACTGCACTAACCAGCAGGGAGTAACTACAGAAAAATGACCGTCACTCCTCAGCACCCCCTTAAGAATAAGAGCATGAATTCTCTGAGGGGGAGTTGAAGCAGGATGGTATAGTGAAAGGGGGAAGGCAGCTGGCTGACAGACAATATGGCTGACAGACAATATGGCCATGAGACCCTGCCAAGACCTAGACCTCAACCTTGAGGTCCCAGTTAGGACTTTCTGGAGCTGAGGGGAGGCCCCAAATATTCTAAACAGGCCTCACCATTGGTAGAATAACCAATAACAGCTGGGGCCCCTCCCCTTAGTATTAGCAAGGGGAGGAATAATTAATAGTTTCAAAGATGACCACACAAGCCAAAACTCACTGTCTCTGCCAAAGAAGCTCACACCAAATCTTGGTGCATATTTCTTTCTCTCCCATCTCTCAGCAAGCTCTCTTCTTTTCCCCCGTTTTTCAATAAATTCTTCTTACTGACCTAACTAAAAAAAAAAAAACCCAGGACCAGATGGTTTCACTGGTATATTCTTCTAAACATGCAAAGAATTGACACCAATCCTTCTCAAACTCTTCCAGAAACGTGAAGAGGAGGGAACACTTCCTAACTCATTCTACAAAGCAAGCATTACCCTTATACCCAAGCCAGATAAAGACATCACAAGAAAAGAAAATTGCAGACCAATATCCCTTATGAATATAGGTGCAAAAATCCTCAACAAAATTCTAGCATATCAACTGCAGCCACAAAGTATAATGGTGATACACCAGGAACAAGTGGGACTTATCCCAAGAATTCAAATGGTGTTCAACATACGAAAAACAATAAATCAAATTACATTAATAGAATGGAGGAAGAAAACCACATGATCATCCCAATTAATACACAAAAAACACTTGACCAAATCAATATTAAATCATGATTAAAAACAGTCAATAAACAAGGAAAATAAAGCAACTTTCTCAATATAAAGGCCACATGAAAAAAAAATCATAGTTTTGAAATGAGATACTCCAAGGTCCTATTCCTCCACAGAACTCTAATCAACTAGCAAAAACTCACAGAACCATCTTCCTCAGAGCTTCAGAAAAAAAAAAAAAAAAGGTGGCAGTGACTGAGCTACTGCAAATTCAAGATAAAATCAACTTTAAAATGGTAGGATCTCAAGGTGCTCAGGCTGGGCCCTCCCCAATACCCTCCCCATATCAGTGTGGAGTTGGCCAACACTTCCAGTATGGGTTTCTATTTCCAGTTCCAGAGAGAGCAGAGTAACCTTTGTTCAAATGTTGTGAGCATGTATGTCTGTACCAATCTGTCTGGGAGCAGCCTGAAGAACTGAACCAGTACACTCATTGCAGGCTCACTGTCCCAAAGAAGGCAGCTCACAGAGTTCACCTATAGAACCCTGCAGGAGAACAGGGATTCTCCTGCAGCTCTGGGGCAAAGGTTTGCTGGCTGTGGGAGATATGGTGCAGTGCCCAGGAGAGTGAGGAAACAGTTTCTAGGGAGGAGGGGATATTCAGATTGATGTAAATGGGGGAATTCGTATGGTCATGCTCATATACCCAGTATAAGGAGCATGTGCAGAAAAGGTCAGGGAGGAACCTACAATTTTGCCTCAGGCTATTCTCTGAACATATTGTTAGGAAAGATACACTGTCAAGGAGAACTCTCCCAGGAGCCATTCTGCAAAGGTTGAGAAAGGTAGTTTCTTTTTGCTTTCCTTTTCTTTTTTTTTCTTTTTTTTTTTTTTTTTTTTTTTTTTGGTTATCTCCTGGCATTCAAGGAAATCCCTATCATAACACTAGTTGGAAAAAAGCTTAAGGAACAGAGTCCTCAGTATCTAAATTTCAGAGATAACATATTAAAATATCAAAATTTCCAGGTTTCAACAAAAAATTATAAAACATACAAAGAAATAAAATAATGACTCATGCAAAGGAGCGTGGTAAAGAATGAGAAACCATAAACAAGGAAGACCTGAGCCTGGACATACCAAAGACATTTTTAAAATGGTCCTAAATATGCTGAAAGAAATAAAGGAAAACAAGGACGAAAAACTAAAGGAAATCAAGAAAACAATACATGAACACAAAAGAGAATGTCAATAGAGAGAAATCATTAAAATGAAAAACACAAAGCTGAAGATCAGAGTGACAGAAATAAATTTTCCTAGAGGGGTTCAACAACAGATTGGAATTTGGCAGAAGAAAAAATCAGTACTTGATGATAAGGCAATTGAAATCATTCACTCTCAGAATAGAATTGAGAGCTCAGAAATAAACCCTCATATCTACGGTCAACTGATTTTTGACAAAGGTTCCAAGACGATTCAATGGGGAAAGAAGCATCTTGAAAAGACATTGGGAAAAATGGTTATCCCCATGCAAAGGAATGAAGTTAGACTCCCACCATACAACATATACAAAAATCAACTCAAAATGGGTCAAAGACTTAACTGCAAGATCTAAAACTATAAAACTTTTAGAAGGAAACACAGAGAAATGTCTTCAGGACCTTGTATTAAGCAATGGATTCTTAGACTACTGTTTCAGTCCTTGATCCATTTAGAGTTAATATTTGTGTATGATTTAACATTCAATTCTATTCCAATGGTCCATATGTGTATCCTTATGTCAGTAACATACTGTTTTGATTACAGTAGCTTTGTAGTTAAGTTTTGAAATCAGGAAGTGTGAGTCCTTCAACTTTGTTCTTCCTTGTCAAGATTGTTTGGCTATTCTGAGTCACCTGAAATTCCAAATGAATTTTAGGATGGGATTTTCCATTTCTACAAAAAACAGCATTGAGATTTTAATAGAAATAACACTGAATCTGGATACTGCTTTGGGTAGTATTGTCATCTTAACAAAGACCTTAATGTAAAAGCTAAAACTGTAAAACTCTGAGAGGAAAACAAAGGGCAAATCTTTATGACCATGGAATTAGCAATGAATTCTTAAATATTAAACCAAAAGCAAAGGCAACAAAAGAAAACAATATATGATTTGGACTTCAATAAAAATGAAATTGATTTTACATCAAAGGAGACTATTAAGATAGTGAAAATACAACCCAAAGGAAGGGAGAGAACATCTGGAAAACACATATGATAAGGGTATACTATCCAGAATATATACACATCTTATACTTCAACAAAAAGACAAAAACCCAATTTAAAAAAGGGGCAAAGGACTTGAATAGACATTTCTGCAAATATACAAATTATCAATAAGCACATGAAAATATGGTAAACATCACAAGCCATTAGAAAAATGCAAATCAAAACCATAATGAGCAACCATGTCACATCCACTAGGATGAGTATTATTTTAAAAAACTTAAAATAATAAGTATTGGTGAGAATGCAGAGGAATAGAAACCCTCACACACTGCTAGTGGGAATGTGAAATGTTGCAGCTAGTATGTAAAACACTTTGGTAAAGGTACACATAAATTACCATATGACCAAGAAATTCCACTCCTGGGTATATACCCAAACAATTGAAAAGAAGTCTTTAGGCAAAAACGTGGACACAATTGTTCATAGTAGCACTGTTCATAATGGCCAAAAGGTGGAAACAATTCAAATGTCCATAAAGGGATGAATGGATACACAAAACGGGGTATATTCATATCCATACAGTGAGGTATTATTTAGCCATAAAAAGAAATACAGAACCAATACATGCTACAACACAGATGAACCTTGAAAATATTATGTTAAGTGAAAGAAGCCAGACACAAAAGGCCATATATTGAATGATTCCATTTACATGAAATATTCAGAATAGGCATATCCATAGAAACAGAAAGCACATTAGTGGTTACCTGGAGCTGGAGGGTGGGGTTAATAACAATGTGGTTTCCTTTTGGGATGAAGAAAATGTTCTGGAACTAGATAGTATGAATGATCATACAACATTATGAATGTTATAAATGTCACTGAGTTGTACACTTTAATATAGTTAAAAATATATCTTTTATGAGATATGTAATTTATCAGAATTATTTCTTTATCTTATGGGTAAAATGCTATTAACATCCAAATTTCAGAAACTGTATGCTATACAAGAATTTCCTGGAGAATCATCAATACCCTAGCTGACCAAGATATGTTTCTATTTATCACACTTCTGGTGTTGCTTAGTCTGATATTAGACAAAAGAGTACAGTGCTATCAATCATAATTTGAGTTACTTTTAAGAATATTAATTTTGTCACATTATCTCTTTAATTTGAATCTAGTATCTTCTAGACCAGTGGTTTTCAACAAAGGACTGACATCACTGACCTATGGAGTTTTATTAATATACAGATGTTTAGAACACATTCCAAACTTACAGAATCAATGTACTTGGTATAGCCTTCATATATTCTCTCTATTTGCTTCATATACTCATATCAGATTTATTATACATTATATCTGAAGATCTTCTTTCTGTAAAGATTATGTTCACCCATTTTTATAAATTAGATATAATATCACCCTTCTTTGAAAATAGGGATATTATTATGTTTGTAAATGTATTGCCTATGAACTTTTTTGGATTAAATTTATCTTGTTTTTGCATGCCAGAGAAACAACCAAATATCGTCAGTTGCATTTTTCTTGTAATGAACTCGCATCAGTTCTTGCACTTTTGAGTCTTTTAAGTCTTTTCTCATCTACAGATAGATTTTTTTTTTCTTTAATCCAATGCTTCCATGAAAGCACTTGCAATCACCTAAGGACAGAGTCCTTTATCTTTAACAAGGAAGGACTTTTTGGAAATCCAGTGCAAAAGGCCTATGCCATATATTTTGAGGTACAAGTTTCTGATGGCATGGTTTAAAGATCCTTCACACTATATCCATGAGTTGAATCAGGAGTTTGAGAACTCTGGTTGAGAAGCAGATGGGTTCATATGACTGCTAATTCAAGATTGAATAGAACAAGAATAGGATAGAATGGACTAATGAGAGATGATTCTAAGTTTTATTTGGAATAATGCTGATGTTTTAATATCCTATTTTCTGGATAGATATGAAGAATCCATTTCTTCCACTATCTATAATTCATAACAATTTAGTATACAATGCTTTTATAAACTGAAACGGAACATTTATAATGATATTTCTCTTCTCTCCAGGATTCAAAATGTCATATTGAGTATTGTTATTTCCATGGCAATATAATTATTTGCATAGGCAGTAAGAATCTGACCTCCTTGTTATCATGACGTGTTTGGAAACATTGGTAATGCAACCAAGGCCTTACCTGGATTGTTGTATTTGAGAATAATGTTCATTGAATCAGATATAACCAGACATTTTAAAGAAGGTTAAGGTTAACTTTATGAAGCCAATCCTTACAAACTCTTCTTTGGAAAACTGGCTACCTGGTACCTGGCTTATAAGTTTCCCAGCCTTAGAGGTGAATAAGGAATGTTACTTTCTGTCAGGCCTGGCAACCTTGGGATATTTGGGAGATCTTGAAAAGGGAGGAGTTCGTCCAAATTCATACAGACTGCAGGTGAAATCTGGTGGGGAATTCTTGGCTAGGTTTTGATTGCTTTTATGGAGGGGGAAGTGGGACAGTCAGGGAATGTCTGTTACCCTTCTTAAGCAGTCTCCTGGGAGCCTGGCACTGGACCAGAGGGAATGAAGGTGCCCAGAAGGCTGTGCAGTTGGAGGCCTGCCTAGAGCAGCATATAGCCACATTTAACTGAGACTTACCAATATTAATCTCGTCATCAGTCAGAGTGTCCCCAATGAAATCAAACTGAAAGGATTGCAGTGTCTGGGAAAATTTCTGAACAGCAGAGGAATAATCTGCAAAGAAAGAGGAACAAGATGAATGGTCAACACTTCCATCCTTTGACCAATTTCCTCATCTTTGTTAGGACAGATGGGGGGAAAAAGAAAGGGTAGAAAATTGAATTTAACGAAGTTAAACAAAAAATCAGACTTTCAGCAGAGGAATATTTGAGCAACTAAAAATACACATTAAAGAGAAAGGGTAAAGCTTGTAGAGGTTCAATTTTTAACCTTTTTAACATTTTATTGTAGTAACATATATACAACTCAATATTTACCTTTTTAACCACTTTAGTGTACAATTTGCAGTTATCAATTATATTTACAATGTTGTGCTACCAACACCAACATCTATTTTCCAAACTGTCATAACCTCAAACAAAAGCTCTGGACACATGAGGCAATATATCACCATTCCCCTAACCCCATGGCCCTCGCTAAACTGTAATCCACTTTCTGTCTCCATGAATTTGCTAATTCTAGATATTTCAAATAAGTTACATCATACAATATTTGTTATTTTGAGTCTGGATGATTTCACTCAACATGATATCTTCCCATTCTGTAGGTTATCTTTTCAGTTTCTTGATGTCCTTTGACATACTAAAATTTTAAATTTTGATGAAGCTGATTTTTTTGTATTTTTTCTTTAATTGCTCATGATTTGGTATCAAAACTAAGAAATAACTGCCAAATCCATGTTTATGACAGGTTCCCCAATGTTTTCTTCTGGTTAATGGTTTTAACTCTTATGATTGGGTCCTCGTATTATGTAGAGTTAATTTTTGTATAAGGTGTGAGCTATGGAATCCAACTTCGTTCTATTGCATGCAGATATCCAGTTATCCCAACATTATCTGTTGAAGAGATCATCTTTCCCCTAATTAGTGTACTTGGAACACTTGTCGAAAGTTGGACAAAGATATATGGGTTTATTTCTGAGCATTCAGTTCTATTTCATTAGTATATAGGTCTATCTTTATGTCAGGAACACATTATTTTTATGACAGTGGCTTTGTAGTTAAGTTTTGCAATCAGCAAGTGTGAATCCTCCAACTTTGTTCTTTTGCCATATTGATTTAGCTATTCAAGGCTGCCTACAATTCCATATGAATTTGAGGTACAGCTTCTTCATTTCTTCTAAAAAATGCTGCTGGGATTTTTTTAGGATTGGGTTGAATCTGTACATTACTTTGGGCAGTACTGACATCTTAACAATATTAAGTGTTCCTGTATATAAACAAGGAATTTCTGGACATTTATTTAGGTCTTCTTTCATTTCAGTAACATTGTTTTGTAATTTTCACTGTACAAAGTTCTTCAGCCCCTTGGTTACTTTAATCCTAGATCTTTTATTAATTTAAATGCTATTCTGAATGGACTTATTTTTTTAATTCTATTTCATATTGTTCTTTGTTGGTGCATAGAAACAAAACTGATTTTTACATTTTAATCTTGCAGCCTGCAACTTTGCTGAAGTTGTTTATTAACTCTAAAATTTCCCATAAGGATTTTTTGGAAATTTTATAAAAAGTCTCATGTCACCTCTGATAAGCTATAAGTTTTTATTCTTCCTTTCCAATATAAACACTTTATATTTCTTATTCATGTCTAATTGCTCTGATGAGAACTTCTAGTACAATGTCAAACTGCAGTGGTTAAAGCAGGCATCCTTATCTTGTTCCTGACCTCAGATGGAAGGCTTTCAGTCGTTCATCATTGAGAATGTGAACTGTGGGTCTTTCATATTTGCCTTATTGTTAAGGAAGATCTCATTTATTCCTATTTTTCTGGGTGTTTTTATCATGGAAAGTGTTGGATTTTGTAATATATGTTTGGCTCATTAATTGAGATGATCATGTGATTTTTTTCCTTCATTCTATTAATGGGGTGTATTAAATTGATTGGTCTGCTTACGTTGAACCACCCTTGCATGCCCAGGATAAATCCCACTCGGTCATGGTGTAAAACCTTTTATTTTTAATTGGAGAGGTCAATTTGCTAGAATTTTGTTGAGGATTGTTGCATCTATATCCATTAGGGATAGTTTTATTTTCTCATGAAGCCTGTATTTGGCTTTGGTATCAGGGCAATGCTAGTTTCATAGAATGGTTTAGGAAGAGGTTCCTCCTTTTCAATTTTTTGGAAAAGCTTGAGAAGTATTGGTATTAATTGTTCTTTTTTAATGTTTGGTAGAATTTACCAGTGAAGCCAATTGATGCTGGGCTTTTCTTTGATGGGAGATTTTTGATTTCTAATTCAATCTCTTTACTAGTTATAGGTCAACTGAAATCTATTTTTTTTTTCAGTCAGTTTAGGTAAGTTGTATGTTTTTAGGAATTTGTCCATTACCCTTAGATTATTTGTTGGCATAAATTTTTCTGCGCTATTCTCTCATAATTCTTTTCATTTCTTCAAGATCATTAGTAATGTCCACATTTTCATTTTGCATTTTAGTTATTTGCATCTCTCTTTTATCTGTCAGTATAGTTAAAGGTTTGTCAATTTTATTCATATTTTCTAAGAAAAAACTTTTGACTTCAATTATTCTCTTGACTGTTTTTCTAGTCTCTATTTCATTTATCACTACTCTAATCTTTATTATTTCCTTCTTTCTACTAACTTTAGGTGTAGTATGCTTTTATAGGGCAGAACTAGTCATGAAGAACTACCTCAATTATTGTTTATCTGGGAATGTCTTGATGTCTCCCTCATTTTTGAAGGCTTGTTCTCTGAAAATTCTTGGTTGGAAATATTTTTCTGTCAACACTTTAAATATGTCGTCCCACTGCCTTCTTGCCTCCATGGTTTCTGATGAGAAACTGGCAATTAATCTTATTGAGGATCCCTGGTAACTTGATGAGTTGCTTCTCTCTTGCTGCTTTTAGGATCCTTTTTTGCCTTTGGCAATATAGTTAGAATATATCGTGGTGTGTGGCTCTTTGCAGTTATCCTGTTTGGAGTTCACTAGGCTTCTTGGATGTGTATATTCACATATTTCATCAAATTTTGGAAGTTTTCAGCCATTATTTCTTCAAATAGTCTTTCTATTCCTTTCTATTTCTCTTCTACTTTGAGAATCCCAAAATGAATATGTTGGTACATTTCATGTTGTCCCACAGGTCACTTAGGCTATGTTCACTGTTTTTCATTCTTTTTTTCTTTCTGTTCTTCCAACTGAATAATTTAAATTATCCTAACTTCTACTTCAGTTATTCTTCTGCCTGCTCAACTCTGCTGTTTAAGTTCTCTAGTATATTTTCATGTCTGTTATTGTGCTTTTCATCCCTAAAATTTATGTTTGGTTCCTTTTTAAATTTCTGATTCCTTTTATTCATGCATCATCTTCCTGACTACTTTTAGTTCTTGATCCATGTTTTCCCTTAGGTCATTGAACTTATTTAGGAGAGTTAACATCTTTGATAATTTGTTCCAATGTCTGTGCTTCTTCTGTTCTTTTATTTTGTTCCTTTGGATGGGCCATCTCTTCCTGTTTCTTTGGATGTCTTTTAATTGTTTTTTGAATTCTGAGCATTTGAATATTTTGATGTGCTAACACTGGAAGTCTGGTTCTCCCTCTTACACAGAGTTTTAATGTAGACTGGCTCTCTGCTGAGGCTTTTTTCTATGCTTAACCCAGTTTATACCAAAACAATAGATGAGCTCATAGTGAACAGTTAGGTTCTTTCAGTTCTTTCTGAGCATATATCTTGCACTGGGCATGATGAGTGTTAGTTGTCAAGAATTCCCTAATATATGCACTTGTTTCCCTAAAAAAGGGGACTTTTCTCCCAGCTTCTCCTCCCAGGCTACTATTCATTGTCTCAGGCACAGTCTTTTGACCCAGATGATTGCAGTCACCTCAATTCTGCTCCACCTTTCAACATTCATTGGCTCTGTTCCACCTATCCCTTCTGCTTCTCCATCCCAGTGAATCCTTTTTTTTTTTTTTTTTTAAACACAGATGAATAAATATATACATTTCTCAATTAAATGTAATGGATACATGTAAATTTTTTTGTTGTTTTGTTTTTTGTTTTTTTGTTTTTGTGTGTGTGTGAATCAAACAATATATTACGCAATATATTTGGTTCATAGTAATGCATTCATACAGTATTTGTCCTTTTGTGTCTGGCTTGCTTTACTCAACATAATGTCCTCCAGATTCATCCATGTTGCCATATGCTTTATGACTTCATTTCTTCTTACAGTTGCATAATATTCGATCGTGTGAATAGACCACAGTTTGTTTATCCATTCATCTGTTGATGGACACCTGGGTTGTTTCCAACTTTTGGCAATGATGAATAATGTGCCTATGAACATTGGTGTACAGATGTCTGTTCGTGTCACTGCTCTCAGTTCTTCTGGGTATATACCCAGTAGTGGTATTGCAGGGTCACGTGGCAAGTCTATATTCAACTTCTTTAGGAACTGCCAAACAGTCCTCCATAGTGGTTGTACCATCCTGCATTCCCACCAACAGTGAAGAAGTGTTCCTATCTCTCCACATCCTCTCCAACACTTGTACTGCTCTGTCTTTTTCATAATGGCCATTCTGATAGGTGTGAAATGATATCTCATTGTAGTTTTGATTTGCATTTTCCTAATCATGAGTGATGTTGAGCATTTCTTCATGTGTTTTTTGCCATTTGTATTTCTTCTTCGGAGAAATGTCTATTCAAGTCTTTGGCCCATTTTTTAATTGGGTCATTTGTCTTTTTATTGTTGAGCTGTAACATCTCTTTATATATCCTGGATATTAAACCCTTATCAGATATGTGATTTCCAAATATTTTTTCCCATTGAGTTGGCTGCCTTTTCACCCTTCTGACAAAGTCCTGTGAGGTGCAAAAGTGTTTAATTTTGAGGAGGTCCCATTTATCTACTTTTTCTTTTGTTGCACGTGCTTTGGGTGTGAAGTCCAAGAAACCACCACTTACTAAAAGGTCTTGAAGAAGTTTCCCTACATTTTCTTCTAGTACTTTTATGGTCCTGGCTTTTATATTTAGATCTTTGATCCATTTGAGTTGATTCTTGTATATGGGGTGAGATATGGGTCTTCTTTCATTCTTTTGGTTATAGATATCCAGTTCTCCCAACACCATTTGTTGAAGAGACTGTTTTCTCCCATCAGCGTGGGCTTGGTAGGTTTGTCAAAAACCAGTTGACTGTATAGGTGAGGGTTTACTTCTGGATTCTCAATTCTATTCCACTGATCGATATGTCTATCTTTATGCCAGTACCATGCTGTTTTGACCACTGTAGCTTTGTAATATGTTTCAAGGTCAGGCAGTGAAATTCCGCCCACATTGCTCTTCTTTTTTGGAATACTTTTGGCTATTCGGCTGCACTTACCCTTCCAGATGAATTTGGTAATTGCCTTCTCTAATTCTGTAAAGTAAGCTGTTGGGATTTTGATTGGTATTGCATTGAATCTATAAATCAGTTTGGGCAAGATTGACATCTTCACGATATTTGTTCTTCCAATCCATGAACACGGAATGTCTTTCCATTTGTTTAGGTCTTTTTTAATTTCTTTTAGCACTGTTTTGTAGTTTTCTGCATATAGGTCCTGTACTTTCTTGGTTAAATTAACTCCTAGGTATTTGAGTCTTTTTGTTGCTACTGAAAATGGAATTTTCTTCCTGATTTCCTCCTCAGATTGTTCAGTACTAGTATACAAAAACATTACTGATTTTTGCGTGTTGATCTTATATCCTGACACTTTGCTGAACTCATTTATTAGTTCAAGTAGCTTTGTTGTGGATACTTCAGGATTTTCTAAATACAGGATCATGTCATCCGCAAACAGTGAGAGTTTTACTTCCTCTTTTCCTATTCGGACGCCTTTAATTTTTTTGTCTTGTCTAATTGCCCTAGCTAGACCTTCTAGTACAATGTTGAATAACAATGGTGACAGTGGGCATCCTTATCTTGTTCCTGATCTCAGGGGGAAAGCTTACAACCTTTCCCCATTGAGTATGATGTTGGCTGTGGGTTTTTCATATATACCTTTTATCATATTGAGGAATTTTCCTTTTATTCCTATCTTTTGAAGTATTTTTATCAAAAAAGGATGTTGGATTTTGTCGAAGGCCTTTTCTGCATCTATTGAAATGATCATGTGGTTTTTTTCCTTCAACTTGTTAATGTGGTGTATTACATTGATTGATTTTCTTATGCTGAACCAGCATTGCATACCAGGAATAAATCCCATTTGGTCGTGATGTATAAGTCTTTTGATATGCTGTTGGATTGATTTGCAAGTATTTTGTTGAGAATTTTTGCATCTATGTTCATGAGAGAGATTGGTCTGTAATTTTCTTTTCTTGTGGAATCTTTATCTGGCTTTGGTATTAGGGTGATGTTGGCTTCATAAAATGTGTTGGGTAATTTTCCCTCCTCTTCAATTTTTTGGAAGAGTTTAAACAGGATTGGTGTTAATTCTTTTAGAAATGCTTGGTAGAATTCACCTGTGAAGCCATCTTGTCCTGGACTTTTCTTTGCTGGGAGATTTTTGATGACGGATTCAATCTCCTGAATTCTGATGGGTTTGTTAAGTTCTTGTATTTCTTGTTGTGTCAGTGTAGGTTGGTTATGAGTTTCTAGAAATTTGTCCATTTCATCCAGGTTGTCTAGTTTGTTGGCATATAGTTTCACATAATATCCTCTTACGATTCTTTTTATTTCTGTGAGGTCATTTGTAATTTCCCCCCTTTCATTTCTGATTGTATTTATTTGCATCTTCTCTCTTTTTTTCTTTGTTAGTCTAGCAAGGGGTTTGTCAATTTTATTGATCTTCTCAAAGAATCAGCTTTTGGTTTTGTTGATTTTCTCTATTACTGTTTTGTTCTCATTTTCATTTACTTCCGCTCTAATCTTTATTATTTCTTTCCTTCTTTTTGCTTTGGGATTGGTTTGCTGTTCTTTCTCTAGTTTCTCAGTTGTTCAGTTAAATCTTTGAGTTTAGCTCTTTCTTGTTTCTTAATATAGGCATTTAGGGCTATAAATTTCCCTCTCAAGACTGCCTTTGCTGTATCCCATAAGTTTTGATATGTTGTGTTCTCATTTTCATTTGTCTCAATATATTTACTGATTTCACTTGCAATTTCTTCTTGACTCACTGAATATTTAGGAGTGTGTTGTTCAGTCTCCACACATTTGCAAATTTCCTTTTTTCCTGTCTGTTATTGATTTCTAGTTTCATTCCATTATGATCTGAGAAGGTGCTTTACATAATTTCAATCTTTTTATATTTATTGAGAGCTGTATTGTGACCTAACATGTGGTCTATCCTGGAGAAAGATCCATGGGCACTTGAGAAGAATGTATAATCCGCTGAGTTTGGATGCAGTGTTCTGTATATGTCTATTAGGTCTAACTTGTTTATCATATTGTTCAAGTTCTCTGTTTCCTTGTTGATCTTCTGTCTAGTTGTTCTATCTAATGATGTGAGAGGGGTGTTGAAGTCCCCGACGATTATTGTAGAAATGTCTATTTCTCCCTTCAGTTTTGCCAGAGTTTGTCTCATATATTTTGGGGCACCCTGGTTAGGTGCGTAGATATTTATGACTGTTATATCTTCCTGGAGGATCATCCCTTTTATTAATATATAATGGCCTTCCGCATCTCTTATCACCTTTTTGCATTTGAAGTCTGTTTTGTCTGATATTAGTATAGCTACCCCTGCTCTTTTCTGTTTACTATTCGCATGGAGTATCTTTTTCCAACCTTTTACTTTCAGCCGGCTTGTATCCTTGTGTCTGAGATGAATTTCTTGTAAGCAGCATATGGATGGCTCATGTTTTTTTATCCATTCTGTCAGCCTGCATCTTTTGATTGGGGAATTTAATCCATTCACATTCAATGATATTACTGAAAATGCTCTATTTATTTCCTCCATTTTATTCTTTGGTTTTCATATGTCATCTTATTTTTGTCTTTCTTTTTACTCTTTTGGTTATCCTTTCTGCTTTTCTTTCTTCTATACTCTCCTCCAAGCCTCTCTCTCCTGTCTTTTTCTTACAGGTTCTAAGGCTTCCTTTAATATTTCCTGCAAAGGTGGATTCTTTTTTGCAAACTCTCTTAGTTTCAGTTTGTTTGTGAATACTTTATATTCACCTTCATATTTGAAGGACAGTTTTGCTGGGTAAAGAATTCTCAGCTGGCAGTTTTTCTCTTTCAGTTTCCTAATTGTATCATACCACTGTCTTCTCGCCTCCATGGTTTCTGAAGAGAAATCTGCACAAAGTCTTACTGGACGTCCTTTGTACGTGATCGTTTGCTTCTCTCTTGCTGCTCTGAGCATTTTCTCTTTATCTTTTACATTTGATATTCTGAATAATATGTGTCTTGGCGTAGGTCTATTTGGATTTATTCTTATTGGGGTACGGTGTGCTTCTTGGACATGAAAGTTCGTTTCTTTCATGAGAGTTGGGAAATTCTCAGCTATTATTTCCTCAAATACTCTTTCTGCCCCTTTTCCTTTCTCTTCTCCTTCTGGAACTCCAATGACACGTATGTTCTTGCGTTTTGTGTTGTCATTCAACTCTCTGAGCCCCTGCTCAATTTTTTCCATTCTTTTCTCTCTCTGTTCTTTTCTCTCTTCAATTTTAGCTGCTCTGTCTTCAGTATCACTTATTCTTTCTTCTATCATTTCAAGTCTGCTGTTGTATGCTTCAAATGTATTTTTTACTTCACCTATTTTATCTTTCATTCCCATGAACTCCGTTACTTTCCTGTTCATGATTTCAAATTCTTCTTTACGTTCGCACAATGACTTCTTGATGTCATTGATCTCTTTAACTATATTCTCTTTCATCTCATTAATTTGATTTTGGAAATGTGTGCTCATCTCACTGATTAGTTCTCTCAAATTCTGCATCTCTTCTGGGACTTTGCTGTATTCCTTTTCTTGGGCCATGTCTTCTATTTTCTTAGTATGGCCCATAATTTTTTGTTGGTGCTTAGGCATCTGGTTAGTTTGTATTTTACTTAGATGCTCTATCTCTTTCTCTTTTATGGAGTTTTAGTGGCAGGCGGCTGTGAGTTACCACCACTCTTTGATTTTTGGCTCAACCTTGATTGTTAGGATTGTTCTGCTGGTTGCTCAAAACTGGGCACTGGACCCAGTAACTGGTTGTAGAGTTGTTTCCTAGGGCCTTGGGCAGGGAGGCTATAGAGGCCAGGAAAAGACTCTCTTACTTATTAATTTTCTTATGTGTACTTCCTTGGTCTGCCAGGAGATGGCGCTTGTTGGCTGCTCTCAATTCAATGCCTGGTCGGAGTGTATTTGTTGTGACACAGACCAGATCAATGTGATAGAGCTTCCTGTCTGGGGGCTAGGAGCCCTGTGATTCAAACTTTCTGAGACAGTTCTCCAGACTTCTCCTATAGTGCCCCCCTTTTCCCAGCTAGGAAATATTTCCACTCCCTTCTGAATCCTCAACAATCAGTCCCTGTTAGTAGAGGAGGAGATTGGGAGGTTTGTATATCTTTAGCCCCTTGCAGGCTCCAAGGCAAACAATGGCGCAGCCCCACCCAGCCTGGAAGGGCTCTCGGGACCAGACCAAACCTGGGAGTCCAAAGCAGGGTCAGCCCCAGGCTCTCTCTCCCCTCTCCCGTGGTGTCCTCAACAATTAGTCCAGGCTAGAAGAGAGGGAGGTTGCGAGGATTGGATTTCCCCAGTCCTTTCTGGGCTCCCAGGGCAAACTGCCGTGTGGAAGGGTCCTTTCCAGGCTCCCAGGGCAAACCGCCATGTGGAAGGGTCCGTGGGGCTCTGCAGCCCAAATTTCAGGTCCGAACCTGAGTCAGCCTAAGGCTGTGTCCCTCTCTCTCCCTTTTCCGGGAGTGGCAGATCCCTGAAGCCCCCTTTGTCTGTGGTCGCAGGCCCAGGGGCCCGAGAATTCTGAAGAGTGTGGGGGAGGGTGCCGGCAGCGGCAGAAGCTGCTACTTGCAACTCATAGTTCTGTAGTCACGATTTCCCTCTTCTGTCCCTCTCTCTTCTGGGTGGTATGCAGCCTTCACCTGGTGACCTAAACCCTAGAAGATCTTTTTCGGGGCTGTTTCAGCTTGTCCTCTAGCTATTTTTCTGGAGAAGAGATTCCCGTGTCTTACTAGTCCGCCATCTTCCCGGAAGTTCTCCTCCCCCAGTGAATTCTTGGTTAGACAAACTGGACATGCACTCTGAGTCAGTCTTCCATGGTGTCAGTTGTGGCTGATGTATAAAGACCACCAATATTTTCATTTATTTGTGCCAATAATCAGGTCCGAGGGTCCCACACTTGAATGCATGCCTACTACCAAGCCACTGCTTTGGGTTGTACAAACTGCTGCATGGAACCAAGTGAGAGGAAAGGGCCAGATAAGTACAGTCAACCTAATTTTCTCCTATTATTTTTCTTTTCTGATTTAGCAATTGTTGAGTTGTTGTCTATTCAATTATTTTACAGAGTTTACAGAAGGTTGATTCAGACAGATACTGCTTGTGTTTTGTTGTTTCTATGGAGAGGCTTTTGCCAGGGGCTTCTCACTTTGCCATCTTATTGCCATCCAGTGAAGTTTTTCTTTGATGAGCTATGTTTTATCCTCAACACCTCTCCCCTCTGACAGTTCTACCCAAAGCCTGGAAGACATGAAGCTACTCATTTTTACTCTTAAGTGGATCTGGTTAAGCATTTACTGAAAATCCATCATGGCCAATGGACTAGATGCTTTATCACATCTCACCAAATATCCACAACTGCTCTACAAATAAAGAATTAGCTCTGTTTATAGATGGAGCTGTAAGTCACAGAGCTAGCTGGCAGAGCTGGAACTAGAAGCTAGGTGGTCCATCTGTCACTCCAGGACAATTTCCATGACAACACAGGTGGCACGTGGAAATTTTTAAACATTAACCAGATGGTAGCCTAGGTTAGGATAATGTCTGTGTCAAGCGAACAAAACTAAATTAACTTGGTTATGGAGGATTGACAAAGGGACATAACCTAGGGAGTCAATGAATGAAGAAAAGCAAGATGGTATAGTCATACATATGATTTTATTTTTGGTCAATGACTTCAAATTTCATTCCATAAGATTCCAAAACTAGTAAAAGAAAATTTAGCTACACTTTTCACAAATTATCTTTATGAAATTTTTAAAATATGATCTTAAGAGGTTCAGCAAACTCTGGACCCTTGCTACTCCAAGAGTGTGGTCCTCAGGTCGACAGCATCATTACCACATTAGAAGCTTTTGGAAATGCAAAATTGGTAATTTGGACTTCAATAAAATCACAAAATCTGTTCTGTGAAAGTGTTAAGACAATGAAGAGCCACAGAACGAGAGAATATATATACAAAACACATACCTGATAAAGACTTGTATCGACAATATACAAATAACTCTTGAAACTTAACAATAAGAAAACAAACAATCCAATTACAAAATGTGCAAAATAGTTGAATAGACAAATCACCAAAGACGTGCAGATGTCAAATAAGCATATGAAAAGATGCTCATCATATGCAGTTATAGAACTGCAATTAAAAACAATAATGAGATACCACTACACACCTACTAGAAAGGCAAAAGGCTAAAACACTGACAACACTAATTGATGGTGACAATGTAGGACAATAGGAACTTTCATTAATTGCTGGTGGGAATGCAAAATGGTACAGCCATTTTGGAAGACAGACTGGCACTATCTTACAAAGTTAAATATAGTTTTACCATGTGATATAGCAATTGTGTTCCTTGGCATTTGCACAAATGAGCTGGAAACTTATGTCCACACAAAAATCTACACCGGAATGTTTATAGCAACTTTATTTATAACTGATAAAAATTGGAAATAATCAAGTTGTCCAATAGGTAAATGGATAAAAATGTGGTACATTCATACAATGAAGTATTACTAAGCAAGAAAAAGAAATGAGTGACCAAGAAACAAAAAAAGACATGGAGGAATCTTAAATGCATATTGCTAAGTGAAAGAAGCTAGTCTGAAAAAGCTATGTAATGCATGATTCTAATTACATGACATTTTGAAAAAGGCAAAACAATAGAGACAGTACAAAATCAGTGATTGTCAAGGGTTTGTCAGAGCAGGGAAGGGATGAATAGGTGGAGGACAGGGCATTTCTAGAGCAATGAAAATATTCTATGTGATAATGTGATGAGAGAAACATGATAATACGTATTTGTCAAAATCCATAAAACCATATGTCACAAAAATAGAGCACTAATGTAAACTACAGATATTAGGTAATAATAATGAATCAGTATTGGTTCATAAGTTTTGACAAATGTTAAAACAAGATGGTAATAAAAGGAGAAACAGTGGTGGTGTCAATGGGAGCGGTCAGAATTTTCTAGTCAATTTTTCTATAAACCTGAAACTGTTCTAAGAATAAAGTCTATTAATTTTAAAAGAAATCACATTTTCCACTTCAAATGCAAGCCACAAAAATGTGACAGAACCACGCACAGGCTTCCCTACCTTCCACATTTCATCAACAAAGAGAACATGAAATTGACTCCAGTTCTGTAAAAAAAAAAAAAAAAAAAAAAAAAAAAATGCTTTCCTCTGGTCTACTTGGCCAGCAGCAGAAAAGGGAATGCCCAGAATTGCCCATGTGCCCTCATTTTCACTAGAGGAAATTAAATAAAAGTATTCGCTACATTGCACTTCAGCAAATACCATGATATCTTAAATTTAACCTGAGTCAAGTTAACATGCACTTTATTAATCACTCCTCCTTTAGGACTATCTGAACATTTCATAAACTACAAATAGTATGATTTTCAACATTTAGATTATTTTTAAGGAAAGACAGGGAGAGAGGACAGAATTGGATTCATTCCCTTTTTCATTATTTGCACCAACCTCTTCTCTTTCCCAGACTATTTCTATCCTTACATAAACATTTATTTTTGAACACATGTTCCCTCCACCAAAACTCATCAGATGCTTCTTTACAAAAATGTATGAAAGGGAATTGACCAGGCAAGATGGCAGCTGAGTAAGACATTCCAAGGGTCAGCTAGTCCTACAGGGCCATTATTAATCAAAACAGAGCTAACTAAAGCACCTGTCTGGGGAGACCAGGAGACCAGGAGGGCATCCTACAAATCCTAAAAAAGATCGGAAGGAGGAGACTACATATCTGCAGTAAAGATTCATGAGTAAAGCACTCCACACTGCAGAGGCCGATGCCCATCCTCCACTAGCAGTGCAATCCGCCTCAGGAGCTAATCCATGGCTGGAGTTGGAAGCTCCATTTCCAAAAAGGGGGGAGGAATAAATGGTTGGGCACTGACTTCAGCTACTGATTAGTAAACTTGGCTGGTTAAAGTATAATCCTAAGAACAACTAAAGTTTGAACCTGTCCAAGTCAGAAAGAGGCCGGTAGCCACCATTTTAACTCTGCCTCCAGCCTAAGGAGAAGTGGGGTTGACTGAAAAATCACACTGACCGGAGGGACAGGACAGGCTTCCTTCTACCCAGATTGGTTGCAGCCCTAGCCTAGGCTCCAGCCCCACCTCTGAGCAGGGAAGAAGCTGGGGGAATCTGGATACCAGCTTCTCCAGGCAACTGCAGATGCATTCGGCCAGCAGAGACTGGATAGTCAGACACTCGGAGCTGCATCCTCATCTCCCAATAGGACAGAAGGGGAGCTGTGTTTCCTCAGCCTGTCTGGGCAACTGCAGGCACTTTCAACCTATACAAACTGGTTTGTTGAGTGCCTTTGATTCCATATCCACCCCCACCCCCCTCATAGGATAGTTGTTGTTTCCTCAGTCTCCCAAGACAACTGCAGGTGCTTTTGGCCTACACAGAATTGAATGTTGGGTGCCTGTGGCTCCACCCCCACCCCCAAAAGGACAAGGGGGGGTGGTGTTTTCCCAGCCTCCCGGGTTAACTGCAGGTGCTTTTGACCCACACAGACTGAATAGCTGGTGACCTGTAGCTCCATCACTTCCACCAAGTAGGATAGGAGGGAGCTGTGTTTCCTCAGCCTTTCTGTGCAATGGGAGGCATTTTTGGCCTGCATGGACTGAACTGCTGGGCACCGGTGAATCCACCCCCACACTATAATAAAAAAGGGGCGGGGCTTGTGTTTCCTTAGACTCTCCAGGTAATGGCAGGTACTTTCGGCCTACAGACACTCGACTGTTTGGTGCCTGTGGATCCACCCACACACCCTAATAGTAAAGGAGGGGGCTGGTGTTTCCTCAGTCTCTCCAAGCAAAGGCAGACATTTTCAACCACAACAGACTGAACTGTTGGGTGCCTGTGCTTCCATCACCACCTGCTAAAAGGCAGAAAGGACAGTACTACCGAATCTCTCAGGGCAACTGAAGGGGCATTCAGCCCACATGGATTAGACTCTGGAGCACTCCAGAGGGTTCATCCCCACCCCTAGCAGGGAATCGGGAGGCTGGTGCTATGTCAGTCTACCTGGGCAATTGTGGTCATTTTGGACCCACATGGCATAGATTACTGTCCACACATGCAGCTCCAGCCTCACCCAGGGAAGGAAGGAAGGGGCATGAAGCTTCATCAGTATCTCTGGGCAACTACAGACAGTCTTGGCCTGCATGGCTTAAATTATTATACACATCTGTGACTCTGTTCCTACCCCTGGAAGAGGTGAAAGGTGGGAGAAGTTTCATCAGTACTTGGGGCAATGCAGGCAGTTTCAGCCACCACAGCTTACAGTACCAATGACATTCTTGGCTCCTACTATACAACCACCAAGGGAGAAAGGGGAAGAAAGCCTTAAACTAAAAAAAGTGTGCCCAGAATAAACACATCTCATAAGCCAGATGCCAAGACACCAAAAAAAATTTCAATCCATACCAAGAAACAGGAAGATATGGCCCAGTTAAAGAAACAAGATAAGCCTCCAGTTGACATGAAGGAGTTGAGACAACTAACCATAGATGTTCAAACAAATCTCCTCAATAAGTTCAATGAGATGGCTAAAGAGATTAAGGATATCAAGAAGACACAGGGTGAGCACAAAGAAGAATTTGAAAGCATACATAGCACAAAAGAAAATCTTATGGGAATGAAAGACACAATAAATGAAATAAAAAATACACTGGAGGCATATAAGCAGATTTGAGGAGGCAGAGGAAAGGATGGATGAGCTTGAAGACATGGCATCCAAAAGCGAACATACAAAAGAACAGATGAAGAAAAGAATGGAAAAGATTGAACAGGGTCTCAGGGAAAGAAATGATAGCAAGAGACATGCAAACATACATGTCATGAGTGTTCCAGGAGGAGAAGAGAACAAAAAAGGGGAAGAAGGAATATTTGAAGAAATAATGGTTGAAAGTTTCCCAAAGCTATTGAATGACTTAGATGTCCATGTCCAAAACACACATCATCCCATCCGAATAAATCCAAACAGACCACCTCCAAGACACATGCTAATCAGAATGTCAGATGTCAAAGACAAAGAGAGAATTCTGAGAGCAGCAACAGAAAACTGATACATAACATACAAGGGATACCTAATAAGATTAAGTGTCAATTTCTCATCAGAAACTATGGCAAAAAGAAGGCAGTGGTATGATGTATTTAAGATACTGCAAGAGAAAACCTGCCAGGCAAGAATTTTATATCTGTCAAGATTGTCTTTCAAAAATGAGGGCAAGTTTACAATACTCACAGATAAACAGAAACTGAGAGAGTGGGTAACCAAGAGACTGGCTTTGCAGAAAATACTAAAGGGAGTACTACAGCTTGAAAAGAAAAGACAAGAAAGAGAGGCTAGAAGAGAGTCTAGAAATGAAGGTTATATCAGTAAAAGTAACTAAAAGTGTTCAAAAGTAACTAAATAGTGGTCAAAATAAAATGTGACAGATAAAACCCATAGGTCAAAATGCATGAAACAAGAACTGCCTTTATATTAATAACATTGAATATTATTAGATTAGACTCCCCAATCAAAATATACAGACTGGTGGAATAAATAAGAAAATATAAACGATCTATATGCTGTCTACAAGAGGCTCACCTTAGACCCAAGTATACCAATAGATTGAAACTGAAAGGCTGGACAAAGATATTCCACACATGCAGTAACCAAAAAAAAAAAAAGGTGGAGTAGCTATACTTATATTGGATGAAATAGACTTTAAAAGTAAAACTTTTATTAGAGACAAGGAAGGACATTACATATTAATAAAAAGGGCAATTCACCAGGAAGAGACAACAATCATAACGGTATATGCACCTAAACAGGATGCCCCAAAGTACATGAGGCAAACACTGGCAAAACTGAAGGGAGACTTCAATACACTACAATAGAACATGCAATAGAACATCTGAGCAGAGGATCAATAAAGAAACAGAGACCATGAATATCACGATAAATGGACTAAACATAATAGACATATACAGAACATTGCACCCCAAAATAGCAGGATTTACATTCTTCTCAAGAGCTCGTGGATCTTTCTCCAGGATAGACCATATATTGAGTCACAAAGTAGATCTCAATAAATTCAATGAGATCAAAATTATACAAAGCACTTTCTCTGATCATAATGGAATAAAGTTGGAAATCAACAAGAGGTATAAAATGGGAAAATTCACAAATATATGGAGATTAAACAATACACTCTTTAATCAGTGAGTCAAAGAAGAAATTTCAAACTTAATAAATAAATATCCTGAGATGAATGTAAACAAGAACACAACATATAGGAACCTATGAGATGCAGCGAAGGCAGTGCTGAGGAGGAAATTTATAACCATCAATGCTTACTTTAAAAATAGAAATAGCTAAATCCACAGCTGGAGGAACTAGAAAAAGAAGAGCAAACTATTCCTAAAGCAAGTAGAAGGAATGAAATAACAAAGATCAGAGTTGAAATAAATGAAATGGAGAACAGAAAAACAATTTTAAAAACCAAAAGTCAGTTCTTCAAGAAGATTAACAAAATTGACAAACCCTTACCTAGATTAACAAAGAAAATAAGAGAGAAGAGGCAAATAAATAAAATAAGAAATGAAAACGGGGACATTACTACTGACCCCACAGAAATAAAAGAGATCATAAGAAGATACTGTGAGCAACTGTATGCCAACAAACTAGACAATGTAGATGAAATGGAAACATTCCTAGGGACATATGAATAACCTATACTGACCCTAAAAGAAATAAAAGAACTCAAGAAACCAATCACAAGTGAAGAGATTGAAACAGTCATCAAACAACTCCCCCAAATGAAAAGCCCAGAACCTGATGGTTTCACAGGTGAGTTCCAACAAGCATTCAAAGATTTAATACCAATCTTACTCAAACTCTTCCAAAAAACTGAAGAAGAAGGAAAGCTACCAAACTTATTCTACGTAGCCAATATCACGCTAATACCAAAGCCAGGTAAAGATATTATGAAAAAAGAAAATTAAACACCCATTTCCCTAATGAATACAGATGCAAAAATCCTCAACAAAATACTTGCTAACTGAATCCAACAACACATTCAAAGAATTATTCATCATGATCAAGTGGGTTTTATTCCAGGCATGCAAGGGTGGTTCAACATAAGAAAATCAATCAGCATAATACACATTAATAAATCAAAGAAGAAAAATCACATGATCGTATTGAATGATGCAGAGAAGGCTTCTGACAAAATACAGCATTCTTTCTTGATAAAAAATACTACAAAAGATGGAAATTGAAGGAAACTTCCTCAACATGATAAAAGCCGTATATGAAAAACCCACATCTAACATTGTACTCAATGGTGAAAGACTGAAAGCTTTCCCACTGCAATTGGGAACAAGACAAGGATGCCCACTGTCACCACTGTTGTTCAATATAGTGCTAGAGGTTCTAGCTAGAGCAGTCAGGCAAGAAAAAGAAATAAAAGGCATCCAAATTGGAAAGGAAGAAGTAAAACTTTCATTATTCACACATGATATGATCTTATACCTAGAAAGTCCTGAAAAATCTACAACAAAGCTGACAGAGGTAATAAAAAATTTCAGAATCTATATAAAACTGTTTGGAGATATTACTGCCAAAAGCACATATTTGCCCTGGGGGTGAAAAAGGGGTGTATCAAGCAAAAGAAATAATTAGCCTTTCCAGTAGTGAGGACTTCCCCATGAGAATATGCCTCTTACAAAGAACCTCTTTCATCTCTCTCCAGAAGAGGAAAAGAAGAAACACAAGAAGAGCCTTGTGCAAAGCTTCAATTCTTATTTCATGGGTGTAAAATGTCCAGGATGCTATAAAATCACCAGTCTTTAGCCATGCACAAACAGTAGTTTTATGTGTTGACTGCTCCACTGTAATCTGCCAACCTACAGAAGGAAAAGCAATGCAACAGAAGGCTGCTCCTTCAGATGGAAGCAGCACTAAAAGCACGCTAAAGCATAAAAAGTAGGATACGATCCCAATAAACATTTTGGATAAAAAAGGAAGAAAGCATGAAAAACAAGTCCTAATTAGTTCCCTGTTAAAAAGAAAATAAATTTCAGGAAAACATATATGCAATGTTATCTACATGAATGGGTATATGTTTTACCCATTGTATAAAGTATCTTCATTTACACCCAGTTTTTAATTGGGATGAAACTCAAATAACCAAGTTTCAGAATGATTCACAACCTGATGGATGCAATTCTATTTCTAAAGCAGATTACACAATGGAAATGCCCAAGGAATTGCTAGACGTGGTGGTTTGAGCAGCTTTCATTTAAAAAAAAAAAAAAGATATTCACTTAGCACATGCATCCCTTTATACTTATTAATTAATCAGCTTAATGAAACCACACATTATCAGCTGATAGGGCTGTATGCTTTTCCAAGGCACAATGAGGTAGTGGAAATATCACTAAGATTGGAGTACTTGTCTTGGCTCTGGTGCTGATTAGCTTTGTAGCTTTGGGCACATAACCTTGCCTCTCTGGGCCTCAATTAAAATAAAAAGAACTACTACTTACCAGCTCCTGTGATTTGTCATCAGTTTCCAAAACTGTAATATGATGATAATATTATTTATCTCAGAGGGTTGTTGAAGGAATTTAAATGAGATGATATGGTAAAGTGCTTTAAAAACTAGATATCACTTTATAAAAGTAATTCTATTTATAAATTTAGGCTACTGTAACCATTAGTTGAGCTGCTATTAGGATCTAATGAGAATATGTGCCATTTCCTATAAAATTACAATGGAACTGGGGAGCGGATGTAGCTCAAGTGGTTGAGCACCTGTTTCCCATGTACGAGGTCCTGGGTTCGATACCCAGTACCTCCTAAAACCAAAAATAAACAAGCAAACAAAAGAAAAACCAACTCAGGGGAGCCAGTGTAGCTCAGTGGTTGAGCACTGGCTTCCCACATATGAGGTTCCGGGTTCAATTCCTGGACCTGGTTCCTAAAAAAAAAAAAAAATTACAATGGAACTAAACTAGTTCAATGGTACTACAATTTGAAGAATTATGGACCCCTTTAGAGTACAATGAAAGATATGGACCTTCTTCTCAGAAAAAAAATATAGGGAAGCAGATGTGGCTCAACCAATTGGGCGCCCACCTACCACATGGGAGGTCCTGGGTTTAAGTCCTGGTGTCTCCTAAAAAAGACAAGCAGATGCTGCACCCATCACAATGAGCTAGATGCTGCACCCGCTGCAACGAGCTAGATGCCACACTGCTACAACAAGCAGATGCCCAAATGAGCAGATGACACAAGCCAGCAGATGCCGCAGCCCATGGAAGCAGATGTGGCTCAGGCCATTGGGCACTTGCTTCCCATGTGGGAGGTTCCGTATTTGGTTCCCGGTGCCTCCTGGAGAAGACGAGCAAACAATGAGCAGACAGACGAGAGAACCATCCAGGGGGGGAGGGGGGAGTAAATAAAATAATAAAAAATTAAAGTAAATAAAAGTAAATATATATATATATACATACACACACATATATACAAACTGCTATATATCTAAAGGATTCCCAGATATCCTGAAGCCCAAGTTAAGAACCTTTTAACAAGATACTCTTTAAAGATCGCTTGTGGCTCGAACACTCTTGAGTGAGTGTAGGTTTTGTCCCTTAAAAAAAAAAATAAGTAAATAAAGTAACCAGTCAACAAGTCAGATTGATTTGTTCAAATAATCTCCCTTCTAACCCAAATTCATAGAAATGATGAGTAAAATAAAACAAACATGCATGTGTATATCTTTTTGTAAAGACCTAACTGACCCGGAAAGCAAGAAAACAAGCTCTCACATATCAGAAATGAAGGGGAAATTCAAAGCCAGAGCAGAGAGCAGTAGCTAAGGTCAAATAGCCAGTAATGGAGTATCAGAACCAGGTATAAGGGAGCTGGAATTTTAATGGTAGGTGAAGGAGTAAGGCATTCTATAGGAGCTAGATACTGGAAAAGAGGTCCCTGCATGAAGAAGCCTACTGGCCCAGGATGCTACAGGAAAAGATAACAAACAGTCTCACAATGTGGTAAAATAAACAGTAACCCAGAACCACAAATTTTCACAAAGTAGAGTTCAAGTTTGTGCTACCCACATAGGTTATAAGAATTTAACTTTAAAACTGATCCTGAAACAGGAAATCCCAAGAAGAGGCAAAAGAAAAACTACCCGATAGGGACACCTCTAAAACCCAAGGCATGAGACTGAATAGCAAAGGAACAATTCCCACCAGGAAATTCACATTCAGAAACTACAAGCCATACTGGGAAACTACCATGAGAGCTAGGCAGCAGGCAAGGAAAATAAGTGGATTCACATCCATGGAAACTAAGTTTACAGTGCAATCCAAATGATCATTTTAACATGGGTATATGTAATATAGTCAAAGAAATAAAGGAAAAATTAGCATCCTTAAGCCAATAACGCATGATCTCAAAAAGTACAATAAAAAAACTGACAGGCAACTTATTATCGGCCATAACTAATGTTAGAAAAAATGGAGTAGTAGCTTTAATGTGCTGAGAGAAATTAACTATCAACCTACTAATAGTGAACTGGAAAACAGACCTGAGGAAATAACCCAGAGAACAGCACACAGAGAAAAAAAGAGCTGGACAGTATAAAAGAAAACTAGAGACAAGGACAGCACAACAGGCCCTGATAGGAATTATACCAAAATCTGCTGGAAATGATACAGAAAAACTGGATCTCTCATACAATGATATTGCACATGTAAAATGGTAAAACCACTCTGGAAAATAGTTGGGCAGTTTCTTAAAGACCACTTATGAAGAAATCAGCTATTATATTCCTAGGCATTTATCCCTGAGAAATGAAAACATAGATCCACACAAAAATATTCAGAGTAGCATTTGTAATAGCCAAAAATTGGAAATGATAAAAATTTTCCTCAAAAGTTGAATAGTTACACAAACTATGGTACATCCATTCCAATGGAACACAACTCAGCAATAAAAAGGAATTAACTGCAGGGGGCGGATGTGGCTCAAATGGTTGGGCATCCATCTGCCATATGGAGGGACGTGGGTTCGATCCCCGGGAACTCCCGGTAAAATAAAAAATAATTAAAAAAAAAAAAAAAAAAGGAATTAACTGTTGATACACGTGACTTGGAATAATCTCCAGAGAATTATACTGAGTAAAAAAAAGCAATCTCAAAAGGTCACATACTATATGGTTACACTTATATAATACTATCAAAATGACAAAAATATAGACAAAAAGGGATAGTGGCGGGGAGATGGGTGGGTGTGAATATAAACGGGTAGCACGAAGGTCCGAGACCTATGTGGTGATAGAATAGTTCTTTATCGTCATTGCAGTTGTAGTTACATAAATATATACATACAATAAAGTGACACAGAAGTACACATATACATTGTATGAATGTATATTTTGTACCATATTATACATATATAAGTATATATATGTATGTATAGATATATTTATATATAACTATATATGTTGTAACTATATATTATAATTATGTAATATGTACCCATTGGTAGAAACTAAGTAAAGGGAACAAGGGACTTCTATGTACTATTTTTGCAACTTCCTGTGAATCTATAATTACTTCAAAATAAGATTTTTTAAAAGAGGTATATAAAGAACACTTAAAACTCAACAATAAGAAAACAAACAGCCCAATTAAAAAATGGACAAAATATCCAGACACCTCGCAAAAGAAGATACACAGATAACAGGCATATGAACAGATGCTCAACATCATGAGTCATTAAGGAATTGAAAATTAAAACTGGAATGAGAGAGACTCCCATGGAAGATGGCGGAGTAGGGAGCTGAATAATTGTTGAATAATTGCTTTTTCTACCAAAGCAATTATTCAACAGATAGGAACATCTGAAACAACTCTTTTGAAATTCTATAGGCCAGAACAACACTGTACAGCATCCATGAAAGAGCAGAAGGAAGAGGCTGATAAATTATGGTAAAGAATTGTACATTGCTCTCTCCAAGCTTAGGCTACCAGCACCCAAACCCCATTCTTGCAGCAGGTCACCATAGGGACTAGCCCCCGCCTACCTGCTGCTGACAGAAAGTGACATAAAAATCCTCTTCCTCAAGAACAAGGATGTGCTTGGCTAACCACTGATCACTGATCACAGCTTTGGATCACTGGGTTCCAGCTCTGAAGACAGCTATTGTTTCAACCCTCCCTAGACAGGAGGCGAAGGCAGTGGCAATTTAAAGACACTATTCTTCCTCAGGGCTGCAAGGGGAAGTTAGCTGAACGGTTGCATTTGCTAGGCAGGTCAGGAAAAGTCAGCTTTGGAGAGCCATTGAGAAGTTTTGGGTGCCCTTCCTGAACCCCTCTACAGGGCACATTGGAGCAATCTGTACCCCCTTCGTGGATTCCTGACCCATTGTTGCTGGGAAATACTGACTTAGGGAAGTGCTCTCCAGGGTGACTTCCTCTCATAATCTCTCCTGCTGACAAAAGCAGCATAAGACAAAGAAAGGAGTGTAAAAAACTACAGAGGCAGTAACCCTCCCTGCAGGGCACACCTGGGGCAGGCTTCTAGAGAGTGTGTGAGTAAAGATGGGTGGAGACCCACATAATGAGCAGGAAGGTGTTAGCCTCCCATCCTGGGGAGTCCTGCTACGTTCACAAATAGAGGGGCAGGAGTCTCTCGAGAGCATAGGCAGTGCCTAATAGGGGAGGACAGAGCAGAACGTCAAGCCCTCAATGTATTTGCCGGGAACTATGAATCTTGTTCTTCAAGGAGTGAAGCCTGTTGGTTGCCATGGGTCCCAAGGGATGGGGGAGGGAGGAATAGAATAGATGGAACATGGGGCATTTTGGAGGCGATGGAAGTGTTCCATATGATCTTGCAATGATGGATACAGGCCATGTTAAATCTCATCAAAATTTATAAAACTGTATGGTCCAAAATATAAAATATAATGTAAACCACTGACCATGGTTGGTAGCTATGTTTCAATATCTGTACATCAATTGTAACAAATGTACCATCCACATATAAAATGTCATTAATAGGGGAAAGGGGGAAAAGGGAAGGATGTTGGGTATATGGGAATCCCCTACATTCTGTATGTGACTTTCCTGTAACCTAAAATTCTTTGAAGATAAAAGGAAAATAGTAAGACACTGGGAGAAAAATGGAAGAAAATGTCACTATACATCCAAGACAACAGATCTTACAGTGATGAAAGACATAATGTAAAAAAAAAATTAATATTTTTGCACTATTTTTATTATTCAAAAATTTCTTTTTAATTTTTTGTATTTTATTTCTTATTTTCAAATCTATCATTATTTCATTTTCATATTAATTGTATTTAGCTACTTCTCGGCTTCAATTTTTAAGAAGTTTTGTATCACAGAAGGGTTACAACTACGACAGGGGAGGATCACTGACGCGGAGTGTCAGTGATGGTAGATACATGGGAGGAGGTTCACCTGGGCATACATAGAACGCATACAAATGTGTTCAAATGTTCATTGGGCTTTCTCACAGTGGGCGGAGATCCACACAATAACCGAAATAATATCAAATTCCTATCCTGGGGAGCTCTGCTACATTCTCTAATGGAACAGCAAGAATCCCCTGAGTACGGGGCAATGACTAGTGAAGGAGGATGGTCCATTGATGGCCCATTTAATATTGATGACTGTACTTATGAATCTTTACTCTTGAAATTGAAACTTAGCCTAGTATTATATCGTGCCTAAGAGTTACCTCTTAAGAGTCTCCGTGTTGCTCAGATGTGGCCTCTTTCTAAGCTGAACGCAGCATATAAATGCATTACCTTCCTCCCAGCATGGGACATGACTCCCAGGCGTGAGCCTCCCTGGCACTGAGGGATTGCTACCAAGCATCAACTAGACAGGCAACTGGAAAAAGACCTTGACCAAAAAGGGGAAAATGTAAAGACAAATGAGTTTATATGGCTAAGAGACTTCAAAGTGAGTTGGGAGGTCATTCCAGAGGTTACACTTGTACATATCTCAGCAGGATCTCACTGACTGCCAAAGTAAATACTACCTCAAATAGTGGGCTCGTGAAGGCTCTGGAGACATCCAGACACTATAGTCAGGGCAGATAGCTCAGGAGATTGATGCCTTGCCAGAGGGCCCTACTTGGGAATTTATGCTCCCCTGTGTGACAGAGATGGACTCAGTTGTAGTTTCCCTAGACATGGCTCTTCTGACCCTTCTATCTGAACCTATAATTAGTACTAGGGTTGACAGGTTTATGTCCAAGAGACTAAAATCTTTGGGCTGTCCATGTGCCAAGCTGGGCCCTAAATCTCAATGGAGTTGCAACACCTACTCTACAGTTCATTGGACTCACCCAGGACAACTAACAAGGAGATAATGATGGATAACGACCATCCCAAGGAACAGAGAGAGCCTACAACTGCAAGCAAGAGAGTCCCATCCATCTGCCCCATGGGATCAAAAGCCCCTCTCAATTAAAGGTGGAGTGCATATCACCATCCCAGAATCCTCAGGATTGGGGAATGAACTATAGACTAAAGTAGACTTACTGGTATTCTACTATAGATTTATTGTGATTCTAGCAATGGAAGAAATTATATCATTGATATGGAGGCAGTGGCCACTGGAAGTTCTGAAGGCAGGGGGAAGGGAAAACAGGTAAATATGGGGGCATTTTTGAGACTTGGGAATTGTTCTGAATGATATTACAACAACAGATACGGGCTATTACATATCTTGCCATAACCTACAACATTGTGCATGAGAGAGTGTAAACTACAATGTAAACTATAATCCATGCTTAGTGGCAATGCTCCAAAATATTTTCATCAGTTGTAATGAATGTACCACACTAATGAAGGATGTTGTTAATGTGGGAAAATGTGGGAGGTGTAGGGAGTGGAGCATATGGGAATCCCCTATATTTTTATGTAATATTTATGCAATCTAAATATCTTTTAAAAAAATAAAAATAAGAAAATATTAAAAAAAAAAAAAAAAACTATAGAGGCAGACAGTCTGGGACAAAGGCCTGCAAGCTTCAGAAACCCAGGAGAGGGAGGTTTGTACCCATGGAAACAAAGGTGACACCCAAACTCCTGTAATTAAGGGAACTCGAAAACACCTAACAAGCAAAAGCGCAGGGTAAGACAGAGGCCCAGAAAGACAGGGAAAACCCTGCATACTACATTTGCCTTGGGCAGACCTTCCTGATAGGAGGGCTAAGGCACAAGAAGATTCCTGTCTTATCACCAGCTGGCTAAAAAAACAAGAAACAGCATCTCAGGGAAAGAATCCCAGAATTAAATATGAAAATGTACAGTGCACAAAAAATATGAAAATGTACAGTGCACAAAAAAATACTACAAGACAAAGAAACAGTAAATGATGGTTCAATCAAAGGAAGAGGATAAAAATATAGAAAACACCAACGAAGAAGACAAGAATGTAGACATACTTTTAAAAGCTTTTTTAAAAATGATCTTAAAAATACTTAAGCAGGGGGATCAGATGTGGCTCAAGCAACTGGGCACCTGGATCCTACATGGGAGATCCCGGGTTTGGTTTCCAGTGCCCCCTAAAGAAGACGAGCAGACGTCACAATGAGCAGATGGCGCAACCAGCAGACACAGCAACCAGTTGACTATGCAACCAGCAGGGAGCAGTAGTGGCTCAAGTGATTGGGCACTCGCCTCCCACAAGCGAGGTACCAGGTTCGTTTCCCAGTGCCTCCTAAAGAAGACAAGCAGGGAAGCAGATGTGGCTCAATCGATAGGGCTCCCGTTTACCATATGGGAGGCACTGGGTTCGATTCCCGGGGCCTCCTGATGAAGACAAGACAGCCCACGCGGCGCGGTGAGCTGACGCAGTAAGACAACCAACAAAGGGAGACAAGCAGACACAGAAAAACGCACAGCAGATGGACACAGCAAGCACAAGCAGCAAGGGGAGGATACATAAATAAATAAATAAATAATCTTTAAAAAAAAAAGAAAAAGAAAAAGACAAGCAGACAATGAGCAGACAGACGAGGGAGCCATCTCGGGGATGGGTGGGGGGGGATAAAAATAAAATTAAAAATGTTTTTTAATGCTTAAGCAGATGAGGGAAAATACAGACAAGGAATTACAGGACATCAGGAAAACAATGAATGAACAATATGAGAATATAAATAGATAGAAATTTTAATAAGGAACCAAACAGAACTTCTAGAATTGTAGATCACAATAACTGAAATGAAAAAAGCCCAGAAGGGTGTCCAGAGCAGATTGGAGCTGTCAGAAGAAAGAATCAGTAAACTTGAAGGCAAGACCCTTGAAATTAGTCAGGCTGAGGAGTAGGAAAAAAAGAGAAATATTAAAAGCAGAAAAAGCCTAAGGCAGCTATGGGACAATATCAAGTACACCAATATACGAGTTATGGGAGTCCCAGAAGGAGAAGAAAGAGAGAAAGGAGCAAACGGAATTGTCAGAGAAATAACGACAGAGAACTTCCCAACCTTAGCAAAAGAATTGAATATGCACTTCCAAAAACCCCAGAGAACAACAAAAAAGATAAACATAAAGAAAAATACATGCCATCATATATTTATTACACTATCAACTGCAAAGGCAAGGAGAGAATTCAGAAAGCTGCAAGAAAAAAGCAACATGTTATATACAAGGGAGTCCCAATTAGACTGAGTGCCGATTTCTCATCAGAAACCATGGAGGCAAGAAAGTAGTAGATTGAAATACTTAAAAGTGCTGGCGAAAAAAAAAAATAATAATGTTATATCCGGTGAGAATCTTTCAAAAATGATGGTGAAATTAAGACATTCTCAGACAGACAAAAGCTAAGGGATAACATTACCATTAGACCTACCCTACAAGCAACGTTAAATGAAGTTCTTCAGACAGAAAGGAAAGAACACCATACAGTGGTTCAAAGCAGCATAAAGAAATAAAGACCTACAGTAAAGGTAACCAGTTGGGTAATTATAAATTCCAGTACCATTGTATTGTATTGTTTGGTATGTAACTCTACTTCTTACTTTCTACAGGTGCTAAAAACACAAATGCAAGTAATGATAAATCTAGGTTTCTGAACAGACAATTAACAAAGATTTAAGTGGTAACAAGTAAAAAAAAAAAAGGGTGGGGGACAAAGGGGTATAGGAAATGTATATGTGCATGCAATTGAAGATAAGTTGGTATCAAACCAATATATTTGTTATATATTTAGGATGTTAAATTATAACCCTATGGTAACCACAAGGAAAATGGATTTAAAATATTTCCAGAGAGAAGTGAGAAGATTCTCAATTCGGTACAACACAAAACCAAATGAATCAAAACTAGGCATTAACAGAAGTGAAGGACACAAAAGGTAGAAGACTTAAAAAGGCTCAATGGCAAAATGACAGAAGAAAGTCCTGTATCAATAGTAGTGACTTTAAATATGTCTCAGAGACTTAAATACTCAGTCTGTTCATATGTCGTTTGAGCCCCGAATCACAGCAGAGTTGCAACACCTACTCTCCAGTTCATTGGACTCACTCAGGACAACTAGAAAAAGGATGATGATGGACAACACCCATCCCAAAAAAGAGAGAGTATTTACAACTGCAATTATATTGATAGGATATAACACTATATTGAACAGGATATACATATAGATAAATGGAATATAACTGAGAGTCCAGAAATAAACTCATACATCTTTGTTCAACTGATTTTCATAAAGGGCAGAAAGACCATTCAATAAGGAAAGCATAAAATACTTCATCAAAAGGTGCTGGGACAACTGGATAGCCATATGTAAAAGAATGATGTTGGACCCCTGCTTCACAACATAACCAAAAGTTAACATAAATTGGATTAAAAGGCCTAAATGTAAGAGCTAAAGCTATCAGTCTCTTAGAAGAAAACATGGTGGTAAATCTTCACGATCTTGGATTTGGCAAAGGACTATTAGATATGACATCAAAATCATGAGCAACAAAAGGATAATAGATAAATTGGACTTCATCAAAGTTAAAAACTTTTCAGCTTCAAAGGATACCATTAAGAAAGTGAAAAGACAACCAAGCAAAAGGAGAAAATATTTGCAAACCATATATCTGAAAAGGGACTTTTATCTAGAATATATAGAGAACTCCTACTAGTCAATAATATAAAGACAAATAACCCAATTAAAAATAGGCAATGGATCTGAAAAAAGAACATTTCTCCCAGGAAAATATACAAATGGCTAATAAGTATATGAAAAGATGTTTGATATTATTAGTTATCAGGGAAATGTAAATCAAAAAGCACAATGAAGTATAACTTCACACCCACTAGAATGGCTAGAAGAAAAAGTCAGATAAGAACAAGTGTTGGTGTGGATATGATGAAACTGAACCCTAACACAATGCTAGTGGGAATGTAAAATGATGTAACCACTTTGGGAAAAGTCTACAGTTCCTCAAATGGTTAAACAGAGTTACCATAATTCCATTCCTAGATATATACCCAAGAGAAATCAAAACATATGTCCACTCAAAAACTTGTACATGAACATTTATACCCGCATTATTCACAATAGCCAAAAGGTGGAAACAACCAAAATTAACATCAATAGATAAATGGATAAAAAAATTTAGTCTATCCATAGAATATTATTTGGCCATAAGAAGGAATGAATCTGATATATGCTACAACTTGAATGAATCTTGAAAATAATATGCTAAGTGAAAGAAGCTAGTCACAAAAGCCCACATATTATGTGATTCCACTCCTAAGAAATTTCAGAATAGAGAAATCCATACAGATGGAAAGTAGATTAGTGGTTGTTTAGGGCTGGGGGAGGGCTAAAGGTAAAGAGCTATATGTAAAGAGTTACTTTATGAGGTGATGAGAATGTTCTAAAATTGTGTGTGGAATGGTTACACATTCCTGTGAACATTCTAAAACCACTGGGTGAAGTATATGGTATGTAAGTTATATCTCAATAAAGCTGCTCAAAAAATAAAGTATATATTATTCCTTAAAAGATGGTGGGATAATTGCCTATCCATAGAAAAATTAGATATCTATCTATACCATTCATAAAAATAAAACTACATGGATTAACAACCTAAATGAGAAAAGCAAAACTTTAAAACTTTTAGAAGAAGAAAATATCACTCCAAGTTCACTGTAGGAATTTCTTAAGATATAAAAGGCACAAATAACAACGGAAATTAGGGATATATATTCAACAGTTTAAAACTCCTCTATAGTATAAGAAACCATAAACAAATGAAAGCAGGGAGAAAGTTAAAACAGAGGTTTCTTTAGCAATGGAGGGGACTAGGAATAGGGGGGAAATATTTGTAACATACTTAACAGGCAGAGGATTAATTTCTGGTATATACAAATAACTTTTTTTTTTAAGGTTTATTTACTTATCCACCCCCACCCCCTCACCCCCCACCCCGTTGTTTTTGCTCTGTCTGCTCTCTGTGTTCTTCTGTGTCTGCTTGTCTTCTCTTTAGGCAGCACGGGGAACCAATCCTGGGACCCTCCAGAGTGGGAGAGAGGCGCTCAATCTCTTGCACCACTTCAGCTCCTTGGTCGGCTGTGTCTCTTATTGTCTCTCCTCGGTGTCTCTTTTTTTTTTTTTTTTTTGCATCATCTTGCTGTGCCAGCTCTCCACATGGGCCAGCACTCCTGCACAGGCCAGCTCTCCTCCAAGGGCCAGCACTCCGCGTGGGCCAGCTCTCTGTTCAGGCTAGCTTGCCATATGGGCCAGCTTGCCTTTCACCAGGAGGCCCTGGGAATCGAGCCCTGGACATCCTATATGGTAGATGGGGCCCCAATCGCTTGAGCCACATCCGTTTCCTCACAAATAACTCTTAAAAATCAATATTAAAGACCAAAAACCCCAAAGAAAAAATGGGCAAATAATATAAAAACAAGCAATTCATAAAAGAAGAGATATGAATGGCCAATAAATATTGTAAAATGCTCAATCAAAAGTTAAGAAAGTAAAAATTAAGCAATGTGAAAAACTTTGAATTGACTTTCAGGCCCTGGGTTATAAAATGGTTCCCAGCAAAGGAGGCACACAAAATAGATACCTTGCGCTCAGACAATCAGACTTCAGGCATGCGCAGCTTAGAGAATGAAACCTAAAACTTACACGAAACAGAATGAGGAAAAGAAATCTAAGTTCTGACCAATTAGCTTCAGACAAGTTTCCTTCTGCCTGGATGTTCCAATAAGCCACTAGAACAGAACTCATATGACAACCGCAATTTTCCCCCACCCTTTTTTTTTCGGCTACAAATTCCCAACGCCCCACACATACTGTGGAACACGTGCTTTTACTTGGTGTTGCCCAATTCATGACTTGTTATAGAGTTAGTAAAGCTCTCTTTCTATTTGCAGTAGCAGTTTTTCTGACAACAATGAGATACCATTTCATTCCCACAGATTGGTAAAAAAAAAATTTAATGTATGACAATATCAGATGTTAATGATGATATGGACAAATGGAAAATCTCATATTTGTTGGTGGAAATATAAATGGACATAACCACTTTGGAGTACAATTTGAAAATATGTGGTAATATTAATAATACTCATTATGTGAGGAACCCTTACACCTTGTCCAGAAAGGCATATATGAAGATGTTCCTTGGGATATTATGTGTAATAATGAAAAATTAAGACAGCATACATGCCCATCAATAAGGAAATGGATAAATGAATGTGTATCTTGTAAGACTGGATTTTCCCCATTGCCCAAAGGGATATAGAGCTTTTCCCCTCTCCCTTTTCTTAAAGCATTTCCTTGAGAAAACTTGTTATTGTAAAGCCTACTTCTGTCCCTTTGATATGTATGTAAATCTTTTAAAAAGCTAAATAATCTTCGTTCCACCATAACAACCCGGGAATATTTTTCTTAAAGGCCATGTAAACATTAAGTAAGATAGTTTCCTATCTCCGAGTCATATTGGGATTTTAGCCTAAGCCCCTTGTTCCAAACTATAGTTGCCTGCTTGTCATAGAGATACAAGAAGTTTTTGTTTTTCCTCTGGGAGAGGCAATTAACTAATACAGAAGCTATCCCAATTACCAAGTAAATTTTGGATGAACTATGTATAGCAAATAGTGCTGTCGAGTCATGTAAGAACATGAGGACAAATTGTACTTAAACTTGAGAACATGTATGTAACTGATTGTATCCGCCTGGCTATATAAAAGTGTGAGGCTTCTTTCTGCCTTTGTAAATTCATTAGCACTTTACCTGTGATGTACATCCCAGTATGGCTTAATGCTTATTCAACAATAAAACTGTTTTCTTGACTTATACATTTGTGGAGAGGATTTTCTGGATTGGCAGAGGATTTTGTTTGTAATTTTTCCCAACAATATTCATAACAGAAGTATATTATTCAGCGCTGTCTTTGTTTGCCAAAGGCCTGCTGATGTAAAGTACCAGAAATGGGTTGGCTTTTATAAAGGGGATTTACTTGGGGTAAAAGCTTACAGTTCCAAGGCTGAGAAATGTCCAAATCAAGGCACCATCAGAAATGCTTTCTCACCAAAGTCAGCTACTATTGATCCTGGTGTCCTGCCACATGGTGATCAAGGATATGGGAGGGCTCATCTCAGCTGTGGGCTGCTCTGTGGGTCCAGCCCCTCAGGGCCTCTTTCCAGGCCTCTGTGCTTTGCTGGTTCCAGATTCCGGGACCTCTCTCAGCCTCTCAGGGATTCTTTGTTTTCCTGCAGTCCTCTCTCTCTCGCTTAGCAGGATCAATATAATATGGCAGCTTCCCTTCTCTCTGTGTGTCTCTCTCTCTTTCTTCGTTTATATAAGACCCAGCAAGAGGTCCAGACTCAACCTGAGTCAAGCCTCACTAAAGTAGTCCAATAAAAAGCAATCTAATCAAGTGATCTAAAGTGAATCTAATACAATCAAAGGGTACCACACCCATAGGAATAGATTCGTTTAAGAACTTAATCTTTTTGGGAGGATTCACCAAATTCAAATTGTCACAAGCACTAAAAGTGAATGATATTACAACGACAGATACAGGCCATTACATATCTTGCCATAATCTACATAAGTGTGTGGGAGAGAGTGTAAACTGCAATGTAAACTATAATCCATGCGTAATGGCAATGCTCCAAAATGTCTTCATCAATTGTAACGAATGTACCACACTAATGAAAGATGTTGTTAATGTGGGAGGTGTAGGGAGCGGGACATAGGGGAATCCCCTATATTTTTATGTAACATTTATGTAATCTAAATATCTTTTTTAAAAAAATAAAAATAAATATTTTTAAAAGTGAATGAATTCCATCTATATCTATATATCAACACAGAAATATCTAAACATCTAAAAAGTATAAAGCTGAGTGAAATAGGCAACTCATTCAATGGTACATATAGTATAATTTCTCTTGTGAACAAAATTTAAAATATACAAAACAATTCTACATACTCATTTTATATATGTTTGTGTGTATGCATATATACCCACATACCTATAAAATTATATAACATACCATACACATATGGTATTTTAAAAAAACATGGCCAAGAAGTATACACACCAAATTCAGGATTATGGTTGCCCTTGACAAGGGAAGAGAATAAGACTGAAGAGAAGGGATAAAAAGCAGACTTCACCATCTCTGTAATGTTTTATTGAGAGAGAGATAGGAAGGGAGGGAGGGAGGGAGAGGGAGCACAATCTGAAGCAAACATGATGAAATGTTCCATCTTGGAGGGGTAGGTACAAGATTTAATATATGGCTCTCTACTTTTCTCTCTTTTAAATTTACATTAATAGTTAAAAAATAATAATAAAAATAAGTAGTTTGCCTTTCCCTGTGGCTCCTGTGCTCCTTCTATGATACAATTTCTTTTCAAGTTTCCAACATGACATTTGTGGCTGCAATTGACAATTATGTCAATTCACTAGCAGCTGGGGTTAGGGGCCCTAGTGAGAAACCCAAAGAAAATGTTGCCAGTGCTATTATGTTTTCTGTGACTTTTGAGGTTGTATGTAACACCAAGTTCAGAGCGATATCCTCTGGGGGAAATTCTACCTTTTTGAACTTTTCTTACAGTTATCACCAGTAGTAAGAACGGTGGCTACAGTCCAGGTAAAGATTATAATGCCTGGGTATTTAATCTGCCCACCAGACTGCAGAGCTTCCTGGGTCCTGGTTGGACTTATTAACATCTGAAAAGCTTGTCTTTCTCAGATTTAATGTGTACTGGGTCCTTCTCTATTTCCCAAGGGAAAACTCCAATTCTCCTTGGCAGAGCCTCTGCAAAAGACAGCCTTTGAGAGAACAAAGCAGCAGATTTCTGGGCCAAAGAGAAAAGAGAGAAAAATCTTTTTAACCTCCCCATCCTTATTTCTCCTACCTCTAAATGTTTATTTGTGGAAATTACTCCATATATATATATATATATTTAATCACTGAGATTAAAGCCTTCAATCCTTATGAACATAGTCTGCTGCTGTGCCTGAGCACAGACCTAAAGGAGGTGAAATGATCAGATTCTGCTGCCTAGGGTCAAATTTCTGTTTCTTTAGCCACAGGGAGACTACGTTCTTGAGAGACTCCACCACTAGCTTGCATCTAGGTCCATTCAAACCCACAGAGAAAGGACCCATAACACTGTAACTTCTCAAATTCACATTCTATCCCTGTTAAATCACAATCACAGTTCTTATAATAGTGGCCAACAAAAGCATGTAAGTGTGATATAATGTAATTACATGGAGTCAATAAGTTTGGTGCTTTAAAGTGCACACACACATAGAAAAGAGCTGTGACAAAACACATCAAAATGCTCACATTCACAGTGAATACCAACCTATCAGAAAACAAATGTGTCAATTTCATAATAAAACCTCCAATTTCCGAGAGCCCCTAATCACACTCCACACCACCAAAAAGATTAAACCCACAGAGGAAACATGACTTTCCCCTAGGTCACACAACTAGTTAAGTATCAGAACTAAGTGTTAATCTGCTCTAGTTACTGATCAGAGGAGACAAGATTTTCTGCTTTTGTTGGTGAGAAGGAGGGAGAGCATGACAAAATACTCATTATTTTAATAAACACCATTCCTCTTCTAGCTATCCTATTGGATTTTGATGTACTTAGATTTTGGTATAGATGAATTTCAATGTAATTGCATTTAAATATAGTTGGATTTGTTCTAAATGAATTTTGATGTAGTTGGATTATGATGCAATTGGAATACTAAATTGAATTGCTAAACAACTCTATCATTACTTACAAGTGTTTGAGGATTAAATGAGATAGCACATACAAAGCCCTTGACACAGTTCTTGGTCCAGAATAAATGCTCAATAATTGCAGTCCCCTTGCTTACAATGAGACCTTACAAGTACATACAGGCTTAATAGTTACAAAAGGCCTTTGACATAAATTCTGTGACTAATCTCACAACAACCATGTGACTTAGATAGAAAAGATCTTATTTTTCTTCTCCTTTAATAAAATAGGCAAAAGGGCTCAGAGAGCATAATAAGTTGCCCAACTTCACCACAAAGTGGGCCAGTTATATATCCAAGACTCACAAGCAGTCCTAAGTCATCAAAGCCCACATTCGTTCCCTGTTCCAGGTAATCTCTAACTTCAAAATGCATTAGAATCACCTAGGAAGAAGGAGCTTGCTGAAACACAGGCTGCTGTGCCCCAAATCCACATTTCAGATTCAACAGTTGTGGGGTAGGGTCTGAGAATTTACCTTTCTAGCATTTTCCAACGTGACCACACTTAGAGAATCACAGGCTTATGCCATCCTGCTAAGTTAGGAAGATATAGTCTGACATGGGCTAAACATTTTGGGCATAAGATCCCTCTTATCCACAGTATCACAGAATGTAAGATCTGTAAGTCATCTTGGAAATCACCTATCCCAGTGTTATCATTCCTGTTTTATTATTAGAATAATCTGGTGCAAATTTTTTAAATTTATATTTGCCTGTGGTTCACCCACAAAGATGCTGATTTTAACAGTATAGAATGAGACAAGGTGATACTGAGAGAATCCATTGCTAGCTATCTGGACTTACAGTACAAAAGTACATCTTTAGGCTGAAAGTAGTTGACTCCAGAGAATAATTCCAATCCACATGAAAAACTGAGAGAGCCAATAAAAGTGATTATATAATTATAGAAAAACAGAATATTTCTTTTCTTAACTGATTTAAAAAGCAATTGTAGGGAAGCAGGTGTTGCTCAAGCAATTGAGCTCCCACTTACCACATGGGAGGTCCTGGGTTCGGTTTCCAGTGCCTCCTGGAAAAGAAGAGCAAGACAGAGAGCTAGCACAGCGAGCTGACACAGCAAGGAGATGCAAAGAGGAAACACAATGAGAGAGACAACAAAGCAGGGTGCGTGCAGAGGTGGCTCAAGTGATTGAGCACCTCTCTCCCACATGGGAGGTCCCAGGTTAGGTTCCCAGTGCCTCCTAAAGAGAAGACGAGCAGACACAGAGAGCACACAGAGAGCACAAAGAAAGAAAGAGGGGTGAATAAATAAATTAAATAAATCTTTTTTTAAAAAAGCAATTGTATAGAGGACATCTGGGTAGGATAGCAAAGTAAAGAACTCCGGCACACAGTTCTTCCACAAAAACAACTATTAAACAGGCAGAAACTGTCTGAAACAACTGTTCTTGGGCTACAAAGGCCAGAAGATCAATGTATAGCATCCAGGAAGAACAGAAGGAAGAGGCTGATAAACTAAGGTAAAGAACAGTGAAAAGCTCTCTCTGCACAGTGGTTATTGGAGCTCATCCCCCACTCTTGCAGCAGACAGCCTTGGGATACAGTCCCTGGCTAGCTGCTGTAGACAGAATGGAACATAAAAACCCCGTTCCCTAAGAACAGGGATGGGCATGGCTGATAACTGATCACAGCTTTTGCTTACCAAATCCAGAAACATTGTGTCCTGGCTCTGAGCTATTGTTTCAACTGATCCTGGACAAAGATGGTAGCAGCCATTCTTTCAAACTCACAATGAACAGGGGCAGAGATGGTGGAGATTTAAAGACACTCTGCCTACTCAAGACAGTGGGGAACAGTTAGATGAAGGGTAGCATCTGCTGGGCAGGCCAGGAAAGTGCAGCTTTGGGAAGCCAACAAAGAAACTTTTGTCATCCTTCCTGATCCCTTCCCCAGGGTAATTTGATCTAGTCTGCACCCTCTTCCTTGGTCCCTGACCCAGTTTTGGCTGGGAAATGATGACTTGGGTAAGTCCTCTCTGGGGTGACCCTCCTTCAAGAATTTGCCCTCCAGGCAAAAGCAGTTACAGACAATGAAAGGAATGTAAAAAACTATAGAGGCAAAACAAAAACAAACAAAACACATCAAGATTCCAAGAGAAGGAAGAGAGGAAAGGAAGCTTTCCCCTGGAGGTGAAACAATTGAACAAAAGGTTCGATCTTAAAAATGGTACCACATATCCAGGGCAAGAATCAGATGAAAATGAGCTGAAAAAGTATGAGGAGTTAAAAACTGGCTATTCTAAATGCCTAGAATAAGTTGAAACAAGCATCAAACAGAGCTTAACAAATTATTGCAGAGGATTGTTGGAAAAAGACAATGAACTAATAGGCAGAGCTGAATGTTCTCACAAAAACAATGGATAAAGAGTCAAAAGCTGTCCAAGTGACCTGCACTGGGGGTCAGCAGACCAAGACAGTACTACACAACTCCCAGGAGGGTGAGGAACAGAGAGACGAAGAAACCAAAATGACAAACATGAGTTACCAAGCTCCTGCGGCGGCCAGGAAGGGCTCCCCTCCCTAACCTCCAAGATATTAAGGTACGGTAAAACCCCTGGCTCACTGCAGCTGGCTGATAGGGGAGCAGACATCTTGTCCCCTGTCAGCTGTTTCAAGGGAAAAGGGAGGGGAGGTAGGGGTGCTTTTCTTCGGTGAATTCAGCCAGTAAAGCCCGCTTTGAATCTCCGATCAGAAGATTAAACACAGGAACACAAGAAAGGTGAGACTAAACACTTCTGTGAAAGGTGCACTGATGAGCATCATCTTCTGGACAGTCTGGAAATTTCAGGGACAAAAACTGATCTCTGTGCTCTCTGAATCCAACCCCTGGGAGAAAATCTGTGCCCCACTACTGAGTCCCTGGCCTGATTTTGAAAATTTGAGACAGGCAATTTTAAAGACTTAAAATAAAGAGAAATAAATATAAAAGAAGAGCTGTGAAAAAAATAGGCAAGAGAGAGAAATTGGCTATCTGAGTAAATTCACCAACATATTCAGATGCCTAGACATCATCAAAAAATTACAAGACATAGTAAGAAACAGGAAGAGATGACCCAGGCAAAAGAACAAACCAAATACCCTAAAGAAATAAAGGATTTAAGACATTTAATCAGAGAGAGTCATACAACTCTCCTAAATCACTTCAAAGAATTTAAAGAAAATATAACTAAAGAAATAATGGATATTAGGAAGACACTGGAACAGCACAAAGAACAATTTGAAACCCTGCAAAGAAAAGTAATAGACCTTCTGGGAATGAAAGACAAGATGGATAAGATTTAAAATACTTTAGAGGCAGATAAGAGCAGATATGAATTGCTTGAAGACAGAATTAGTGATTTGAAAGACAGAACATCTGAACTAGAAAAGACAGGAAAACAGAAAGAGAAGAGAATAGAAAAAATGGAACAGAGCCTTAGAGAATTGAATGACAATGCAAAATGCACAAATATATGCATTATTGGTGTCCCAGAAGGAGAAGAGAATGGAATATGGACAGAAAGAATATTTGAGGAAATAATGAACGAAACTTCCCAATCCTTATGAAGGACATAAAAATCAATATCCAAGAAGGACAATGCACTCCAAACAGAATAAATCCGAATAAACCTACCCTGACACACCTACTATTCAGAATGACAAATATCAGAGATAAAGAGAGGATTCTGTAAGTAGCAAGGGAAAAGCAAAGCATCACATACAAGGGAAACTCCATAAGGTTAAGTGCCAACCTCTCATCAGAAACCATGGAGGCAAAAAGAAAGTGGTATGATGAATTTAAATACTGAAAGAGAAAAACTGCCAGCCAAGAATTCTCTATCCAGCAAAACTGTCCTTCAAAAATGAATGTGACTTCAAAGCCATCACATAAAAACAGAAACTGATAAAATGTGTTACCAAAAGACCAGATTTACAAGAGATACTAAAGGAGGTGCTGCAGCCTAAAAGGAAAACAAGGGCCAGAGATTTGGAGAAGAGTTTAGAAATGAAGATTACTAGAAAGGGTAAACTAAAGGATAAGAAGACAGACAATAGAACGATATGACAACAGCCGAAGAACAAAATGGATGAAGGAAGTAATGCCTTTACAATATTAACATTGAATGTTAATGGATTGAACTCCCCAATCAAAAGACATAGAATGATAGAATGGATTTTAAAAATGAGCCATCTATATATTGTCTACAAGACACCCGCTTTAGATGTAACGATACAACCAGGTTAAAAGTGAAAGGTTGGACAAAGGTATTCCATGCAAACAGAAACCGAAAAAGAGCTGGAATAGTGATATTACTATCAGACAAAATAAATTTCAAATGCCCAAACTGTTAAGGGTTAAAGAAGGTCATACTATATTATAAAAGGGGTAATTCAACAAGATGAAATGACTATACTAAATATTTATGCACCTAACCTGAATGCTCCAAGATACTTGAGGCACAAACTGGCAAAACTGAAGGAAGTAAATATATGTCTCTACAATAATAATTGGAGACTTCAATATACCACTGTCAGTATTTGATAGAACATGTGAACAAAGGATAAATAAAGAAATAGAGAGCTTGAATACTATAATAAAACGAATTAGACTTAACAGGCATCTATAGAGCATTATACCCCAAAACAGCAGGATATACTTTCTTTTCAAGTGCTCATGAATCCTTCTCCAAGACAGACCATATTTTGGGTCACAAGACAAGTCTCAATAAATTTTAAAAAATTGAAATTATACAAAACACTTTCTTCGATCATAATGGAATGAAGCTGGAAATAATGAACAGAAAAAGGGAAAATTAATCAATATATGGAGATTAAACAGTACACTCTTAAATAACAGTGGATCAAAGAAGAAATTGCAAAGGAATTCAGCAAATATCTTCAGACAAATGGAAATGAGAACATAACATATCAAAACCTATGGTACACCGCAAAGGCAGTGCTGAAATGGAAATTTATAGCCCTCAATGCTTACATTAAAAAAGAAGAAAGAAAGGCACGGGTGAGCTGTCGTGAGGCAGGTCGCGCGGGGGGAGCGCGCCGCCCACCGCCCGCCGCCGGCTCGGCGCGGTTGTCACTGGGCTTGTGGCGTGGCAGCGGGACAGCTTCGGCTGGAGTCGGGGGCCGGCATGGCGGGCGCGTTGGTGCGGAAAGCCGCGGACTATGTCCGAAGCAAGGAGTTCCGGGACTACCTTATGAGTACGCACTTTTGGGGACCAGTAGCCAACTGGGGTCTTCCCATTGCTGCCATCAATGACATGAAAAAGTCTCCCGAGATTATCAGTGGTCGGATGACATTTGCGCTCTGTTGTTATTCTTTGACATTCATGAGATTTGCCTACAAGGTACAACCTCGAAACTGGCTTCTGTTTGCATGCCATGCAACAAATGAAGTAGCCCAGCTTATTCAGGGAGGACGGCTTATCAAACACGAGATGACTAAAAAGGCATCTGCCTAACAATGGAAAATAATGAACATGCTCTTTGAAGGGACAGCATTACCACCTACTGCTACTGAGTCACAGATTCCATCATCACAAATAGTCTTGCTAAGGAAAAATATGCTGTATGCTATTTTTACTAACCACACTATTTTTATAGAAATAGCGGAGAGTATCTAAACCAACTCTCTGCTACCTTACAGAAATACTGGGTATTTTCTCTTCCTAAAGAGTACCTTAAAATATGCAATTAGCTTAATAATTTCAAATGAGGGTTTTATCTGCAGTAATATGTATATTATCTATTAGAATTTACTTGATGAAAAACTGAAAAGAACAAAATTTATGACTACTTAGCACTTAAGTACTCAGAATTTTTGACATTTTCTTTAATGACCACAAGACAACCTACCCTGGCCTCATGCCTAAAATCTTATTTTAAGTGTTTGAAAAATTTTATCTGTGTATTTCCATGCAGTATGTATATTGAAATGCTGTAATTTAATGGCAATAAATGATTTCAGTATTTGCTAAAAATAAAAATAAAAAATAAATAAATAAATAAATAATAAAAAAGAAGAAAGAGTTAAAATTGAAGATCTAACTGCACACCTGGAGGAACTAGAAAAAGAACAGCAAAATAATCCCAAACCCAGCAGAAAGAAAAAAACAGTAAAGATCAGGGCAGAAATAAATGAGATTAAGAAGAAAAAAACAACAGAGAGAATCAACAAGACCAAAAGTTGGTTCGAGACAATCAACAAAATTGACAAATGCTTAGCTAGACAGACAAAGAAAATAGAGAGAAGAGACAAATAAATAAAACCAGAAATGAGAGGGGGGACATTACCACTGACCCCACAAAAGTGAGAGAGATCATAAGAGGATTCTATGAATAACTGTATGCCAAAAACCTAGACAATAACCTAGAGATGAACAAATTCCTAGAAACACACAAACCACCTACATTGACCCTAGAAGAAATAGAAGACCTCAACAAAGCAATCACAAGTGAAAAGATTGAAACAGTCATACAAAACCCTCCCAAGATGACAAGCCCAGGTCAGATGACTTCACAGGTGAATTCTACCAATCATTCAAAGACAATCTAATACCAATCTTGCTCAAGCTTTTCCAAAAAAATTGAACATGAAGGAACGCTACCAAACTCAATTCTATCAATCCAACATCACCCTAATACCAAAACCAGATAAAGACACTATGAGAAAAGAAAATTACAGACCAATATCTCTAATGAATATAGATGCAAAAATCCTCAACAAAATACTTGCACACAGAATCCACAAGCACATTAAAAGAATTATATACCATGATCAAGTGGGTTTTATCCCAGGTAAGCAAGGGTGGTTCAACACAAGAAAATCAATTAGTGTAATAAACCAGACTGATAAATTGTATAAGAAAAATCACATGATCTTCTCAATTGATGCAGAAAGGGCATTTCACAAAATACAGCACCCTTTCTTGATAAAAAACACTCCATAAGATAGGAATAGAAGGAAGTTTTCTCAATATGGTAAAGTACAAATATGAAAAACCTACAACTAACATAGTACTCAATGGTGAAAGATGAAAGCTTTCCCACTAAGATCAGGAACAAGACAAGGATGCTCACTGTCACCATTGATATTCAACATTATGCTAGAGGATCTAACCAAAGCAATTAGGCTGTATAAAGAAATAGCACCCAAACAGAAAAAGAAGAAGTAAAACTTTCACTATTTGCTGATGATATGATCCTATACCTAGAATCTCCTGAAAAATCCACAACAAAATTACTAGAATTAATAGATGCATTCAGCAAACTGGCAGGATATAAGATTAATACACAAAAATCAATAGCATTTCTATACACTACTGATGTGCAATCTTAAGAGGAAATTAGAAAAAAAATTCCATTTATGATAGCAACTAAAACAACCAAATATTTAGGAATAAATTTAACCAAGGACATAAAGGACTTGTATTCAGAAAACTAAAAAACATTGCTAAAAGAAACTGAAGACTTATACAAATGGAAGGGCATGCTGTGTTCATGGATTGGAAGGCTAAATATCATTAAGATGTCTATTTTTCAAATTGATTTACAAATTCAATGCAATCCCAATAAAAATCCCAACAGCCTTTTTTTTTTTTGGAGAATTGGAAAAACCAATTATCAAATTTATTTGGAAGGGTACAGGTCCTCGAATAGCCAAAAAGCTTTTAATAAAGAAGATCGAAGTTAGAGTATTCTCAATTCCAGACTTTAAAACATATTACCTAGCTACACTGGTAAAAAGAGCATGGAACTGGTGGAAAAACAGACACATTGATCAATGGAACCGAACTGAGAACTCAGAAGCAGACCCTCACATCTACAGTCAAGTGATTTTTGACAAGGTGGTCAAGCCCTCCCAGCTGGGCTAGAAGAGTCTATTCAACAAATGGTGCTGTGAAAACTAGATATCTATAACCAAAAGAAACAAACAAGACCCGTATCTCACAGCTTATACAAAACTTAACTCAAAATCGATCAAGGACCTAAATATAAAAGTAACATCTATAAAACTCCTAGAAGAAAATGTAGGAAAACATCTTCAAGATCTTATGGTAGGCAGCAGTTTCTTAAGTCTTACACCAAAAGCATGAGCAACAAAAGAAAAAATAAACAAAAATAAACACTTTTGCTCAAAATTAAACACTTTTGCTCCTCAAAGGACACTATCCAAAGGGTGAAAAGGCAGCCAACACCATGGGAGAAAATATTTGGCAATCACATATAGAATAAGGGTTTAATGTCTATGATCTACAAAGAGATCATACAACTCAACAATAAAAAGACAAACTACCCAATTTAAAAATGGGCAAAAGACTTGAAAAAGACAATTGTCCAGAAAAATACCTTTTGTCTCGAGGGAGGGGCCAAGATGGCGTTAGTGTAGGAGGGCGCACACTGCAAGCTCCCAGAGCAAGGCGGATTGTGGACGGGGTCCTGCCCGGGGGTCTGTGCTGTGCACGCGTGGAGTGAGAAGCTTGGGACATCTATCTGCGTGGATCGGCGGCGTGGACCGAACGGTGGAGATTCGTGAGTTTTGAGGCTGCCGGTGGAGGTTGGCACGGGCGGCTGAGCCCCGCGGTTAGGGGAAAAAAATAAAACGGCCATTTGGAGCCGCAGGCGGGGCGAAAAAAGTTTTATTTTCTGGGGATCTGGCTGCCTGGTGCCCCTTGGACCTTGTGTGAACAGAGCAAACGAGCTAATCAGCACCCATTGAAGCGGAGAGGGATTTTGGTCGGGAAACGCAGCTGATTTCCCTAGCCACCCAGGGATAAGACCTGGGCCGCTGCGGAGCCAGGAGGAAGGGACACTTCCCAAAAAAGGGAGGGTTCGGTTGGAAGACAGGGAACGGTATTTTATATTTTTAGACATTGATCTGGCTGCCTGCACCGCCCCATTGCTTTGGGGAGCAGATAAGCCGACCTGAAGCACCATTAGGCTGAGAGCAGACGCGAATCTGCACTCAAACTGATTTACTGAGCAGCCCGGTGACGCTGGAACTCAGCGCCAGAAGGGGCGGAATCCGCCGTCTTTAGCACTCCTCACTGACTAACATCAGAGTTTCAGCTAACCTGGGGAGTCCGGAAAGTGGGACATGCTTGATTAATTTCCACGGGCACAGCAGAGGGTCCCTTCCGTAAGGGGGTTGGTCTAGAGGAGGAATTATTTTGGGTCCTGCATTTGGATAAAAAAAAAAATAAAAAAAAAAAAAAGTGAGGTCACCTCAACAAATGAAAAATAAATTCTTTTTAATTTAGTTTAATAGTTAAAAGCTGCTTCAGGACCTGCATATAGAACCCTGTGGGGAAATTCATTGATAAACACAAGTAGGCAGGAAGGATCCACGTGGACCCTAGGGGAATCATTGACCCCCCTTAGCTCTGTTTGACTGCTTGCCTGTGTGGATCTTTGGTTTCTCTCTGATACGTTCTGGTCTATTGCTATTATTCCCATTTTCCTCGCCCCTTCCTTTTTCCTTCTATTTTTTTTTTTTTAAATAGGAGCTGCCAGCTGGTCGCTGCTTTGCTGACCTTCTTATTCAGTAGGTTCCCACTCGCTGAATATATTGATTCTGTAATACAAACTATCGCTTATCTTTCCTGCATCTTTCTGCCTTCTGTTTTCTGTTGTGGCTCTTAGAGACAACATTTTTTCATAGGCCCACAACTTAAGGGTGTCAATTTCTATCCCATCTATTTTGATTTCTTCTTCTTCTTTTTTCTTTTTTTTTTTATTAGTATTAACTTTTTCCTTTCAGACCTTTCTCTACTATTTCTCTCCCTCCTCATAATTCTAGCCTTCTAAATCACTATATATATATATTCCTCCATTTGTTTTCCCAGTCCATTGTAGGAACTCCATATATTTTCCTAGTACTCTACACTGCCTACACAAGTTAAATATTATTCTCATTAAGTCTCATTTTGCCCCTCTTCTAACTTTTATCAATATTTCTATTATCCTTCTGCCTTCCTTACATCTCTTGATTCCTCTGGCCCTAACCTTTTCCCTTCAAGGGAACATAGAAAGAAGCAAGGAAATAAAATAAGAAGAAAAACTGCCAAAGAGAAAACTTAACCCACACGCAGAACAAACAGCTAAATAGAATTCTAGACCATAGAGAAAAGCTAATCAACTGAACAAACCCATCAAGATAATATGACGACAAGAGGGCAACAGAAAAATACAAATGACTGTGAGAAACTGGAAAACATGGACCAGTCCAGTGCACAAAATAAAAACCAGGAAGCAATGCAGTACATCGAACAACTAATCAAAGCTATCCAAACAAATATCATGGACCAACTTAAAGAACTGAAGGAAGAGATTAAGGATATAAAGAAGACACTGGGAAAACATACTGAAGAAATAGCTAACACACCTAAAAAGGTAATGGATATGATGGCGAACAGAGACACAAGTCAAGAAATGGAAAAGACGCTGGACTCACATGGCAGCAGAATTGAACAGGCAGAGGAAAGAATTGGTGATATGGAAGACAATACAGTTGAAATCAAAGAGATTGTAGAAAAGATGGACAAAAAGATAGAAAAAATCCAGTATGGTCTCAGGGAATTAACCGATAATGCAAGACGCACAAACATATGCATTATGGGCATCCCAGAAGGAGAAGAGAAGGGAAAGGGAACAGAAGGAGTGTTGAAGGAAGTTATGGCTGAAAACTTCCCAACTCTATTGAGAGAGATGGATGTGCAGATCCAGGAAGTACAGGGCACCCCAAATAGTATAAATCCCAACAGGCCAACTCCAAGACATATACTTGTCAAATTGTCCAATGCTCAAGAAAAAGAGAAAATACTCAAGGCAGCAAGAGAAAAGAGAACCATCACATACAAGGGAAGCACAATAAGATTAAGTGCTGATTTCTCAGCTGAAACCATGGAGGCAAGAAGACAGTGGTATGACATAGTCAAAACACTAAAAGAAAAAAACTTCCAGCCACGAATTCTCTATCCAGCAAAATTGGCATTCAAAAATGATGGAGAGTTCAAAATATTCACAGATAAACAGCAATTAAGAGAGTATGTCAAGAAGAAACCAGCACTTCAAGAAATACTAAAGGAATCTCTACAAATTGAAAGGAAAAAACAAAGGAGAGAGAGTTGGAGGAGAGTTTAAAAACAACTGAAAACTCAAAAAGAGAAACAAAACAACATATGACATACATTAACCCAAAGAAAAAATGACTGAAGAAATTCGTTACGAGTAATAACACTGAATATTAATGGATTAAATTCACCAATCAAAAGACACAGACTGGCAAAATGGATAAGAAAATATGATCCATCTATATGCTGTCTACAAGAAACCCACCTTCGGCCCAGGGATTCAAGGAGGCTGAAAGTGAATGGCTGGAAAACCATTTTACAAGCTAACAATAGCCAAAAAAGGGCAGGAGTAGCTATTCTAATATCAGACAAAATAGACTTTAAATGCAAAA
>JAKSZT010054532.1:934339-1101250 GCA_026826555.1 Tolypeutes matacus
CATGAAAGATATACAAAATCATTCAAAGGATCGGGGGATGGGGCATGGTCACGATGGGTGGATAATCACACAATAAATGAGGGAATCTGAATTCCTAGCCTGGAGAGCTCTGCCACAGTCTCCAAGGGAGCAGCAATAGTCCTCTGAGTGTAGGGACAATGCCTGTCAAAATAGGATGACCCACTGATGTGTTTTTTTTTATTGATGACTACCCTTGTGAGTCTTTGCTCTTGTAAATGAGACTTAGCCTGCAGTTGTGGGGTGCCTAAGGGTTGCCACCTTAGAGCCTCCTTGTTGCTCAAATGTGGCCTCTCTCTAAGCCAAACTCAGCATATGATTGCATTACTTTCCCCCCAACGTGGGACATGATTCCCGGAGATGAGCCTCCCTGGCAACGAGGGATTAATACCAAGTGCCAACTGGCAACACAACTGGAAAAAGACCTTGAATAAAAAGGGGAAATGGTAAAGACATATGAGTTCAAGTGGCTAAGAGACTTCAAAGAGAGTCGGGAGGTCATCCCAGAGGTAACTGTTACGCATACCTCAGTAGGAGCTCATAGAACATCTAAGTGCCTATCACCCCACTCAGTGGGGTTCCTGAGAGCTCCGGAGACACCCTGGTCCTATATAAGGGGGGATAGCCCCAGAGACTGATGCCTTATCAGTGGGTTCTATTTTGGAATCTGTGCTCCTGAGAGTGACAGAATTAGACTCAAATAAGTCCTCCCTGTACATGGTTCACCAGTCCCTTCTATTCAAACCTATATGTGATGCTGGAGTTTTTAGGTATACTTCCAGAGACTGGAGCCTCCCGCCTACCTATGTGCCAGGTGTGCATGAAATCTTGGTGGAGCTGCAACTCCTACCCTACAGCTTAATGGACTCATCCAAGTCACCTGGTGAGAAGACAACGATGGGCAATGGTCATCCCAGGGAATGGAGAGGGCCTGCATCTGCAGGCAGGATCATCCCACCCACCATATCCATGGGATATAAGCCCTCTCTCACTTGGAGTTTGAGTGGACATCACCATCCCAGTCCCCTCAGGATTGGGGGAAGAACTATGGACTAGAGTGGACTTGATGGTATTCTCTTGTTCACATATGGTGATTCTAGTAATACAAGAAATTATAACAATGAGGTGGAGCCAGTGGCCACTTGACACTTTTGGGGTAGGGAGGGGATGAGCAGTTGAAATACAGGGGCTTCTTTGGGAGTTGGAGGTTGTCCTGAGTACTGTTGTGGCAACGGATGTAGGCCATTTTAAATCAGCACACACCCCTCAGAACTGAGTGGGAGAGAGTGTGGTCTACAGTGTGAACTGTGGTCTATGGTTGGTGGCAAGGCTCCAGGATGTGTAAGTTCATTGAGGGTGGTGGGCCACACTGTGGGAGATGTTTGTGTGGGATGTGGTGGGAGGTGTGGGAGGTGGGGAACATGGGAATCCCAGTGGGTTCCGTGTAATATTTTGGGTAATCTAAGCACCTCTTAAAATATATGTGTATATATATATAACATTTTTGTAAGCAAATACACATATATGCATATATATTTATATATCATTTTGCAAAAAAAAAAAAAAAAAAAGACAATTGTCCAAAGAAGTTATACAAATGGCATAGAAACACATGAAAAAATGTTCAACATCACTAGTGATTAAGGAAATACAAATCAAAACTACAATGAGATATCATTTCACATCTATTAGACTGGCCACTATTAAAAAGTCAGAAAACTGTAAATGTTGGAGAGGATGTGGAGAAATAGGAACGCTTATTCAGTGTTGGTAGGAATGAAGAATGGTACAGCCACTGTGTAAGACTGTTTGATAGATCCTAAGGAAAGTGAATACAGAATTTCCATGGGACCCAGCAATATCATTATTAGGTATACACCCAGAAGAACTGAGAGCAGAGACATGAACAGACATCTGCACACCGATGTTCACAGTGGCATTATTCACGATTGCCAAAAGTTGGAAACAACCCAGGTGTCCATCATCTGATGAATGGATGAACAAATTTTGGAGTATACACACAATGGAATATTATGCAGCTGTAAGGAGAAATGAAGTCGTGAAGCATATGAAAATATGGATGAATTTGGAGGACATTATGCTGAGTGAAACAAGCCAGACACAAAAGGACAAATACTGTATGACTGCAGTTATGAACTAAATATACTGTGTAAACTCATGGAGTTAATAATTTGAACATAAATCAGCAGAAAATAGAAGGAGAGCAGAGAATGGAAAGCTGAGGGTTAACCTGTGCAGAATTGTTAAAAGTGTTGTTTGTAAATCTTTGGAAATGAATAGAAATGGTTAAAGCATAGTGAGCAGACTCACTGAGCCATAGTCTGGAAGATAGGTTCACAGGACACAGAAAGGGAGAAGAAGATTGTGAACCAATGCCCATATGGGCAAAATCTATGTTAAGTTGGAAGGGTGTAGGTGTGAGGTAGATGGGCATGACAGTGGTGCAGTGATACTACTGGGCTGGGCAGTGCTGGTTTGTGAGAGGGGTAGGGGTGGGGAGGGTGGGATGCGCTGTCCATAGAACTTGGGGGAAGGTCGGGAGGAGGGAACAGGTGAACTCGGGGGATTTGCGGGTATGTGGTTGAAACTACAATGTTGGGAATTTTCTTTGGGCAAATATGGCAGGGGAGGGTTACTGGTTTAGGGTGTTGGATGTGGGGGATATGAGGGAGAGGAGGCACCTGGGGCAGGTCTCTAGGGAGTGTGTAGTGTTCCTCTTCTCATAATGGGTTATATCAGTGGGTGGAGACCCACATAATAAGTGGGAAGGTGTTGGACTCCCATCCTGGGGAGTCCTGCCATGTTCTCAAATAGAAGGGTGGGAGTTTCTCAAGAACATAAGCAGTGTCTAATAGGGGAGGACAGGCCAGTATGTCAAGCCCTCAAAGTTGTTGCAAGTAACTATGAATCTTGTTCTTCAAGGAGTGAAGCCTGTTGCTTGTGGTGGGTCCTGACAGGAGGGGGAGGGAGGAATAAAATAGATGGAACATGGGACATTTTGGGGACAATGGAATTGTACTACATGATTTTGCAATGATGCATGTAGGCCATGTTAAATTTATCAAAATTTATAAAACTGTATGTTCCAAAATGTAAACTATAATGTAAATCATTGACCATGTTTAGTAACAATGCTTCAATATTTGTACATCAATTGTAACAAATGTACCATCCACGTGTAAAATGTTATATATAGGGGAAAGAGGAAAAGGGGGAAGATGTTGGGTATATGGGAATCCCCTATATTCTCTATATCAGTTTTCTATAACCTAAAACTTCTTTAAGGACAAAATGAAAAAAAAAATAAGACACTGGGGAAATAAATAGAAGAAAATGTCACTGTACATACAAGACATCAGATCTTCCAGTGATGAGAGGCAATGTCAAAAAAATTTTTTTAACTAATTTTTCATTATTTTTATTACTCTAATTTTTAATGATTTAATATTTTGTATTTTATTTCTTATTTTTAAAACTATCATTATTTTATTTTATTATTAATTGTATTTGGTTATTTTGTTGGCTTCATTTTTGAAGAAGTTTTGGGTCACAGAAGGGTTACACCTATGACAGGAAAGGATCATCAGTGCAGGGTATCAGTGATGGGGAATACATGGGAGGATGTTCACCTGGGGCATACATATAAAGCATATAAATGTGTTCCAGGGCTCATAGGGCATTGTCACGGTGGGTGGAGATTCACACAATAACCAAAAGAATACTGAATTCCCATCCTGGGGAGCTGTGCCACACTCTCTAATGGAATAGCAAGAGTCCCCCGATACAGGGGCAGTGACAGATCCTTGATATTAATGTCTGTACTTATGAACCTTTATTTTTGAAATTGAAAATTAGCCTAGTGTAATAGGATGCTTAAGAGTTACCTCCTGAGAGCCTCCTTGTTGCTCAAATGTGGACTCTCTCTAGGCCAAACTCAGCATATAAATGCATTACCTTCCACACAGTGTGGGACATGACTCCCAGGGATGAGCCTCCCTTGTACTGAGGGATTACTACCAAGCACCAACTAGCAATGCAACTGGAAAAATTCCTTGACCAAAAGAGGGAAAACATAAAGATAAATGAATTCATATGGCTAAGAGACTTCAAAGTGAGTCAGGAGGTTATCCCAGATGTTACACTTATGCATACCTCAGCAGGATCTCATTGACTGCAAAAGTAAATACTCCCTCAAATAGCAGGGCTCCTGAGGGCTCTGGAGACATCCAGACACTATAGGCAGGGCAGACAGCTCTCGAGTTTGGTGCCCTGCCAGTGGGCCCTACTTTGGCAATTATGCTTCCCATGTGACAGAGCTGGACTCAGTTGTGGTTTCCCTACATATGACTCTTTGGTCCCTTCTATTTGAACCTATAGTTAGCACTAGAGATGATAAGCGTACATCCAAGAGACTTAAATCTTTGGGTTCTGCATGTGCCAGTGGGGCTCTGAATCTCAACAGAGTTGCAAAACCTACTCTACAGTTCATTGAACTCACCCAGGACAACTAACAAGGAGATGATAATGGCAACGACCATCCCAAGGAACAGAGAGTCTGCAACTGCAAGCAAGAGAGTCCCATCCATCTGCCCCATGGGATTGAAGCCTCCTCTCAACTAGAGGTAGAATGGGCATCAACATCCCAGAATCCTCATGATTGGGGAATGAACTGTGGACTAAAGTAGACTTACTGGTACTCTGCCATAGACTTATTGTAATTCTAGCAATGGAAGAATTTATATCATTGATGTGGAGGCAGTGGCCACTGGAGGTTCTGAGGAAAGGTAGAGGAAAAACAGGTGTAATATGGGGGCATTTTCAGGCCTTGGGAATTGTCCTGAATGATACTGCAATGACAGATACCGGCCATTAATAACTTTCCATAACCTACAAAATTGTGCAGGAGAGAGTATAAACTACAATATAAACTATAATCCATGTTTAGTGGTAATGCTCCAAAATGTGCTCATCGATTGTAATGAAGGATGTTGTTAAGGTGGGAAAATGTGGGAGGGGTAGGGAGCAGGACACATGGGAATCCCCCATGTTTTTTTATGTAACATTTATGTAATCTAAGTATCTTAAAAAATAATATATATATATATATATATATTTTTTTTTAAAGCATATCATGGTGTTTTAACTAGCAGTGCTATTGTATAGGTAGGACAGTGTTTGGAAAAGGAAAGTCTAAAGTCATGTATATTACTAGAAGGAAAGCTAAAAACTGCAACATCGTACTGTATAAAGTAGTAAACACTGATGTAAAACACGAATATGGGTGATATTGCATATATAACACTGTTTTTACAAAATGTAAATATAAATATATTAAAGAGAAGGAAAAAGAATAGCAGCTATGTATGCCAGGGGAGGCATAGAGAGATTAAGAGTGATGAGTTTCTTTTGTTTGTTTTTTGTTTATTATTATTATTGGAATAATGAAAGTGCTCTAGGAGTGATTGGCTTGATGAATGAACAAAGATGTGAATACACTGAATACCACTGATTGTATTCCTTGGATGGATTTAAGCTTTATTTATGTGTATCAATAAAATTGAAAAAACTACTTAAGAAAAGAAAAAAATATGAATGTACAAAATACATTAGAGAGCCAGAAATGAAATAGCAGCTATGTATTGCAGGGGAAGCTTAGAGAGATTGAGAGGTAAATATTAAGGGGTACAGTTACTTGTTTTTCTAGTTTTTTGCTTATTATTGCTATTAATATTAGAATAATAAAAATACTCTAATGGTGATTGAATTGATGAATGCACAACTATGTGATTATACCAAATAACACTTACTGTACATGTTGGATAGATTGTATGCTTTATTAATATCTACCAATAAAACTGATTAAAATTTTAAAAATAAAAATAAAAAACAAAAAATAGCTTAACACAAATTAACAATAAAATCCTAAGCAAGAGAGAGAAACTGACCTTCAGAGAAAACTCATCAACATATCAGATGCCTAAACTTCAGCAAAAAATTATAAGCCATACTAAGAAACAGGAAGATATGGCCCAGTTAAAAGAACAACCTAAAAAGTGAGAGGGGACCCAGAATGTGGAATAACTAATCAAATATGTCCAAATAAATATCCGAAACCAATTCAATGAGATGACAGAAAAGATAAAGGATATTAAGAAGACACTGGATGAACATTCAGAAGAAATGGTAAACATGCATAATCTATAACAGATCTTACAGCAATGAAAGAAATAATTGAAGAAATTATTCAATTATTCGATTGAATTACACAATACCAGATTTGAACAGGCAGAATTAGCAAAGTGGAAGATAGGACGGACATCTGAAGCGGCACTGATAGTAGAAGTGATAGACAAAAAAATGGAAAACATTCAACAGGGACTCAGAGAATTGAATGACAGCACAAAACACACAAACATACACATTATGGGTGCCTCAGATGGAGAAGAGAAGGGAAAAGGGGCAAAGCAGTGTTTGAGGAAATAATGGACAAAAATTTCCCAACTCTTATAAGGAACATTGGATGTAGATGTCTAAGAAGCGCAGCATACACCAAACAGAGTAGGTCCTAGCAGACCTACTCTGAAACAAACACACACACACATACACACATATATATACATACATATAATTATAATTAATGCCTAAGAGTTACCTCCTGAAAACCTCCTTGTTACTCAAATGTGGCCTCTCTCTAAGCCAAACTCAGCAAATGAACTCACTACCTTCCTCCTGACATGGGAAATACTCCCAGAGATGAGCCTCCCAGGCACCAAGGGATTATTACCAAGCAATAACCAATGAGGCACTTGGAAAAAGACTTAGACCAAAAGGGGGAAACCTTAAATACAAAAGATTTTTTATGGCTTAGAGATTTCAAAGTGATTCTGGAGGTCATTCCAGAGATTATACTCATGCAAGGCTCGGTCAGATTTCATTAACTGCCACAGTAAACAAAGCCTCAAATAAAAGTGCTCCCAAGGGCTCCAGGGATATCTGGTCACCAGAGGCAAGGCACATAGCTTCATGAAATCAACACCCTCTCGGCAGGCCCTATTTGGGAATATATGATAATCTATTTCCCCAATATAACATAGTTATACTCATGACTCTTCTACTCCTTTTATTTGAACCTGTAATGTTCAATATACTCGTTAAATATCTCTCTCAGAGACTTAAATCTTTGGATTGTTCATCTGCCAGTCGAGCTCTGAATTCCAGCAGAGTAGCAGAAACCTCCTACTGTCCAGAAAATGTTGCAAAGATCCCAGCCCATGTGATGTGAGTTCTCTAATCAACATCCACAACCTGCGTGGGGCCATGGCCCGCCTCTCTTCTTGGGAATAAGCTGTCCTTCAACAAGCTGTTCCCCACAGCTCCAGAAAGGCACTGTGTCTCTAAATCATGCCCAGGCCCTTCCCTGCTAGAGGTGGTGTTGAAACAGATGCTCCCGACTGCTTTCTGAGCTGTGCAGATTTAGCCCCCGAGTTTGGTGCCTCATCAGTGAGCCCTACTTTGGAATCCTTGCTCCTGAGAGTGACAGAGTTGGACCCAAATATGTCTTCCCTGCACATGGTCCATCTGTCCCTTCTATTCAAACCTATATGTGGTGTTGGAGTTTGCAAGTGTACTTCCAGAGACCGGAGTCTTTGGGCTGTCTGTGTGCCAGCTGGGCCCGGAATCTCGGTGGAGCTGCAACTCCTACTCTACAGCTCAATGGACTCACCCCAGTCACCTGGTGGGGAGATGATGATGGACAACGGCAATCCCAGGGAATGGAGAGAGTCTGCAGCTGCAGGCAGGATAATCCCATCCATCTTATCCATGGGATATAAGGCCCCTCTCACTTGGAGGTGGAGTGGACATCACCATCCCAAACTCCTCAGGATTGGGGGAAGAACTATGGACTACAGTGGACTTACTGGTATTCTGTTATAGACATATTGTGATACACGCAATGGAAGTAATTACAACATTAATGTGGAGCCAGTGGCCACTGGACGTTTTTGGGGCAGGGAAGGGAAAAGCAGTTCTAATACAGGTGCTTTTTCAGGACTTGGGAATTATCCTGAGTGACATTACAATGACAGATATAGGCCATTTTACATCAGCATATACCATGCAGAACTGTGTGGGAGAGAGTGTGGTCTACAATGTGAACTATGGTCCATGCTTAGTGGCAAAGCCCCAAGATGTGTATATCTATGGCAGGTGATGTGCCACACTAATGAAGGATGTTTATGTGGGAAGTTGTGGGAGGAGTGGGAGGTGGGGCACATGGGAATCCCCACAATTTTTGTGTAACATTTATGTAATATAAGTATCTTTTAAAATTTTTTTTTTTAATTATTAAATAAATAAACTGAGTTGCCTTAAAAAACTGCTGAAACTTCAGCCCACACCCTCCCCAGCCTGGGGCTGGGTTGGAGGAGGGGCTGCTGGCAGTTTCCTGGGCTGGGCAGATTGAAACTGACTGCATTACCCCAAGAATCTGATTGAACTCTGCCCACCTTCCTCCCTGCTGGATATGGGGTCGGAGCAGAGGCTGTGGAGGTAATCTGAGCTGTATAGATTGAAACTGATCGCTTTGCCCTGAGAAATTGATCAAACTCCACCCACCTTCTTTTTCTGCCAAGGGCGGGGTGGGAGCACTGGCTGCAGATGGCTTTCTGATTTAAACTGTCCATGTTTCCCCAAGAAACTGCTCAAACTTCAGTCCAGGGGCAGGGTTGGAGCCGATGCTGCTGGCAGTTTTCAGGGCTGGGCAGACTGAATCTGACTACATTGCCCTGAGAAACTGATTATAAACTTTAGGCCCCTTCCTCCCCTGCCAGGGGCGTGGTTGAAGAAGTCACTAGGTTTTTCACTGGACCCAGCTTCCACCCCTACTGGGGGCGTGGCTAAAATGGAGGCTGCCAGCTTCTTTCTGCGTTGGATGGGTTTAAAGTTTAGCTGTGTTCAGAACTGCAATCTAGCTAGTTGACTTTGCTAATAAATAGCCATAGTCGGTACCGCCCATGCCCCACTCCCCTGCATTTGGGAGATAGTACTTCCAATTCCAGGCAGGTAGTAACTCCCGAGGTGGCCTACCATGCCAATGGGATGTGGGCACCAGCTTCCAGAGCACGGAAGGATCTACTCACAAATCTTCACCGCAGATAGTCAGGCTCCTCCTTCCATTCTTTCCTGGATGGTATATGGTGTTCTTCTAGTCTCCAGAGCCCCCCAAACAGGTGATTTAGACAGATCCTGGCTGATTACTAGCTGCCCTGGAGGACGAGCTGAATCTTAGATCTCCCTACACCTCTGCCATCTTGGAACCCCCCCACCCCAAAACTACAATTTTAATATTCTTTCATCGACTACAATGAAGGTACTACACTAATGCAAAGTGTTAACACTGGGGGGTATATGGGAACCCTGTATTTTTTACATGATTCTTCTGTAAACCTACAACTTCTCTAATTAAAAAAAAAAAATTTTAAGTCAATATTTGCCTTGATATTAATGTTTTTTAATTTTCCGCAAAGCTAACGTTCCATGCTTTAATCTAGTAGTACTTGATATTAAATTACAATTAAAATTCACCCTTAAAAAAAAATTCACCCTTTATTAAGCAATCAATTTTCACAAAACTGTTCAAATGCATGACTTTTCTTGGGGCTACAGTGCCAGATAATTTGGAATGGCCAAACTAAGGGACAGCAAGTCATTTGGAATATTCCAAGTATCACACATATGAGGAAATTCAAAGTTTTCTTGACCTCTTGCATCCTAAGACAAAGTCCTTAGACCCTGATGGCCCTTAAAATAGGAACATGCCAACTGGAACACATGCTAAGATCTTACAGTGTCCTCCAAGCTTCTGTTTCCCTAGTAAGCACTTAAACTGTGCACTAAGAATCTTTAAGATGATCTAGAAATGTATGTATATAATAAAACCCCATCTCAATTTAGTAATGAGGACAGTTGGGAAATATATAGACCCTATTAAAAAATTGATACTGAGGTTGCTGAAAGAATTATAGATCTTCCTATCTTTTTCTTAAAGATGTCAAGAAGTAGAAATGGCTGTTTTTGGTGTAATTCAACAACACTCTAGTATGACTTCCCTGGATGTCATACATCATATATTGATGTATCTGCAGTACCTGCCACATAGTAAGGGTCGAATAATTATTTGATGTGGTGGAACTGGACTTCTACTCCATCTGACAGTAATGGCAGGCATATCCACCTACACTCACCAGAGAGGTGTCAGAAAAGTGACCTGCTAAGAGGAAAGATTTAAATATGACCAATGGTCTCATTACATAAAACCAAATGTCCAGAAATAACAAATACCTGTCATACTAAGAATCAAGAAAATTTCAACTTGAATGAGAAAAGACAATCAACAGACACCAACACCAAGATGACAAGTTGTTAGAATGATCTTATATTGACTTTAGGGGTAGCCATCCTAAAAATGTTTCAATGAGCAATTGTGACCATGATTGAAACAAATGGGAAAAAAAAGAAAGTCTCAACAAAGAAAGTTTCACCAAAGAAATAGAAGACATAAAAAAGAACCAAATGGAAATTTTAGAACTAAAAAATATAACTGAAATAAAAAACTCAATGGAAGGAGCAGATGTGGCTCAAGCAGTTGAGCACCCGCCTTCCACATGGGAAGTCCCAGGTTCAGTTCCTGGTGCCTCCTGAAAAAATAAAAAACAAAGAACAAGAAAAACAAATGAAAAAACCAACTCAGGGAAGCGGATGTGGTTCAGTGGTTGAGCACTGGCTCCCCACATACAAGATCCCAGGTTCAATCTCCGGCCCCCAATACCTAAAGAAGGAAAGAAAGAAGAAAAGAAAAAAAAACTCAATGGATGCTACCAACAGCAGAATTGAGAGGACATAGGAAAGAATCGGTGGACTTGAAGATAACACCATAGAAATTATCCAATCCAAACAGCTGAGAAAAAATAGGCTAAAAAAGTGAACAGAGTCTAAAAAGCCTATGGAGTTATAATAAAAAATCTAATATTTATGTCATTGGAGTCAAGGAAAAATAGGGTGGAGCTGAAAATATGCAAAGAAAAACATGCCTGAAAATTTTCCAAATTTGACAAAATACATAAACCTACAGATTCAAAAAACTAAAGGCATCCCAAACAGGATAAACCAAAACAAATTTGTGCCAAGAAATTTCATAGTTCAACTTCTGAAAACTAAAGACCTAGAACACATCTTGAAAGCAGCAAGAGAAATGACAACTTACCTATAGGAGAAAACTGATCTGAATGACAGTGGATTTCTCATCAGTTACCATGGAGGCCAGAAGTAAGTGGTACAACATTTTTCAAGCACTGGGGGGAAAAAACCTTCAACCCACAATTCTATATCCAGAGAAAATATCCTCCAGAAATAGAGGGGAAATCCAGACATTTTCAGAGGTAGGAGAAAACTAAGACAATTTGTTGCTATTAGGCCTATCCTAAACGTGTAGCTAAAGCAAATTCTTTCAATGTAAAAGAAATTATTTTAAAAATTGGGATCTTGGAACATCACAAAGAGAGAAAGTACAATGGAAAGAAAAAATAATCGGTAAATACAATAGGCTTCTCTTCTTGAGTTTTCTAAATTATGTTGATAGTGAAAGAACAGTCTTTTTGTAAAATTGTGCTGAATATCTATAGGCCAAAAATGAACCTTTTTCAAAACAAACCTCACACCTTTTACAAAATTTCTATGCAAAAATTAACTCAAAATGGATAGTAGATTACAATGTAAAATCCAAAATTTTCAGAAGAAAACAAAGGAGAAAATCTTTAGGAATTAGGAATAGACAAAGAGTTCTTAGACATCACACAAAAAGCATAATCCATTGAAGAAAAATAGAGAAAATGAACTTCGTCACAACTAAAAACTTTTACTCTGTGAAAGATCCTATTAAGATGATGAAAAAACAAGCTAAATACTGGGAGAAAATAATTTTAAACTGCCGATCTGATAAAAAGGCTCATATCCAGAATATATAAAGAAATCTTAAAATTGGACAGTAAAAGTTCTTCCATTACTATAATAACAATGTGGAGGCAGTGGCCACTGAAGGTTCTGAGGGGAGGCAGAGGGAATAATAGGTGTAATATGGGGGCATTTTTGGGACATTGGAATTGGCCTGCATGACATTGCAATGATGGATACAGGCCATTATAAATTTTGTCATAACTTACAAAATTGCACGGGACAGAGTGTAAACTATTATGTAAACTATAATCCACGGTTAGTGGCAATGCTTCAATATGTGTTCATCAACTGTAACAAATGTACCGCATTAATGAAGGATGCTGTTAATGTGGGAAAGTGTGGGAGAGGGAGGGGGTGGGGCATATGGGAATCCCCTATATTTTTTATGTAACATTTATGTAATCCAAAGTTGCTTTTAAATAAATAAATTGGACAGTAAAAATTCAAATCAATCAAATTAGAAAATAGACAAAAGACATGAACAGACAATTCACTGAAGAGAATAAACAGATAACAAATAAGTTCAACATCATTAGCCATTAGAGAATTGCATATTAAGATCATGATGAGATAATACCACATACCCATGAGAAGAGCTAAAATAAAAAATATTGACAATACCAAATGCTGGAGACCGTGGACATAAACTGGATCACTCATACATTGCTGGTTCAAATGTAAAACAGTACAATCACTCTGAAATAGACACTGAAAGTTTCCTTTTAATTTTTTTTCATTATTAGGGATGTTGTGGGTTTACAGAAAAATCATGCCTAAAATACAGAATTCTCATATACCACTCTATTATTAGCACCTTTCATTGGTGTGGAACATTTGTTACATTGATGACAGCACATTTTTATAACTGTACACTCCAAGGCTTAACATAGGGTTCACTGGATAGTATAGATTCATGGATTTTTTTTTAATTTTTATCTGTTACCCCACATGTACAATCTAACATTTCCCCTTTCAATCACATTCAGATATATGTATCTCAGTGCTGTTAATTACATTCACAACATTATGCTACCATCACCACTACCCATTACCAAAATATTTCCATCACCAACTAGCAACTCTGTACATTTTAAGCCTTAACTTCCCATTTCCTATCCCCACCCCATCCCCTGGTAACCTATAATCTAGATTTTGACTTTATGAATTTACTTATTCAAATTATTTCAAATCAGTGAGATGATACAATATTTGTCCTTTTGTGTCTAGCACTAAATATTCACTTGCTATAAGACCCAGCCGTTAAACTCCTAATTTAATTTGTCAACGTGAAAATATGCTATAGATTTCATTCATTTTTACTTTTCCCCCGCAGCACCACGTGTTTAAGCTTACCTGTGTTGCTGGGTGTAAACCTGATCCATTGTTTCTAAGTGCTGCATCGAATTTCCTGGAGCACATCTATCCTATTTTTACCAGTGCATATCTTCATGATACTCATGGCCACAAACACCTCATTTTTCCAACTGCTGTGATAAGTAGCCTGGGGCATCAGTGTAGGAACTTCTCTGAGATGTGTACTCTCAGCTGCACTTACCAGGAATTTAGCCTCTGCAACACTTAGGTGGGGAGGATGAGAAATACTGGCAGCCTGATCCAAATGGGAAGATATCGTAGCTCTCAACTGGGAGTTGGGGGAAGATGGAACCTTATGTTCTTGCCTGCACCCACTTGGGGTGAAGTTTCCCTCAGACTGAGTTGTGAGGGGATATGGAGTAGTTCATTGTTCAAGTGTCAGTGACTCTTAATGGTCTCACTGAGTTTCAGTTATTTCTCTTGAATAAACATGTCTTCATATGCTGTTAGCACTTAGGACGATTTCCAGACTTTATAAATGTTAAAATAATTGTTATCAGTTATGCTTGCTTTGCTGGGGAGTTTGTCTACAAAGCTTCTCATCCTGCCATTCTGGAAACCCCCTTCATTCATTTTTATTGCTGAATAATATGCAAATAATATTGCATATTTATCCATTTGATTTCTAGTTTGAGGCTCTTATGAATAATATTGCTATGAACAGTCACATACGAATTTTTGTGTAGACATAATGATTTCATTTCTCTTGCATGTATATTTCCAAGAGTGGAGCTGCTGGGTCATATGGCTTAACCTTTAGAGGAGCTCCCAGACTGTTTTCCAACATGACTGCCCATTTTACTTTCCCACCAATAGTATATGAGGGTTTCAATTTCTCCACATCCCTACCAACACTTGTTATTATCTGTCTTTTTTATTATAGCCATTCTAATGTGAAGTGGTATCTCATTGTGGTTTTGATTTGTATTTTTCCTGGTGGCTGATATAGAACATATTTTCATGTGCTTATTGACCATTTGTATATATTCCTTGGAGAAATATCTATTCAGATCCTTTGTCTATTTATTAATTGGATTACCTTTTTATTATTGAGTTATAATAGTTCTTTACATATTCTTTATATTTGTCCCTTATCTGATACATGATTGGAATAATTTTCTCCCATTCACTGGGTTGCCTTTTCACTTTCCTGATGGTGTCCTTCAAAGCAAAGAAGTTTTAAATTTTGATTAAGTCAAATTTATCTATTTTTCCTTTATTGCTTGTGCTTTTGGTTTCATATAATAAACTGTTGCCTCACTGAATTGTACATGTGAAAATGGTTAAAATGGGAAATTTTGAGTTAAAAAGTTAAAAAAAAAAGTTTTGCCTAATCCCAGGTCAAAGATTTAGCCCTTTGATTCCTTCTAATTATTTATAGTTCTACTTATTATATTTAGGTCTTTGATCCATTTTAATTTAATTTTTCATATGGTGTGATGTCCATAAGCATTTTAAAAATAAGTTTATTGAGCTCTTTAAAAGATCTAACCAGAATTTTGATTGGAATTGCATTGAATATATTTATTAGTAATCAATTCATCTAGGTGGAGAAAATTGACCAAAGCATGTAGAATTCTTCCATTTTCTAGATCATCGTTTTTCCTTTTAAGGACTCAACTATTTATTCCATAGAGGTCACATGTATTCCTGCGTAAGAAATACTTCATAGTTTTGATGCTATTCTGAAGGGGATTTATTGTAAATTATGTTTCTGGTTGCTATAGAGAAATGCTATTGTATATACTTGACTATTTTTGATCTATAGAGAGCTTCTTATATCTAAGGCCGCTAAACACTGTGGGGATTCAAAGAAACATAAAATAAAGTCCTTTCCCTCACTTAACTTACAATTTAGTTGGTGATCCCAATAGATGGAAAGAAAACAATAACTGTTCAAGGCTCTCTTCCAAGTACAAGGAGTTTTGAATGATGGGGACAGTAAGAGATGATAGTGGATTAGATGAGGAGATGGTACTTGATCTCAGAGTTTGAGCAGGTAGATAAGCAGGTAATGCTCATGGGACAACAGTAGACAGGAGAAACCTCTGTGATCAAAGCTGCATTTGTAGAAGATAAAGTAAAGATTATATTATAGCAGTCATTTGCAGACAAGCTAAGGCATCTCTTCACCATTTATTCATTTATATCTCATATAATTATTGTACCTCTACTATGTGCCAAGTACTTCAGCTACAGCAATGAATGATAAAATTCTTATGCCCAGGGTACTCATATTATGCTGTTTTTTAATCAGTTGAACTATTTCTTTATGTAATGTTTAATGTTTTCAAAGTTCATTCATGTTGTGAGGCCTATTCTTAAAAAAATCCACATTTGGAGGTGAGACTTTAGTCAGTTTATCTGGCAGGCAAACCTAACATCAAGGGTTTTCTTCATTTGAATTGAATTATAATTCAAAATTATATATGTGTGCCTATATATGTTTACACATATGTATAATTTAAAAATTTACACTAGCACTTGCTGTATTTGAATATTTCTTGAATAACCAACCTCTCTGAGATAGAACATGACTTTTTAAATGACCCAGAAAGAATAATATTGATCTTGCTAGGCAGCCTCAAAGTAAAGTTAAAAATGGCCTTGGGAGGCGGCTGTGGCTCAATCAGTAGGGCTCCCGTTTACCATATGGGAGGCCCTGGGTTCGGTTCCCGGGGCCTCCTGGTGAGGGCAGGCCCGCCCGCATGGCGTGGTTGGCTGACCCAGCGAGCACAAGCAGCAGGGGGGGGGATAAATGAATAAATAAATAAATAAATAAATAAAATAAAAAATAAATGGCCTTCTTTTCCACCTTCTTAAAATGGAAAAATATTTCATCTTGAAAACATCTAGGAATTTTTTTCTGCACTGGATAGTCTTCATCCAAACATAACGAACGAGAGCAAGAGACCAAGCCCAATTTATCCACTGGAAATTTAAACTGTCAAATGTCAGAACCATGTTCCAATTTCATTGGTCTACATTCCTCTATTTCAGCCTGCCCTCTTTCTACTCTTTTTCCTCAATTCCAATGACAGAAATATTAGACTCAGGTCCCTTAAGCTAAATTCAATGACTGAATAGTCATTAGGTGGACTGCTCTTAGACCATCTTTAGGCCCCCTTTAGAGAGGTAGCAGAATATAGTACTTAAGAGCATAGGCTCTGGAAACAGCCATTTCCAGTTTTATCCAAACAGACTTTATGCAAGCTCCTTAACTTTTCTGTGAATCAGATTTGTCATCTACAAAATGGAGATAATTATACGTACCTCATAGAATTGTTCTGAGGATTAAATAAGTTAATATTTTGGAAAGTACTTAATATAGTACCTGGAATGTAATAATACCACCTGATATTTATCAAGTTGTTATTATATAAGTCTTAGGAAGTAAATTAGATTGCATTCTATTACATAATTTTATTGCACAATTTTATTACTTTTTTTTAGGAGGTACCAGGGATTGAACCAACTGCACCATTATCATATGCAATGTAAATTGTTAGTAATTTGTTAATATCATCTAATACTTAGTTCTATATTCAGATTTCCCCGATTATCTCTAACTGTCCTTTTATAGTTCTGTCCATTCATTTTAAGAGAGTTGAGCTGATTTACCCAGGTTTACCCAACTAGTTTATGAATTGAAAGCACATACTATGTGCTAGTCACTGTTCTAAGAGCCTTACACACATTAACTCATTTTATCCTCACAAAAAATCTATGAAGTTGGTACAATTATGATCAGCCAATTTAACAGAGGAGGAAGCTCAGACTCAGAGAGGTTAAATTGCTTACTTAAGGCCACACAGCTATTACATTTCAGAGTGGATATTTGAACTTACGTACCCTGTCTCTTATGCTCTTCTAGATGATTCCTAGCTAGTGATGACGCATTTCTATAGTGTGGGTGAGAGAAGTGGACATACCTTTTCTTGAGCCTGTCTGGAAACTGTTCATGCCCCAGGGGAATTTCCTTCCTAGCCATCTCTTATATTTCCTTTCTATGATCTTTTATGTTTCTTCACAAAAATAGAAAGCCAGATATTTCCTCTCCCAGCCACCCTCAACTTTATAAAAGCATTAGGACCTATAGTTCTGAGACCACTGAAGGCTTGTAGTTATTGTTAATGAGTCTGAATATCCGTATGTACCCCAGAATTTATTTGCAGAATAATAGTGTGAGCACTATTTTTCAAATGTATATAAATAAAATAATAATGCTTGCATTTTCCTACTTGGAAGATATTAGAAATTACATATACAATGACATAGGAGGGCCTAAAAATGTTGAATTCATTAAAAATAGTTTATCATATATAAGGGAGTTAAGCACTAGTGAACAGAAAAAGAGAGAGGATGACTATGGATGAAATAAGAAAGCAGAGACAGGTAGAAAACAAAAACTTAGGTTAAAAGTGGAACACCTGGCCATATTGGCTATTCCAAATGAGAAAAATTCTTCCAACCTGTAGACCAGGGTGGCTCAGCTGGGAATTGCTAACTAGAGCAGTAACACTAAGGGCTTTTGGCACTGGAATTCTTGGATTTAAATCCCATTTCCACTGCTTAATAATTTTAAGGTTTGGGGCAACTTACTCAATCTCTCTGAGCCTCAGCTTTCTTAAGAAAAATAGATTCTATAATACTTATCCTACAAAGTAAATCATGAGATATGTAAGGCAGCAAATAAGGTGGCTAAGAACTCAGTTTTTAATGGCATGAAGTCAGTCTAACTGGGATTCTGCCACTTACCATATGTTTGACCTTGAGGAAGTTACTCAACTTTCTGAGCTTCAGTTTCCTCAAATATGGTTCCTGTCTCAGGGTGGTTGCAAGCAGTAAATGACAGAATCCCTGTAAAGCACTTGGCTTAGTGCCTGATGCATAGTGCAATGTAAAGTACTTAACTTTGTGTCTGAAACATTGTAAGGGCTCTGGAAATGTTGGTGCTATTCATAATGATAATTATTATATTCTTATATTGACATGGATGGAAACTGTTGTTATGGAGTGAATCATGTCCCCTACAAAGACATGTTCAAGTCCTAACCCCCAGTCCTGTGAATGTAAACTCGTTTGTTAATAAAATTTTTGAAGATCCTATTAGTTAAGGTGAAGCTGAATCAGGATGGGCCTTAATCCAATCTGGAGTCCTTATAAGAAGATGAAATTTGGACACAGTGAGGAGTTGGAACAGAAGGAACAAAATGGCCATGTGACAAAGGCAGAGATTGAGTTATGGATTGCTGATAAGCTACTACCAGAACATTACAGACTTTGTAAAATGTGTGATCCTGCTAGCACCTTGATTTTTTACTTTTGGCCTCTAAAACTGTGAGACAACAAATTTCTGTCCTTTAAGTCAATGAGTCTGTAGTACTTTATTATAGCTAATAATAATAAGACAGGAATTTGGAATTGAAAGCTTATTTAAAAATGAGAAAAAAATGATTCTTTGTAGATTCTTTGTTATGAAGACTAATTATCTCTTATCATTTCTCCCTCAGTCATGATGTCCTTTGATTCTTTACTACCACCAGGATGGATTTTGGGCTCCTTTTTTGCTTTTATCTCTGACCTGGGATTTGATTGTGGAGAGCAGTTCCTGTTATTACTAAACTATCTTTCTCTATAGCAGCCCCTTTGTTTAGGGACATTTCCTGTAAGATATATTAGGCCTCCTAAAAGCAGTAGTTCTCAACCTTGGATGTACATGGGAATCAAGTGGAGAAGTAAAAACATACTGATGTTAGGCCTCATACCCAGAAATTCTGATATCATTTGTCAGGGATGCAGCTTGGGCACTGGAAATTTTAAAGTTCAAGTGATTATAATATGCAGCCAGGGTTAAGAACTACTGCCCTAAAGCATCTATTGGACCATTCAGTGATTTTACATTACCTACTCTATAAATGTGCATCTCTAAGCCTGGTGTTCAAGCACTTCCATGAACTGGCCTTCCCTGGTCAGCTTTTCTTATCAATTACCCCATCCCACTCCCCACCCCCCAATATGAGCCTGCTCTTCAGTTAATCTGGAAGACACACTGCTTTTTTAAGTTGTACTTTCTCACATCCATTCTCTGGTTAATGTCATTTCCTGTTCCTGGAATACCCTGCCAATTCTTGGCCTATTGAAATTCTACAGATCTTTAAATTCCAGCTCAAAAGCCACCTCTTCCAAGAAGCCTCTTCTGATTACTACAGTGGAATGAAGCCCTTCTTTCTCTGCAGTGTTCTTTGGTAGCATTACCCTATGCTGCCTTGCATTTTGTACAAAAGGTATAGAATTGGGGAGTGGATGTAGCTCAAGTGGTTGAGCACCTTTTTCCCATGTATGAGGTCCTGGGTTCAATCCCTGGCACCTCCTAAAAAAAAGGTAATTGAATTGTGCAATAAAATTATGTAATAGAATGCAATCTAATTTACTTCCTAATTCTTATATAACAACAACTTGATAAATATCAGGTGGTGTTATTACATTCTAGGTACTATATTAAGTACTTTCCAAAATATTAACTTATTTAATCCTCAAAACAATTCTATGAGGTATGTATAATTATCTCCATTTAGTAGATGATGAAGCTAATTCACAGAAAAGTTAAGGAGCTTGCATAAAGCCAGAAAGCCTGTTTGGGTAAAGCTGGAACCCAGGTATGCTGTTTTCAGAGCCTATGCTCTTAAGTACTATATTCTACTACCTCTCTAAAGGGGTCCTAAAGATGGTCTAATAGTCCACCTAATGACTATTCAGTCTTTGGAGTAAGCAGTAGAGTAGGATTTGTCTCCAGGAAGTCCTGCATAGTGTTGTATGTCTAGATCCTCCCTGTCGACTGAGGTAGCCACTAGCCACATGTGGCTATCAAGCACTTGAAATGTGGCTAGTCTTAACTGAGATGTGCTCTAAGTGTAAAATATGTACCCTATTTCAAAGAATTACATGATAAAAATAATATAGAATGTCTCATTAATACTTGTTACAATGAGTACCTGTTGAAATAATACTATTTTGGACAGTATAGGTTAAATAAAATATATTAAAATTCATTTTTACTGTTTATTTTTACTTTGTTAATGCAGGTACCAGAAATTTTTTAATTATACATGTGATCTGCATTTGTAGCATGAATTGCATTTCTATTGGACGGCAATGTTCTAGAGAGTTATTTTCATGGAAGAGCTTAATTTAATCCTTGTGACAGAATGACAAAGCAACAAGGCAGGTGTTCTTTACCCTCATTTTAAATTTTTTTCAGATGAGGAAACTGAGGCTTTTAAGTATTAATGATTTGCTGGGGACTCTAAAGGATATTTGAATTTCATTATATATCATGTTTTCTGATTTATGTTATAAGATATATGCATTTGGATCTTGTGAACTTGGTTATTGATGACAATTTTAAATGGTGTTCAAGGTGTAACTCCATTTTGCCCTCATCTCAACTAATTACTTTAAAAGTCCTTATCTGAGGTGCATGCTGAAATATATATGGGATAATGACATGGTGCCTGAAATTTGCTTTAAAATACTCCAGGAAAAACAAAGTGTACTTGGGATAGAAGGGTTGAATACATGAAATAAGATTGAAAAAAAGGGTTGATTATACTAGACACACTGCTTCTGTGGATGTTTGCAAATTTCCATAATAAAAGGTTTAAAAAATATGTGTGGATTGAAATTTGAAAAGAGCCCAAAGGTTTGTTCTAGTCCTAAGGTTCTTTGATTCTGTAGGCTAGAACATGCCCAGCCCTTACTCAAAGCATGTGCCATGTGGGACACTGGGTTTTCTCAAAAATTTTAATAAAAAGGCATTCTTCCTCAATATCCACCCCCAAGAAAGACCTGTTGTGGATTCTCCTCTGTGGCCTCTTGACATATCAACGGTGACTTTTGCCACTGGATACTTTTCACAATCTCCTGTTACTTCCGTCCAACCACAGTGTCTTTGATGGGATGCTTCCAAGCTACAGTATCCCTGTGATTTTGAATTCCCATTGGCATAATCATTTTTATATGTTTATGTCTTAGCCACTGCCATAACATCTTCCCCCCTCATAATACTACTATAATTGGTTTCATCTTTGTGCTTTATAATTAATATAATGAAACACTGGGTTTTTTAAGTGATGGCAAAGAACATTTATTCCCAACAACTACTCCAAGTTCTGCAGCCTTAAAACAAAGTCTAAATAATAATGCTGGAAAATGATATAACTGCCTTTAGAAAAAGAAAGCTTTTCGCATCAGGATGTAATTCAGATTCTCTGATAGAAAAATTGGCAGAATGTGAACAGTTGAGAGAACCACTGAGTTAGAGGTAAGAGAAAATCAAAATCCTAGGCAGCCATCAAGGATCAGAGTTCAGTTTCCTGCTTTGTCACTGAGACTCTGCAGCCCTGGGCAAGTCGGACAACTTCTATGTGCCATTGATAACCTTTCCACTTTATGGTGTTTCTGAATAATAAGAGTTTGCTTAGAAACCAAATAGAGTTGAAGGGCATTGCTGAGATATTACCTTCAAAGTTCATTCATTCATTCATCTAAGCATTATTTTACTGAAAGGCACTAAAGCTGCGTTGTCCAAAATGGTAGCCCCTAGCCACATGTAGCTATTTAAATGTAAATATATTAAAATATAATAAAATAAAAATTCCTCATTTACCCTAGCCACATTTCAAGTGCTCGACAGCCACATGTTGCTAATAGTTATTGCTAGGGATTGAATTGTGTCCTCCCAAAAGACATACTCAAGTCCTAAGTCCTGGTCCTGTGAATGTAGACTTATTTGTAAATAGGATCTTTGAAGAAGTAATTAGTTAAGATGAGGCCAAAATGGAGTAGGGTGGCCCCTAATCCAGTATGCCTGGAGACCTTTCAAGGAAAGAAAATTTGGACACAAAGAGACAGAGACATTGAGAAAGACAACCAAGTGGCATGGCAGAGACAGAAATTGAGGCTTACTGCCACAAGCCAAGGAACACCTCGGATTGCTGGCAACTCACGAGAAGTAAGGGAGAGGGATGGAATAGATTCTCATCTTTAAGAGGAAGCATGGCCCTGCCTACACCTTGACTTTGGACTTCCAGCCTCACATAATAAATTTCTCTTGTTTAAGCCAACTGGTGTGTGGTATTTTATTATAGCCACCCTAGCAAACTAAGATCGTTATTGTGTTGGAATAATGCTAATCCTCAGAAAAGGTAGCCCAACAAGGCTTTACAAAAGTGGTGACATTTGAGCAGTGGCCTAAATGGTATGTAAGATTTTGCCAAGTGAAGAAAAGAAGAAAACATTCAAGGTAGAAACAATGTAACCAAATGTGTATGGACCTAGTGTGTTGGGGAAGCTAAGAGAAGACCAGTGTGGCAAATGAGTAAGGGGTATGCTTAATATGACAGCCTCCAAACAAAACATCAAAAGGAAGTAAAACTCTCAGAAAGTACCAGCTGACAAGAAGCAATTATCCTTTTTTTAAGAGTCAGGAAAGAGTATATTTGAACCTCGTAAACAAACAAAAAGGTATTACATAAGAAAAAAATGTAACAATTTATGTAAATACCTAATTCTTAATATCTAAGCTCTTAATATCTAAAACAAAAAATAAAAAGGTAGTATCGGTTATATACATACATATATATATATATATATATATTTGACAAGTGTGCATTAAAGATTCTCTAATATAAAACATTTAAAAAGTGGAGAATACTTTTGCAACATACAGAGCACAATTGTTAAAATAGGCACAGCCACAATTCATATAAAAACATGCTTGCGAAGATAAAATTCATTTTTCAGATGTACAAAAGCTTCAAAATTGTTAATCAATGGAAACTGCCTGCAATTATCCTTTTGTTCCTTTTCCATAAACAGCTGTGCTCTCCTCCACACTGGGCATTAAGAATATCTCTCTAGAGAATTCTAGCTTCTGCCTGCGACCTTTTCCCTCAGTTACAAAGAAATTCACCAAAGACAATAATAAAGATCTAATTCTCCTTCCTCATATTCATAAATAAGATTTACGCTAAGAGAGAAAGTCAGTGAACCCACTTCTCTCCAAGAAGTAGAAAAGAAAAGTAGTATTTAGTGGATATGTACCATGTGCCAAACACTATACTTAGAATGGATGACCATTTCACCCTCAATATAATCCAATGGAGTAGCTATTATTTTTTGAGATTTTTTAAATATACGTTTTTATTTTTATTTTTTAAAAAGAAACTTAGATTATATAAATGTTACACAAAAAATATAAGGGATTCCCATATGCCCCACTCCCTAGCGTTCCCACAAATTTGGCTCAATAGGGTAAATGGCTTCCCAAGGACTCATGGCTAGAAAGTGGCAGCTGATTTTGTATTCTACAACTTATGCCCTTAGAAAAGGCACAATTTATCCTGCTAGCTCTTAGCAAATTTTTATCAAAAAACCACCCAAAATATCCTACTTCCTCCTTTTCTTTCACTTTTTTTTTTTTAAAGGTACCGGGGTCAGGGATTGAACCCAGGAACCCGTTTGTGGGAAGCAGGTGCTCAACCACTCGAGCTACATCTGCTCCCTCTTTCACTTTTGAGCACACTTCTGACAAACATGTAACATACCTACAACATTGAGAGATTAACAGGACATTATTCATAAGGTAAACTATTAGTTGCAAAAGACAACTGTGGGGGGCGGATGTGGCTCAAATGGCTGGGCATCCATCTCCCATATGGAGGGACCTGGGTTCGATCCCCAGAACCTCCCAGTAAAATAAAGAAAAATTAAAAAAATAAAAATAAAAATAAAAAGACAACTGTGCCCTTTACAGAATAGGAATCAAAGGACTTGGATTCCAGATTTGGTTATGACATAACTTTCTATATGTACTTGAGCAAGTCATTTAACCTCTTTGAGTCTCAGTTGTCTCATGTGAAAAACTATGAAGCCACAACCAAATGATGATTGGTGATCACAATGATAATGTCAACGATGATAGCATATTTCATCAGTTCTACGACATGTATATATTTAAATTTTAACATCTCTGAAATCAGGATACATCTTACTATTGATGGTGTGTTATAGTTTAATTGGCAACACATTTTTCTTTTTTAATGGTACATAAAATAATGATGTGATTTAGAACCTATAGCATTTTAGATTTCTTGAAAGATGGGTAACATTTATTGAGCACTTATCATGTGCTACACACTGTTCCAAGGGCTTTACACAAATTATTGTATTTAATTCTCACAACCACCCTTTTGAGGTTTATACTGTTACTATCCCCAATTTTATACTAGAGAAAACTGAAGCACAAAGAAGTTAGATAACCAGCCCAAGGTTACAGAGTTATTAAGTGGTGGAGCCAGAATTCAAAATTAGGCAGTCTGACGCAGAGCCTATGCTCTTACCACTATGTATGTCATCCCAGGCACTCTCAGCTCTCTAACTCCCTGACAGTATCTATATCTGTAAAATGTGAATAATAATCCCTACCCTACCCTTCTCAGCCTTTTTGTAAGAATCAAACTAAACAGACAGTATGACAGGACTTTCTAACCTGCAAATGGTTGAAGTCAGGTGTCATTATTAACATGGAGATTTACACACAAAATACCACATTAAGCTAGTCTTCAATGCTGTGCAATAAAACATTTGTTTTGCCATATCCTATAGCTCAGAGGCAATGTCGATTGTTGTGTCAATTTCCAATGACACTACTCCAAACAAGGAGAACACTACATTTGACCAGACTGAGAAGAACCTCTAGTCAGACAGGATGTGACAACGTTTCCATTAAATAGCATACTTCCTTGTAGTGCATTTTGCACATCTCTGTCACAAAAGATTTATTCACCTAGGATCTCAGAACACTGATCAATGAGGAAGTTAAAAAAGAAACATTGAGGCTGCCAGTTCTTTTTCAAGGAGACTACGGAGAGTTCCTGGGAAGCCAACGTGGCATGCAGTTCCATGGAACACAGTGAGGACTGACAAAGTGGCCATGGCATCCAGCTTTTGAAATGGCTCTGAAACCAAGACCTACCACAGGCACAACCAGCTTCCTGAGGAGGTCCTTCAGCCTTTTTAGCTTTGCCAAGAACTATGTTTTAGTTAGAAAGGCTCCCCAAAGGGGATCTGGCACATCACCAGGCTACTGGCACCAAAGCAGCAGCATTCACAGCAAAGCACAGTTTTAGACCAGATTCATTTGGAGAAAAGAGGGTGAGAGGCTCCTCCAAGAAGATACTGAAGGGCATCCTGAAGTGAAAAACCAAGGCTAACAACTTTAAACAAGGCTATGGGGCCAGTATTCATTTAAAATGGAACCACATACAACCCTTTATTCACAAGCAAGGTCCAAAACCCTTTTGCCTTGACCCAATTGATTTCTTCTTCTTGAATTCCTCCTGACTTTCATAACATCTGACTTGACTTTACATTTCCTGTAAAATGGATTCCTTTGACTACACACTCTTGCCTTGTATTGAAATGGGCCTGGCCTCAGCTCAACTCCAAATTGGAAGTTGCAGTCAATTTCTAACTACAAGATATATTGTGGCATGTATCTGTCATTGCAACATCATTCAGGACCAAAAAAAAAAAAAATTCCTAACTATAAGCAGTCCCAGTCATCAGTCCAATAGAACCTATCTGCCAGTACCCTACTCCCACACTGGCCCCTGTACCCCAACATCCTTGGAAAGAATGAAAAGGGACAATCTACTATATGTGATCAGTTTTGCTAGGCATAAAGTAAAATCTCAAAATTTTACACCCCATAAAATAAATAACAATAATGGCTACTACTATCTATATGATCTAGACTCCTCACTTCAACCCTATGAGGTAGGTCCTATTTTATCCCCATTTTTGATATAGGAAAAGTGAGGTCATGAGAGGTGAAGTGATTCCCCCAAGGTATCACAATTAAGAAGTAGAAGAGGCTTTTTGACAAATGGTGCTGGAGCAATTGGACATCCATAAGAAAAAACAAATTAAAAAAATTAAAAAAAATAAATAAATAAAACTTTGACCTAAACCTCATACACCTCATTCAAAAATTAACTCAAAATATATCTTCCCTCAACCAAAACTACTATTGAACTGGCAGGAACTGTCTGAATGAACTATTTTGAAACTCTGGAGTCTAGGAGAACAGTGCACAACATCCAAGCATGAATGGGAAGAAGAGGCTGGTAAATCATGCTAAATACTTGTCAGTTGCACCCTCACTGAAATGGCCATGAGCCCCCACTCCCCAACCTCATGATGGGTAGCAGTGGGGACTGCAGCTCGAGGTCCTGGTGCAGCTCACTGGTGCCAGGGCAGGACATAAAGACCTAGTCCTCCAAATTCTGGAAGTGTGTGCTCTGATCACTGACCACTCCTTTCAATTAGCTACTTCAGATCACTGTCAGCTGGCTCTGAGGGCAGTCATTGTTCTACCCCCCACCCCACCCCACCCCCCAGCAAAGGCCACAAAGGATCCTAAAGACAGCAATCTTCCTCAAAACTATGGAAAACAGGTAAATGGCTACATTAACTAGGCAAATGCTCAATCCCGAAAACAAAACTTCAGAAGCCATAGCAGAAGCTCCTGTTGCACTGGTGGAGCCAGCTTGTACTCCCACTAAATGTCCCTGGCCCTGTTCCAGGGGGAGCAGAGTGGCCCCTGTACGCATACTGGGGTGCATGAGTATAAGTGCAAATCTTTCCAGTGGAAGCCTGAGGGATTGGAGAACTTGTCTCAGGCTCACCTCCCAGAATTTGTCCTAAGGGCAGAGAAATGGGTTATAGACAGCTGGGACAGTATGAGAAATAATTAAGTTGAGGTGGCCTGGAGCAAGGAACTACTTATTAAGTCATACAGGAGAGCACCCAAGAAGGGGTGAAAGTCTGTTTCAAAGGGAGTACAGGGGGGCATTCACTCAAACTCTTATAAACTGTAAACGGGGGGATTCCTAATGCCCTGAACAAGCACAAGCCTAGGAAAAGAAGCAAACTCTCTGGCTAAACAAGGCTCAGATAAAATAAAGAGGACCCGGACCAGCACTTTGCATTTATTCAGGCTGATCTTGATAGGAGGGCTAAATTCTGCAGGAGACTACCAGCCAAAGCAGAGCCAATTTGTAAATACTGTGAAAGGTGATTTTTGCTTTAGTTGGTTTGTTTTGAAGAGCTCCTGACATTCAAGAAAATCTCTTTCATATCACTAGCCGGATAAAAACTTAAAGAACAGAGAGCTCAGGGTCTAAATCCCAAAGATAACACTTTAAAATATTAAAATGTGCAGTATATAACAAAAGATTACATGACAAAGAAACAGGAAATGACCCAACCAAAAGAAAAAAATAAATATCCAGAAACCATGAACAAAGACGAACAGACTTTGACCTTACTGGACAAAGACATTTAACAAAAAGATTCCCAATATGCTAAAGAGAATAAAAGAAAACACACAGAAAAACTAAAGGAGATGAGGTAAACAAAGAAGGAACAATATGGGAATTCCTTTGAGATTCTCAATAGGGACCAAATGGAAATATTGGTGTTGAAGAATACAATAACTGAAATAAAAATTTCTTTGATGTTTTCAGTAGCAGATTGGAGGTGGCAAAAGAAACAATCAGTGATTTTGCAACAAGACAACAGAAATGATTCGGGCTGAAGAACAGAAAGAAAAAAAACAATAAAAGACAGCAAACAGAGCCTCAGACACCTGAAGGACATCATTAAGGGTACCAATGTACAAATTATGAGAGTCACAAAGTGAGAAGGGAGAAAAGGGTAGAAGGAATATTCAAAGAAATAATGGCAAAAGACATGAACATACACATTCAAGAATCCCAGTGAACCCCAAACAGCATAAACTCAAAAGGAAACATACACAGAAACAAAGTAATCAAACTGTCCAATGCCAAGGACAAGAAAATTGTTCTGAAAGCTGCAGGAGAAAAGAAGTCAGTTAAGTACAAAGCAATCCTAATGAGATTAAGTGTTGAATTCTCACCAGAAACCATGGAGGCAAGAATGCAGTGGGATAAAATATTTTAAATGATGAAAGAAAAAAATTCCAACCAAGACTTTTATATCTGGCAAAACTTTCTTTCAAAAATGAAGGGGAGATTAACACATTCCCAGAAAAACAAAAGCTGAGGGAATTTATCACCAATAGATCAGTTCTACAAGCAATGCAAAAGGGAGTTCTTCTGACTTAAGGGAAAGGACACTAGTCAGTGGATCAAAGCAAAATAAAGAAATAAAGATCTTCATTAAAGGTAACCAGATGGGTAATTATAAATGCCAATACTATTGTATTGTAACTTTTGGTCTATAACACTACTTTTTATTTCTTACAGGTTCTAAAATGTAAAGGCATCAAAGTAATGATAAATCTATGGTTTTAATATGGGGTGAGGGAAGGGGGAGGAGGTTGGGTATATGACAGTCTTTTGTATTCTGTGTGTGACTTTGCTGTGACCTAAAACTTCTATGAAAACAAAATCAAAAATAGTAAGACATTGGGGAGTGAGACGGGGAAGGTGCCACAGAATAGACTGGACACCAGATACTGCAGTGATAAAAGGCAAAATGGCACGCAAAAAAATTTTTAATTTTTTTTTCATTTTTTGAATATCCCAATCTTTTAATTTTATTTTAGTTTTAGTTTTTTTTTAAGTGTTCACGTATTGTATCTCTTACATTTAAACTTATCATTATCATTTCATTTTCCTATTAATTGTATTTGGCTATTGTATTGGCTTCATCTTTAAAGAGGCTTTAGATCACAGAAGGGTTACAACTGGAGTGGGAGAGGATCGTTGGTGGGGCGTGTCAGGGATGGGGGGTGCATGGGAGGAAGTTCACTTGAACATACATACAAAGTATATAAAATTGTTCAAATGTACACGGGGCATGGTCACAGTGGGTGGAGAGTCACTCAGTAAATGAGAGAATACTGAATTCCCATCCTGGAGAGCTCTGCCACATTCTCCAAAGGAGCAGCAACAGTCCCCCAACAGCAGGGACAGTGTCTGGCAAAGGAGAATGATCCAGTGAAGGGCCCTTGTTATTGATGACTAGCCTTACAAGTCTTTGCTCTTGAAATTGAAACTTAGCCTATTGTTATGTGGTGCCTAAGGGTTGCCTCCTGAGAGCCTCCCTTTTGCTCAAATGTGGCCTCTCTCTAAGCCAAACTCAGCATATGAATGCATTACCTTTCTCCCAGGCTGGGACATGACTCCCGAGGATGAGCCTACTACTAAGTGCCAACTGGCAATACGACTGGAAAAAGATCTCGAATAAAAGGGGGAAAGGGTAAAGACAAATGAGTTCATATGGCTAAGAGACTTCAAAGTGAGTCAGGAGGTCATCTCAGAGGTAACACTTATGCACATCTCAGTAGGATCTCACAGGCTTCCAAAGTGGATATCACCCCAAATAGAGGGGCTCCTGAGGGCTCTGGAGACACCCAGGTCCTATGTCAGGGCAGATAGCTCCAGAGTTTGGTGCCTTATCAGTGGGCCCTGCTTTGGAATCTGTGCTCCTGAGAGTGACAGAGTTGGATTCAAATATGTCTTCCCTGCACATGGCTCATCTGTCCCTTCTATTCAAACCTATACGTGGTGCTGGAGTTTGTAGGTGTGCATCCAGAGACTGGTGTTTTTGGGCTGTCCATTCCAGCTGGGCCCGGAATCTTGGTGGAGCTGCAACTCCTACTCTATAGCTCAATGGACTGAACCTGGATACCTGGCGGGGAGATGATGATGGACAACGGCCATCCCAGGGAATAGAGAGAGTCTGCAGCTGCAGGCAGGATAATCCCATCCATCTTATCCATGGGATATAAGCCCCCTCTCAACTGGAGTGGAGTGGACATCGCCATCCCAGACTCCTCAGGATTGGGGGAAGAGCTATGGACTAGAGTGGACTTACTGGTATTCTGTTATAGACATATTGTGATTCAAGCAATGGAAGAAATTACAACATTAATGTGGAGCCAGTGGCCACTGGATACTCTGGGGGCAGGGAGAGGGAAAAGCAGTTGTAATACAGGGGCTTTTTTGGGACTTGGGAATTATCCTGGGTGACATTGCAACAACAGATATAGGCCATTTTATATCATCATATAACATGCAGAACTGTGTGGGAGAGAGTGTGGTCTACTATGGTTCATGCTTAATGGCAAAGCCCCAGGATGTGTGTATCCATTGCAGGTGATGTGCCACACTAATGAAGGATGTTTATGTGGAAGGTTGTAGGAGGTGTGGGAGGTGGGGCACAGGGGAATCCCTATAATTTTGTGTAACATTTATGTAATCTAAGTATCTTTTTAAAAAATTTTTTAAATTTATTTTAAAAAAAAAACTTTACGGATGGAAGGACATCTCAAGTACCACGTGTCAAACAAGCTCATATGAACTTACACAACAATATTCCCTGTAGAAAGCAATTTTCAGAGTCTTTTAAAGGAAATGCTCATTTATATCTAATGTTGAACTCTCAGAATATAACTTAAGTTCCATTTGTCTTAATTATATATTTGTAAATATCAAAAAAATCTATAGTTTTGGATATACAATGTATAAAGATAATGTGCAACAAGTACAACAAAATGGTGGAGAGACAGAGGTGTATAGGAACAGTGAATGTGTATGCTACTGATGTTAAATAGGTATCAAATCAAATGTGACTGTTATGGAATTAGGATAATAAATTTTAGTCACATGGCAGCCTCAAAGAAAATTTATGAAAACTATATTCAGAAAGAAATGAGAAAGGAATCAAAATGATATATTACAAAACATCAAATAAATATGAAAATAGGCATTAACAGATGACTTGAGGGACAAAAAAAGGTAGAAGACTGACAAAAACAAGAGAAGAAAATGGTAGAAGAAAGTCCTGCATTATCAGTAGCTACTTTAAATGAAAATAAATTAAACTCCCTGATCAAAAGACAGAGATAGGCAGAATGGATAAAAAAGCATGACACAACTACATGATGTTTACAAAAGACTCACTTTATATTCAAAGACACAAGTAGGTTGAAAGTGAAAGGATATAAATATATGTATACCATGCATATACCAACCAAAAGACAGCTGGGGTAGCTATACTAATATCAGATAAAATAGACTTTAAGTCAAAAACTTTTAGGAGGGGAAAGTTACTATAAAGTCAATTCAACAAGAAGGAATAACAATTATAAATATCTATGTACCTAATGGCAGAGCATCAAATTATATGAATCAAATATTGACAGAATTGAAGGGGAAAACAGATGGTTCTACATTAATAGTAGGAGACTTCAATTCATCACTTTCAATAATGGATAGAACACGTACACAGAAGAAAATGAGGAAGTAGAAGACTTGAACAATACTCTAAACCTACTAAAACTAACAGACATATATAGAACAATTGACCCAACAGCAGCAGAATACATATTCTTCTCTAGTGCACATATATCATTCTCCAGAATAGACCATATGTTAGGTTACAAAACAAGTCTCAATAAATTTAAAAATATTGAAATCATTCAAAGTATCTTCTTATACCACAATGGAATGCAGTCAGAGATCAAGAAAAGAGGTAGAACTGCAAAATTCATATGTATGTGGAAATTAAAAAACAGACTCTTAAAGAACCAATGGGTCAAATAAGGAATCCAAGAGAAATTAAGAAATGTGTTGAGAAAAATGAAAATGAAAATACAATATACTATAATTTATGGGTTGAATCAATGTTACCTCTGAAAGAGAAATTTATAACTCCAAATTCTTACACAAACAAAGAAGAAAGATATCAAAACAGAGATCTAACATCACAATCGGAAGATCTAAAAACAGAAGAGTGAACTAAACCCAAAGTAAGCAAAAGGAAGGTGGTAACAAAGCTTAAAAGAGAGATAAGTGAAATAGAGAATTAAGAAACAATAGAGAAAATCACCAAAATCAAAAGTTGGTTTTTTGAAAACAACAATAACATTGAGAAACCTTTAGCTAGACTGACAAAGGAAAAAAGAGAGAAGACACAAATAACTAAAACCAGAAATGAAAGGGGAAAGATTACAGGCAATACCACAGTGAGGTGTGGGAGGTGGGCAACATGGGAATCCCAATGGGTTCCGTGTAATATTTTAGGTAATCTAAGTACCTCTTAAAATATATTTATATATATATAAATAACATTTTTGTAAACAGATGCACATATATGCATATATATTTATATATCATTTTACAAATAGTGGTATGTATTGTGAAATTTTTTATTTTTACCCACAATTAAAAATAAATAAATTTTTTTAAAAAAAAAGTGTAAAAAAAAAAAAAACAATTATAAAATGATACTATTAATAACTGTACACCAACAATTTAATTTATATGAAATGGACAAATTCCTAGAAACATGCAAACTACCTACAATGACACAAGAAGAAATAGAAGATCTCAACCAACAAGAGATTGAATCAATAATCAAAAACCTCACAAAAAAAGAAAGGCCCATGACCAGATGGATACATACGTGAATTTTCACAAACATTTCAAGATTTAAGGCCAATCCTGCTCAAACTCTTGGTTAAAAAATGAATATGAGGGATCATACTTTAGCTCATTTTATGTAGCCAACATCATCCTAATATCAAAGCCAGATAAAGATACCAAAAAGAAAATTAGAAACCAATGAACCTCATGAAAAATATGCAAAAATCTCAATAACATGCTACCAGCGAATTCAACACATTAAAATAATTATACACCTTGATCAAGTGGGATTTATCCCAGGTATGCAAGGGTGGTTCAACATAAAAAAATCAGTTAATGCAACGTTACACATCAACAGAATTAAGGGGGAAAATATGTGATCACGTCATTTGATGCAAAAATGCATCTGACACACACAGCGGAGGCCAGTGCCCATCTTCCACGGGCAGCACAAGCTGCCTCAGGAGCTATTCTGTGTCTAGAGTTGGAAGCACCATTTCCCAAAAACAGGATAGGCAGAGAGGGTTGGCCACCGACTTCAGCTACTGATTAGTAAATTCAGCTCGCTAAAGTATAACCCTAAAAACAACTAGTTTGAACCTGTCCAAGTTGGAAAGAGGCAGGTAGCCACCATTTGACTCCACCCCCGGCATGAGGGGAAGCCAGGCTGATTGAAAATCATATTGATGGTAAGGACCGGCTTTTTTCCACAGCCCTAGCCTAGGCTTCAGCCCCACTTCTGACAGGGAGGAAGCTGGCAGGACCTGTACCAGTCTCTCCAGCTGGCAAAGACTGAATAGTCGGAAGTCTACTGGGGCAACTGTGGTCATTTTGGACCCACACGGCATAGATTGCTGCCCACACCTGCAGCTCCATCTCCACCCCAGGCAAGGGTAGAAGAGGCATGAAGCTTCATCAGTTTCTCTAGGCATCTACAGTCTAGGCCTGCAAGACTTGGGATTATTACACACGGCTGTGGTTCTGTCCCTACCCATGGCAAAGGGAGAAGCTTCATCAGTCCCTGGGGCAACACGGGCAGCTTGATCCTCCACAGCTTACAGCACCAACTACATCCTCAGCTCCTACTACACAACCACCAAGGGAGAAAGGGCAAGAAAGCCCTAAACTAAAGAGAGAAACTGTACCCAGAGAAAATATTTGCTACCACACATCCAATAAAGGTTTAATATCCAAAATATATAAAGAAAGAAATCCTTCAACTTAACAACAAAAAGACAAACAACCCAATTTAAAAATGGGCAAAAGACTAGAATAGACATCTCTCCAAATAAGAAATACCAATGGCCAGAAAGCACATGAAAAGATACTCAACATCATTAGCCATCAGGGAAATGCAAATTAAAGCCACAATGGGATAACATTTCACACCCATTAAAACAGCTGCTGTTAAAAGACTGAAAAATCACAAGTCTTAGAGAAGACGTAGAGAAATAAGCGCACTCATTCCTTGCTGGTGGCAATATAAAATCGTGCAGCCACTGTGGAAGACAGTTTTGCACTTCCTAAGTATAGAATTACCATATTACCCAGCAATCCCACTAGTAGGAATATATCCAAAAGAATTGAAAGCAGGGACTTGAACAGATATTTGCACACCAATGTTCATAGCAGCATTATTCACAATCGCCAAAAGATGGAAGCAACCCAATTGACAATTAACTGATAAATGGATAAATAAAATGTGGTATATACATACAATGGAATATTATTCAGCCGTAAAAAGGAATGAAGTCCTGATACATGCAACAACATGGATGAAACTTGAAGACATAATGTTGCATAAAATAAGCCAGACACAAAAGGACAAATATTGCATGATCTCACTGATTTGAAATAATTCAAATAAACAAACAAGTCAGAATCTAGAATAAAGGCTACCATAGCACGGGGTGGGGATAGGGAATGGGAAATTAAGGCTTAAAATATACAAGGTTCCTCTTCGGAATGATGGAGATGTTTTGGTCATGGATAATAATTGTCATAGTAGCACAACATTGTGAACATAATTAACAGCATTGAAATATATACCTGAATATTATGAAAAAGGGAAATGTTAGATTGTATATATTATAAAAGAATACAATTTTTTTAAAAATCCATGGAGTTATACTACAAACACAGTGAACCCTAAATTAATCCTGTAATAGCACAATTATAAAAATGTGCTATCATCAATTGTAACAAATGTTTCACACGAATGCAAGGTGTTAATAATAGATTGGTATATGGGAATCCAGTATGTTATGCATGATGGTTTTGTAAACTCACAACTTCTCAAAGAAAAAACCACTTTGAGACACCATTTCACTCCCACTTGAATGGCTACTATTTAAAAAAAAAAAACAGAAAACCACAAGTATTGGAGAGGATATGAGAAATGGGAACACTCATTCATTGTTGGTGGGAATATAAAATGATGCAGCCACTGTGGAAGACAGTTTGGCAATTCCTCAGAAAGTTACATACAAAATTATCATATGACGTGGCAATTTCACTTCTAGATAAATAAGTATAATAACTGAAAGCACGAACTTGAACAGCTATTTTGCACTGATGTTCATAGTGGCATTATTCACAATTGCTAAAAGATGGAAGCAACCGATGAAAGGATAAACACAATGTTCTATAACATACAATGGAATATTATTCATCCCTAAAAAGGGATGAAATTCTCTACAATTGAAATATTACATCCACAGATTACCCTTTTCAGCCACAATCACATTTATAAATCAGCAGTATTGGTTATACTCACTATAATGTATTATCATCAATTCTATTCATTTCCACACATTTATAATAAACCTTATTAAAAATTCTACATACATTAAGCATCAACTCCCATTCTCAACCCACACTCAGTTTCCTAGTAACATATACTCTAGAGTTTACCTCCATGAGTTTACTCATCATTTTAGTTCATATATAATACTAATACAGGGTGTCAATAACCAGGTGGGTTGGGGGAAGAATACACCAAATGTAAAATATCGGCTATAGTTAGCAGCAATGTTTTGACGATGCTCTTTCATAGTTTGTAACGACTGATTCACAGCAATGCAAGTTGGTGGTTGTAGGGTAATATATGGGGGCCCTGTATGATGACATGCATGTTTGTTTTGTAAGTTCACAACTTTTACTAAACACTTATTATTTATGGATGCTTATGTATGAATGATAAACTTCAATTTTAAAAAAAGTAAAAAGGGATGAAATTCTGATACATGTGACAACATGGATGAACACTGAAGACATCATGTTGAGTGAAGCCAGGTACAAAAGGACAAACATTGTGTGATCTAACTGTTATGAAATATTAAAATAAGCTAATTCATAGAGTCAGAAACTAAAATATATGTTGCCAGGGTTTTGAGTAGTAGTAGGGCATGGAGAGTTAGTGCTTAAATTGTATAGAGTTTCTGTTTGGGGTGATGGAAAAGTTTTGGTAATGGATGGTGATGATGGTAGCACAACATTAGGGACTTAATTAACAGCACTGTATTATAGATGAGAGTGTAGTTAAAAGAGGAAATTTTAGCTTGTATAATATGTTACTTTTTTACAAAAAACATATGAGTGTACAATACAAACAGGGAACCCTAATGTAAACCATGGACTATAGTTACTACTTCAGTTATAATAATATTTTTTCATCAGTTTTAACAAATGTACCATACTAATGCAAGGTACTAATAATGGAGGGTGAGATATATGGGAACTCCGTATTTACTGCATGATTTTTTTCTGCAAACCTATAATTTCTCTAATAAAAATAAACATACACATATATGAGGCCATAATCCCACTCATGGGCATTTATCCTCTAGAAATGAAATCTTATGTTCACACAAAAACCTGTATGTTATTGATTACAGCAGCTGTATTTGTAATCTCCAATAACTGGAAACAATCCAAATGTCCCTCAACTGGGGAATGGGTAAACAAACTTACACATTCATGCAGCAGGATACTACTCAGCATTTACAAGAAAAAAATTACAGGCATACCTCAGTGATACTGCAGATTCAGTTCCAGACTACTACAATAAAGTGAACATCTCAATAAGGTGAGTCACATGAATTTTTTCTTTCCCAGTGCATATAAAGCTAGGTTTTATGCTATACCATAGTCTTAAGTATGCAATGGCATTATATCTAAAGTAACTGTACATACATTAATTTAAAAATACTTTATTCATTTCCAAAGATTTACAAAAAACCTTTTTTATGAATTCTGCACAAAGTAACCCTCAGCTTTCTATGCTTTAACCTAATTCTATTTTTCTGGTGACCAATATTCTAATTATTAACTCCACAAATTTATACAATATATTCATGTCAAATGGCACAATCATACAGTATTTCTTCTACTGTGTCTTTTTTTTTTGGAAATGAATAGAAATGATGGAAGAACATCATCTTTGTAACTAGCAGAACTTTTATATGGGTATGACAATGTTTCAGAGAGTAAATCTAACGTCATATATATTACAAGAATGAAAGTTACAGAAATGTAACATGGGACTGTATAAAATAGTGAAAATTCATGTAAAATACAAATATAGGTGATATTACAAATATGACAGTTTTTACAAAATATAAATATAGGCAAGCTAGAGAGGTGCAAATGGAATAGAAGCTATGTATGGCAGGGGAAGCATAGAGAAATTGAGATGTGCTGAGTTTTTCTGTTTGTTCTTTTTTTTGTTATTGAAGTAATGACTGTGGGGGAGAGAGTGTAAACTACAATATAAACTAATCCATGCTTAGTGACAATGTTCAAAAATGTGTTCATCAATTGTAATGAATGTACCACACTAATGAAGGATTTTTGTTAATATGGGAAAATGTGGGTGGTTTTGGGAGCGGGGCATATGGGAATCCCCTATGTTTTTTTATGTAACATTCATGTAATCCAAGTATCTTCTAAAAATATTTAAAAATATACTATATAAAAAGAAAATGTTCCTAAAAAAAAATACTTTAGTGCTAAAAAATGCTAACCATCATCTGAGCCTTCAACAAGTCATAAACATTTTGCTGATGGAGGGTTTTGTCTCGAGGTTGATGGCTGCTGACTAATCCAGGTGGTGACTGATGAAGGCTGGGGTAGCTGTGGTAATTTCTTAAAATAAGACAACAATTAAGTTAGCCATATCGATTGACTTTTCCTATCACAAAAGATTTCTCTGTAGCATGAGATGCTATTTGAGAGCATTTTGTTTACAGTATAACATCTTTCAAAATTGGAGTCAATCCTCTCAAACCCTGCCACTTCTTTATCAACTAAGTTTCTGGAATATTCTAAATCTTTGTTTTTTTTTAGGAGGTACCGGGAATTGAACCCTGGACCTCATATGTGGGAGGCAGGCACTCAACCACTGAGCTGCATCTGCTCCTCTAAATCTTTTATTATTTCAACAATGTTCACAGCATCTTCACCAGGAATAGATTCCATCTCAAGAAACCACTTTCTTTGCTCATCCACAAGAAGCAACTCTTCATCTGTTAAAATTTTATCATGAGATTGCAGCAAATCAGTCACATCTTCAGGCTCTAATTCTAATGCTAGTTCTCTTGCTATTTCCACCACATCTACAGTTACTTTTTCTCCACAGAATTGAACCCCTTAAAGTGATCCATGAGGGTTTAGAATCAACTTCTTCCAAACTCCTGTTAATGTTGATATTTTGATCTCCTCCTGTGAATCACAAATGTTGTTAACGGCATCAAAATTGTGACTCTTGGTGGAAGATGGACTGTGGTTAACAGTACAAATATAAGCGTGTTATCTCATGAACTATAACAAATGTCCAGTACTAATACACTGTGTTAATAATAGGGGGTGTATGGAAAAATATATACCAAGTGTAGGCTATGGACAATAGTTAGTGGTAACAGTCTGATCTTTTCCAGAATATTTTCAACTAACTTTGCCCAGATCTATCAGAGTAATCATTATCTATGGCAGCTATAGCCTCACAAAATGCATTTCGTAAATCATAAGAATTGAAAGTTGAAATTATTCCTTGATTTAGCAGGCATAAAAACAACATTAATCTCATTGTATATCTCTATCAGAGCTCTTGGTTAGCCAGGTGCCTTGTCAATGAACAGTTATATTTTGAAAGGAAGCTTTTTCTTCTGAGCAGGTCTCAATAATAGGCTTTAAATATTCAGGAAACCATGTTGTAAACAGATCTCCTATCACCCAGGCTTTGTTATTCAATTTACAGAGTACAGGAAGGGTAGGTTTAGCATAATTCTTAAGGCCTTAGGATCTTCAGAATGTCTTCCATTTAAAGTGACCAGCTTCATTAGCCCCTAACAAGAGTCAGCCTATCCTTTGCAGCCAGGCATTGACTTCTCCTCTCTACTAAAAAAGTCCTAGATGGCATCTTCTTCCAATACAGTATCAGGCTGTTTCATCTACATTGAAAATCTGTTGTTTAGTGTAGCCACCTTCATCAATTATCTTAGCTAAATCTTCTAGATAACTTGCTGCAGCTTCTATATCAGCACTTGCTGCTTCATCTTGCACTTTTATGTTATGGAGATGGCTTTTTTCCTTAAACCTCATGAACCAAACTCCGTTAGTTTCAAACTTTTCTTCTGCAGCTTCCTCACCTCTCTCTTCCTTCACAGCATTGTTCTGAAGGTCTTCCTCTGGATTAGGTTTTGGCTTAAGGGAATATTGTGGCTGGTTTGATCTATCTAAACCACTAAAACTTTTTCTGTATCAGCAATAAGGCTCTTTTGCTTTCTTAACATTCATGTGTTCACTGGAGTAACACTTTTAATTTCCTTCAATAACTTTTTGTTTGCATTCACAACTCATTAAGTTTAGTAATTCTAGCATTTGATTTAAAGTAAGAGACATGTGACTCTTCCTTTTACCTGAACACTCAGAGGCCATTGTAGGGTTATTAACTGGCATAATTTCAATATGGTTGTGTCATAGGGAATAGGGAGGCCCGATGACAGAGAGAGAAATGGGGGAACAGCCAGTCAGTGAAACAGAACACACACATTTATCAATTAAGTTTGCCATCTTATATGGGTACTGATTGCAGCACCCCCAAACAAGTATAATAGTAACATCAAAGATCACAGATCACAGATGGCCATAGCAGATATAGTAATAATGACAAGAATTAAAATGTAACACAGAGACACAAAGTGGGCTGGAAAAACAGCACTGACAGACTTACTCAACACAGGGTTACCACAAACCTTCAATTTGTTAAAAAAAAAAAAAAAAACGCAATATTTGCAAAGTGCAATAAAGTGAAACATCAAAAACCAAGTTATGCCCGTATTGATACACTTGAATGGATCACAAGGGCCATATGCTGAGTGAAAAAAGCCAATCTCAAAAGGTCACCCCCTGTATGATTCCATTTATATAACATTCTCAAAATTAAAGAAATTGAGAACAGATCAGTGGTTGTCAGGGGTAAAAGAGCTTGAAATTGAGACCTGTCTAAAAGAGAGGCTATAGAATTCTTGGAGAAAAATGCAAGTAGCTATATGTGCAGGGAAAACAGGAATTCTTGTTTGATCACATCGTGAATTCTTGAGTGATCACATCGTGAAGTGTTAAGACCTTCACAAGAAGCTTTTAGAAGCTAAAATGTGATCAAAATCTTAAAATGTGAAGCTCTTCCACCAGGAAAATTTCTTAAAACAGGAAAGAGAGACACTTGAAGACAGCATACACCAATATTTATACAACTGTCTCTTAGTACCTGGCTCACAAAAGGCACTCTGGAAATGTTTGCTTTCAGCAATGGGGAAATTAAAGAGATCACCAGCCTTGTCCCAAACTGTCTCCTCCGTGAATATGACTGGTTGCTCTATTTGACTTAGATAAGAAGATCATCTTAAGCATTTTATATATTTTTAAGATTTATTTTTTTATTTATCACCCCCCTTCTCGTTGTTTTGCGTTCACTGTCTGCTCTCTGTGTTCTTCTGTGTCTGCTTGTCTTCTCTTTAGGTGGCACCAGGAACCGATCCTGGGACCTTCCAGAGTGGGAGAGAGACTGCTCAATCTCTTGCGCCCCTTCAGCGCCCTGATCTGCCACGTCTCTCATTGTCTCTCTTCTGTGTCTCTTTTTGTTGCATCATCTTGCTGCGCCAGCTCTCCACGTGGGCCAGCACTCTGCAAGGGCCAGCTCTCCACTCAGGCCAGCTCATCGCACAGGTCAGCTTTTCACCAGAAGGCCCCAGGAATCAAACCCTGGACCTCCTATATGGTAGATAGGAGCCCAATCACTTGAGCCACATCTGCTTCCCTTAAGCATTTTAGATATATTAATTTATATAATTTTCAAAACAACCCTATGAGGTAGGAACTATTATCATCCTCATTTTACAGATGAGAAAGCTGAGGCATCATGACATTTAGTGACTTGCCTTCATGTACCACAGCTAGGAAGCTGTGATGGTTACACTTATGGGTCAAGTAGGCTAGCTATAGTATCCAGTTATTCAACCAAACACTAATCTAGGTGCTGCTAAGAAGGTATTTTGTAGATGCAGTTAACATCTACCATCAGTTAACTTTAAGTAAAAGAGATTACACTTGAAAAATGTGGGTAGGCCTCATCCAATAAGCTGAAGGCTTTAAGAGCAAAAACTGAGGTTTCCCAGAAAAGAAATTCTGCCTCAAGACTGTAGCATAAAATCCTGCCTGAGTTTCCAATCCTCTCATCTGCCCTATAGATTTAGGACTAAAGAATACAAAATCAACTCCTGTGTGAGTTTTCAACCTGCTGGGCCTGTCACACAAATTTCAAATTTGCCAGCTCCTACAATCATGTGAGCAAGTTCCTTAAAACAAATTGCTCACATGTGCGCTTGCATGTGTGTTTCTCTCTCTCTCTCATTCTCTCTACACACACACACACACACACACACACACACACACACACGCACGAACGCACGCAATTGGTTCTGTTTCTCTGAAAAACCTTGACTGATAATAGAAGTGGAGGAGCTACAATGCAGCCTGGCTCCAGACATGTACTCTCATCATTCTACTATATAGTCTTATTACTATTTTCTACCGCCACTCCCTGGTAAAGTCATGTATCTTATAGTCCTTCCCTTACAATTCCTTCAGCCAGTAAGCATTTCCTTAATGCCAACTCCTGCACTAGCCACCAGGGACCCAGAGATAGACAAAGCACAGTCCCTGCACCCAAGGACCTCATTCTAGTGATTAAGACACACATGGTAACACTGTAATGCAGTGCAATAACTCTGACAATGGGAAAGATGTCAGCAGCTTCCCTGAGGAGGGGAGATGAGTCAAGTCTTAAAGGATGTGGAATTAGAGTTCGCCAGGAAAATATGGGAGGGAAAAGCAATTAAAGCAGAAGGAAATATAGGTGCAATGGAATGAATGGGGGTAGGGAATATTCAGAAAACTACATGTGGTTCAGTGTGGTGGAAGGGTTGCTAAACAAGGATGAGGTGATAGGTGAAGCTACCAAAGGAGGATGGCCAGCACTGTAGGTAAATACCTATACTCCATAGCTGTTTTTCCCTTCTTTCGTGCTGGCAGCCTTGAATAAGACAGACCCAGTCCCTGATCTAAGGGCATGTTACATATTATAATTTGTAGAAAGTAAACTCCCTGGAGTAAAGTAAAGGAGTAAGTAAACTCCCTGGAGTAAAGGCAATCTTGGTCAGTACTGGGAACAGTGATTAGCAAAGTACCTCTTATAGAGTGCTTTGCAACAACTGGACTTTGTAATTTAAAATTCTAATTTGTAACTTAGTTGACAGGAAAAACTGAAATATTACTAATATCAGAATCTTCGAAGGACTGAAAAGAACAGAAATGCCATTTTCGAGGCATTGTCAATAATTTGTAACTTTTTATATCTCTACAGCTCCATACAATTAACAAAGTTTTCATTCACATCATTTCAAGTAGTCCTGACATTCTTGTTAGTTAGGTATGTCTATCTCCACTACTCAAATGAGAAAACAAATCTTAGAGAAGTAAAGTGACCCAAGGTTAGTGGCATAGCCCTAAGCCATACGGAATCAAATCCAGTATCCTTTCCACTACACCACAGCTGCTAAACTCAAGAGAGGCCAGGTCCAACTTTCATTTGCCCTTGACCTTCTTCCCTGTCTCGGGGCCTCTCCCTACCTTGCTTTCTAAAGCACTCCTTCCTCTCTTAGGCAAGTCCAAGAATAAACACTATGCCAAAACATTCCTAGTGGCAATGTTGTTGTTGCTGTAATTTGATCCTCTATTATCAAAGGGAAAAAATTCAAACTATTTAAATTTGCAATCACCACTCCTACATCTGGCACTCCCTAGCCCTATTCTCTGCTTTATCACACTATTTGGTCATATAACTGACTGATTTTTCATCTACTTCCCCAAACAGAATTCAAGTAATTTGCAGACAGGGATTTTTGTATTCTGTCCAATGCTGTACCTCTAAGTGTCTAGAATGGTGCTTGGCACATAGTAAGTGCTCAATAAACATCTGCTAAATGAATGCATGAACTGTTTTGCCTGCGATGCAAGGCCAACCGCAGTGTCACTTTAAAAATGCCTCTCTTCCATCTCCAGTCTGGCTCAAGGACCTCCCAACATGTCTCCTGGCATTCCTACCCCTATGCCTTTGATCTCATCTCCACCTATTTGGTTGGAGCCCAATTCCTTCAGGAAGCCTTCAGTAATCACTCAGTGCACAAAAATCTCTTTCCACTGAGCTTGACAGTACAAACCATCTGTGCCATGTGTATAACATCTCTCAAATTTGGCTCTATATTGTAAACCAGCAACCAACTAGATTGCAGATTTCCTCAGGAGGGGATTTCAGTCATGGTCCTCTCTGGATCCCCCATTGCTTCTGGTCTAGGGCATGGTATGTAGCAAGTGACCAGTAAATACCGATTCACTGATCTGTTTAAGATAGAACATCTCAAATGATGGCTCACCTGAATGAAAAGAGGGGAAAACTGTGCTTGGACCTAGCACATAACAAAAATGTGATAGTGTGATGATTTGTTAAAACTTATGAAGTTGATTGTGGGAAGATGGTGTCAAATTAGGCACACAAGGCTCAGCTTGCTAAAAAAAAAAAAAAACAATGGAAAAAGAGCCAGAAGGTGCCTGAGGGACCTGCTTTGGGGATCAGCAGACCAGGACAGTGCTTCATAACACCCAAGAGGGTGAAAGACAGAGAGAAGAACTGAAACAAAAAATTGTGAGTTACTAAACCTCCAGGTGGCCAGGAAGGGCTCCCATCTCCCACTCCAACATATTACTCAGGGGTAAGACCACTGGCTAATTGCACATGACTGAGAGGGGAGCAGACATCTTCCTCCCTGTCAGCTGTTACAAGGGAAAAGGTTGGGGGAAACAGGGGGCTTTTCTTCAGTGAAATTGGTCAGCAGGGTTGGCTTTGAATCTCCATCCTGGCCAGACCAAAACAAAGGAAAACCGAGAGATACACCTTTGCGGAAAGGTGCGCTGAGTGCCATCTGCTGGCCGCTCTGGAAATTGCATGGACAAAAAAAACTGCAATTGGGTCTCTCTATTCCTAACTTCTGTGAGAAAATCTGCACCCCATTAGCAAGTCCCTGCCATAATTCTAATAACTTAAGCTGGGCAATTTTAAAAACTTAGGATAAGTTGAACCAAATACCAAAGAAGAGCTGTGAAAAATATAACAATAGGCAAGAGAGAGACATTAGCCATCAGAGTAAATTCACCAACATATTCAGATGCCTAGACATCAGCAAAAAAATTGCAAGCCATAGTAGGAAAAAGGAAGAGATGGCCCATCCAAAGGAACAAACCAAATATCCTGAAGAGTTACAGGATTTAATACAATCAATCAGTGATAATCAAACAACTCTCCTAAATCACTTCAAAGAATTTAAAGAAAATATGACTAAAGAAATAAAGGATACTAAGGACACTGGGAGAGCATAAAGAACAATTATAAAAAAGTAATAAAACTTATGGGAATGAAAGACACGATGGATGAGATTAAAAATACATTAGAGGAGGGAAGCGGATGTGGCTCAAATGATTGGGCATCCGTCTACCATATGGAAGGACCCGGGTTCAATCCCCGAGACCTCCTGGTAAAACAAAATAAAATTTTAAAAGATTACAAAATTTAAAAAAAAAAAATACATTAGAGGAACATAAGAGCAGGTTTTATTTGTTCGAAGACAGATTTAGTCATTTCGAGGACTGAACATTTATCGGACCTGGAAAAGACAAGAGAACAGAAAGACAAGAGAATGGAAAAAATGGAACAGGGTCTCAGGGAATTGAAGGACAATGCAAAACACAAAAACATATGCATTATTGGTATCCCAGAAAAGGAAGAAAAGGGAAAAGGGGAAGAAAGAATATTTGAGGAAATAATGACTGAAAACTTCCCTATCCTTATGAAAGACATAAATATCAATATCCAAGAAGGACAACACACCCCAAACAGAATAAATCCGAATACACCTACCTCAAGACACCTACTATTCAGAAAAATATCAGCGCTAAGAGAGATTCTGAAAGCAGCAAGAGAAAAGCACAGCATCACATATAAGGGATCCTCGATAAGATTAAGTGCTGACCTTTCATCAAAACCCATGGAGGAGAGAAGAAAATGGTATGATGTATTTAAGGTACTGAAAGAGAAAAACAGCCAGCCAAGAATTCTGAATTCAGCAAAGCTGTCCTTCAAAAATGAGGTCATGTACTGTTCATCCTTCAATGCCTGGCTTGCTTCACTCAACATAAGGTCTTCAAGATTCATCCATGTTATTCCATGTGTTAGCACTTTATTCCTTCTTACAGCTGAGTAATATTCCATTGTATGTATGTAAATACCCAGGGTACTGGGGGGAGAAATGGGAGAGGGACCAGGTGAACACGGGATTTGTGGATATGACGTTGAAAGTGCAGGGGTGTGAATGCTCTTATGGCAATATGACAAGGTAGTGTCACTTGTTCAGGGTGTTGGTTGGGGGGGGCATTCAAGATGGGGCACATCTGGAGTGGGCTTCTGGGGAGTGTGTAAGTGTTCATCCTGTCATAATGTGTTGTGTCGGTGGGGGAAGACCCACGTGGTGAGTGGGAAGGAGATGGACCCCCATCTTTGGGAGGACCGATTCACCCAGAAACAGGCAGGTAGGCGTCTCTTATGAGTGAGGGTGGATCCTAATAGGGAGGATAATCAGCATGCCAAGACTTCTTGTTGCATGTAACTATGAATTTTGTCATCCAATGAGTCAAGACAGGGAGTCTTCATGTGCCCCGGGGGGATGGGGAGAGAGGAACGGGGGAAGATCAAACAGGGGGTATTTAGTGGTCAGGAGAAATGTTTTCATTACTTTACAGTGATGGACACAGGACATGGTAAATATCATCAAAAAGTATTATATTGTACAGTCTAAAATGTAAACTATACTGTAAACCATTGACAATGTTTATTTAGTAGCTATATTTCACTATCTGTATAACAGTTATAACAATGCTACCATCCACATACAATAAGATTTTAATATGGGGTGAGGAAAGGGGGGGGAGGTTGGGTATATGAGAGTCTCTAGTATTCTGTGTGTGACTTTGCTGTGACCTAAAACTTCTCTGAAAATTAAATGAAAATTTGGGACACACTGGGGAATGAGAAGGGGAAGGTGCCACCATACAGAATGGACACCCGATAATGCAGTGATGAAAGGAAAAATGTCAAAAAAAATTTTTTTAATTTTTTTGTTTTTTCCCATTTTTTGAATATCCCAATCCTTTAATTTTATTTTATTTTTAGTGTTTTTGTTTTAAGTTTCCATGTATTTTATCTCTTACATTTAAACTTATCATTATTATTTCATTTTCCTATTAATTGTATTTGGCTATTATATGGGCTTCATCTTTAAGGAAGCTTTGGATCACAGAAGTGTTACAACGGGGGCGGGAGAAGATCTTTGGTGGGGGTGTTAGGGATGGGGGTTTCATGGGAGGAAGTTCACCTGAATATACATAAAAGATATATAAAATTGTTCAAATGATCAAGGGGTAGGGCATGGTCACAGTGGGTGAAGAATCACTCAATAAATGAGAGAATACTGGCTTCCCAGCTTGGAGAGCTCTGCCACATTCTCCATGGGAGCAGCAACAGTCCCCTGAGTGCAGGGGCAGTGTCTGGCTAAGGAAGATGGTCCACTGATGGGTTCTTGTTATTGATGACTAGCCTTAGGAGTTTTTGCTCTTGAAATTGAAACTTAGCCTATTGTTATGGGGTGCCTAAGGGTTGCCGCCTGAGAGCCTCCTTGTTGCTCAAATGTGGCCTCTCTCTAAGCCAAACTCAGCATATGAATGAATTACCTTCCTCCCAGTGTGGGACATGACTCCCAGGGATGAGCCTCCCTGGAAACGAGGGATTAACACCAAGTGCCAACTGGCAATACGATTGGAAAAAGACCTTGAATAAAAGGGAGAAAAGGTAAAGACAAATGAGTTCATATGGCTAAGAGACTTCAAAGAGAGTCGGGAGGTCATCCCAGAGGTAACGTTTACGCACACCTCAGTAGGATCTCATAGAACACCAAAGTGGATATCAACTCACACAGAGGGGCTCCTGAGGGCCCTGGAGACACCCAGGTCCTATATAAGCGGGGACAGCTCCCTAGATTGATGCCTTATCAGTGGGCTCTACTTTGGAATCTGTGCTCCTGAGAGTGACAGAGTTGGACTAAAATAAGTCTTCCCTGCACATGGTCCATCAGTCCCTTCTATTCAAACCTATTTGTGGTGCTGGAATTTGTAGGTGTACTTCCAGAGACTGGAGCCTTTGGCCTGCCCATGTGACTGCTGGTCCTGGAATCTTGGTAGAGCTGCAACTCCTACTCTACAGCTCAATGGACTCAGCCAAGTCACCTGGTGAGGAGACAATGATGGACAACGGCCATCCCAGGGTATGGAGAGGGTCTGCAGCTGCAGGCAGGATAATCCCATCCATCTTATCCATGGGATATAAGCCCCCTCTCACTTGGAGGTGGAGTGGACATCACCATCCCAGACTCCTCAGGATTGGGGGAAGAGCTATGGACTAGAGTGGACTTTCTGGTATTCTGTTGTAGACATATTGTGATTCAAGCAATGGAAGAAATTACAACATTGATGTGGAGCTAGTGGCCACTGGATCTTTCAGGGCAGGGAGAGGGGAAAAGCAGTTATAATACAGGGGCTTTTTCGGGACTTGGGAATTATCCTGAGTGACATCACAACAACAGATATAGACCATTTTACATCAGCATATAACATGCAGAACTGTGTGGGAGAGAGTGCGGTCTACAATGTGAACTATGGTCCATGCTTAGTGGCAAAGCCCCAGGATGTGTATCTCCATTGCAGGTGATGTGCCACACTAATGAAAGATTTTTTTTATGTGGGAGGTTGTGGGAGGTGTGGGAGGTGGGGAACATGGGAATCCCTATAATTTTTGTGTAACATTTATGTAATCTAAGCATCTTTTAAAATATTTTTTTAAAAATAGAAAAAAATATATATATATAAAAATAAAAATGAGGGTGAACTCAAAGTCTGCACAGACAAACAAAAATTGATAGAATATGTTACCAAAAGACCAGAATTACAAGAGATACTAAAGAGAGTGCTGCAACCTTAAAGGAAAAAGCAAGGGCAAGAGACCTGGAGAAGAAAGTAGAAATGAAGATTATTAGAAAGGGTAAATTAAAGGGTAAAAGGCTAGACAAAAGTGTGATATGACAACAAAAAGGCAAAGTAAAAATGTAATGAAGTAAGTAATGCCTTTACAGTACTAACATTGAATGTTAATGGCTTGAACTCCCCAATCAAAAGACATAGGCTGATAGAATGGTTAAAAAAATATGAGCCATCTATATGTTCTCTACAAGAGATTCACCTCAGTCGTATGGAAATAACCAAGTTAAAAGTGAAATGCTGGAAAAAGATATTCCACATAAACAGTAACCAAAAAAGAGCTGCTGTAGTGATACTAATATTGGACAAAATAGATTTTAAATGCAAAACTATATAACAGTTATAAAGGGAAAGTCATTATAAATTAATAATAGGGGCAATTCACCAAGAAGAATTAACTATACTAAATATTTATGCACCTAACTTGAGTGTCCCAAGATACATGAGACATACACTGGTAAAGGTGAAGGTAGAAATAGATGCCTTTACAATAATACTCGTGACTTCAATACACCACTCATATTATTGGCTACAACATCTAGACAGAGGATAAAGAAACAAAGAGCTTGAATAATATGATAAATGAACTAGACCTAAGAGTCATCTATAGAGCACTGCACCTCTAAACAGCAGGATTTACCTTCTTTTCAAGAGCCCATGGATCCTTCTCCAAGACAGACCATATGTTGGGTCACAAGACAAGTCTCAATAAATGTAAAAACTTTGACATTATACAAAACACTTCCTCTGAGCATATCGGAATGAAGCTAGAAAATTGGTAATGGACAGAAAAAGGGAAAACTCATAAATATATGGAGATTAAACAACACACTCTTAAAAAATAATCAGTGGGTTAAAGAAGAAGTTGCAAGAGAATTCAACCAATATCTTGAGACAAATGAAAATGATAACACAACATATTAAAAAAATCTATGGGACACCACAAAGGCAGTGCTGAGAGGAAAATTTATAGTCCTCAATGCTTACATTAAAAAAAAAAGAAAGAGCTAAAATGGCAGACCTAACTGCACACCTGGAGGAACTAGAAAAAGAACAGCAAACTAATCTCAAACCAAGCCAAAGGAAAGAAATAGTAAAGATTAGAACAGAAATAAATGAAATCGAGAACAACAACAACAACAAAATAGAATCAACAAAACCAGAAGTTGATTCTTTGAGATGATCAACAAAATCGACAAACTCTTAGCTAGACTGAAAAAGAGAGAAGAGGCAAATGAATAAAATCAGAAATGAGAGGGAGGACATTACCACTGACCCAATAGAAATAAGAGAGATCATAATTCTTATAAACAACTGTATGGCAAAAAACTAGACAATGTAGAAGAGATGGACAAATTACTAGAAACACACAAACCACCTACACTGGCCCTAGAAGAAACAGAAGACTTCAACAAACCAATCACAAGTGAAGAGATTAAAACAGTCATCAAAACCATCCCAAAGATGAAAAGCCCAGGTCCAGATGACTTCACTGAATTCTACCAATCATGACCTAATACCAATCTTGATCAAGCTCTTCCAACAGATTGAACAGGAAAGAACGTTACCAAACTTATTATATGAAGCCAACATCACCCTAATACCAAAACCAGATAAAGATACCACAAAAAAGAAAATTACAGACCAATATCTCTAATGAATATAGATGTAAAAATCCTCAACAAATTATTTGCAAACAGAATCCAAAATCACATTAAAAGAATTATACACCATGAATAAGTGGGTTTTATCCCAGGTATGCAAGGGTGGTTCAACACAAGAAAATCAATTAATGTAATAAACTACATTGATAAATTTAGGAAGAAAAATCATATGATCCCTCTCTATTGATACAGAAAAGGCATTTGATAAAATATAGCACCCTTTCTTGAAAAAAAAAACACTCCAAAAGATAGGAATAGATGGGAAGCGGCTGTGGCTCAATCAGTAGGGCTCCCGTTTACCATATGGGAGGCCCCGGGTTCGGTTCCCGGGGCCTGCTGGTGAAGGCAAGCCCGCCCGCACGGCGTGGTTAGCTGACCCAGCGAGCACAAGCAGCAAGGGGGGGATAAATGAATAAATAAATAAAATCTTTAAAAAAAAAAAAAAAAAAAAGATAGGAATAGAAGGAAACTTTCTCAATTTGTTGCATATATGCAAAATGTACAGCTAGCATTGTAATCAATGGTGAAAGACTGAAAGCTTTCCTGCTGTGATCAGAAACAAGACAAGGTGATGTCCACTCCAACTCCAAGTGAGAGAGGGCTTATATCCCATGGATATGGTGGGTGGGATGATCCTGCCTGCAGATGCAGGCCCTCTCCATTCCCTGGGATGGCCATTTCCCATCGTTGTGGTGGGAGGTGTGGGAGGTGGGCAACATGGGAATCCCAGTGGGTTCCGTGTAGTGTTTTGGGTAATCTAAGCACCTCTTAAAATATATGCATATATATATATATAAATAACATTTTTGTAATCAAATACACATATATGCATATATATTTATATATCATTTTACAAATGTTTGTATGTATTGTGAGAATTTTGATTTTTACCCATAATAAAAAAAAAAAGAAACAAGACAAGGATGCCCACTGTCACCATTATTATTCAATATTGTGCTAGAGGATCTAGCCAGAGCAATTAGGCTAGACAAAAAAATAAAAGGCATCCAAATAGAAAAGGAAGAAGTAAAACTTTCACTATTTGCTGATGACACGATTCTATATCTAGAAAATCCTGAAAAATCTACAACAAAGTTGCAAGAATTAATAGACAAGTTCAGCAAAGTGGCAGGATACAAGATTAATAAGCAAAAATCAATAGTGTTTCTATACACTACTGAGGTGCAATCTGAGAAGGAAATCAGAAAAAAAAATTCCATTTTTAATAGCAAATAAAACAATCAAATATTTAGGAATAAACTTAACCAAAGACATAAAGGTCCTGTATTCAGAAAAATACAAAACATTGCTAAAAGAAACTGGAGAAGACTTAAATAAATGGAAGGATATTCCATGTTCATGGATTAGAAACCTAAATATCATTTGATGCCAATTCTACCCAAACTGATTTACAGATTCAATTCAATCCCAATAAAAATCCCAACAGCTTTTTTTGCAGAAATCAAAAAGCCAATAATCAAATTTATTTGGAAGGGTAACGGGCGCCAAATTGCCAAATACTTCTTTAAAAAGAAGAACAAAGTTGGAGGACTCTCACTTCCTGACTTTAAAGCACATTACTTAGCTAGAGAGGTAAAAAAAAAAAAAAAAAAAAAAAAACCAGCATGATTCTAGCATAAGGATAGATAGATTGACCAATGGAACTGAATCAAGAACTTAGAAATTGACCATCACATCTACAGCCAAGTGATTTTTGACAAGGCTTTTAAGCCCACCCAGCTGGGCCAGAACAGTCTACTTAATAAATGTTGCTGGTAAAACTGGATAGCATACCCAAATGAAAGAAAGAAGACCCCTATCTCACACCTTATACAAAAATTAACTCAAAATGGATCAAGGAGTTAAATTTAAAAACAGCCACCATAAAACTTCTAGAAGTAAATGTAGGAAAACATCTTCAAGATCTTGTGGTAGGAGGTCATTTCTTAAATCTTATGCCCAAAACACAAATAACAAAAGAAAAAATAGATAAATGGGACCTCCTCAAAATTAAACACTTTTGCTCCTCAAAGGACATTGTCAAAAGGGTGAAAAGGCAGCCAACTTAATGGGAGAAAATATTTGGCAATCACATATCTGATAAGGAGATATATAAGGAGATCATACAACTCAACAATAAAAAGACAAACTATCCAATTAAAAAATGGACAAAAGACTTGAAAAGACAACTGTCCAAAGAAATAGAAATGGCGAAGAAACACATGAAAAAATGTTCAACATCACTAGCGATTAGGGAAATGCAAATCAAAACTACAATGAGATACCATTTCACACCTATTAGACTGGCCACCATTAAAACGTAGGAAAACTGTAAATGTTGGAGAGGATGTGGAGAGATAGGAAAGCTTATTCACTGTTGGTGGGAATGTAGAATGGTACAGCTACTGTGGAGGACTGTTTGGCAGTTCCTAAGGAAGTTGAATATAGACTTGCCATGAGACCCTGCAATACCATTACTAGGTATATATCCAGAAGAACTGAGAGCAGTGACACAAATAGACATCTGCACACCAATGTTAATAGCAGCATTATTCATGATAGCCAAAAGTTGGAAAAAACCCAGGTGTCCATCAACTGATGAATGGATAAACAAATTGTGGAGTATACACACGATGGAATATTATGCAGCTATAAGAAGAAATGAAGTCGTGAAACATAAGACAACATGGATGAACCTGGAGGACATTATGTTAAGTGAAGCAAGCCAGGCACAAAAGGACAAATACTGTATGATTGACCTATTATGAACTAAATATGTGAAATATAAATATATTATGGGAAATATGAATATGGGTAAAATTGCCTATATATATTACCATTTTACTTTGAAACTGAACAAATGTAGGTTAATACCACAAAATGTTAATATCAGACAAAAAAAATTATACCAAGTGAAGGAGACCAGACACAGAGTATTACATATTATATTTATATAAAATGTAAATATAAATCAACTTATAAAGATGAAATTAGATTAGTGGTTATGTAGGGCTGGGGAAGGAATGCTAAGGGACACTGGAGTCTTTAGTAGTGAAATTGTTCTAAAATTTTTGAGATGATGAATTTACAACATTGTGATTATACTAAGAGCCATAGATTATACACTGGATAGATCATATTATATGTGAATATATCTCAATAAAACTGCTTAATAAATAAATAATTGTGCAAGTATAGCCAGAAATAGCAGCTATGTACAGCAGGGGAAACAGAGAGAGATTGAGAGGTGAGGAAATTTGTCTGTTTTTTATTATTATTATTATTGAAATAATGAAAATGCTCTAATAATGATTGAAGTGATGAATGCATAACTATGTGATTATACCAAATACAATTGATTGTACACGTTGGATGAATTGTATGTTTTAATAATATTTATCAATAAATTTGATTAAAAAATAAATGAAAAAATGTATAGAATCAGATGAACTGGGTTTTATTCCAGACTTCACCATTTATAGCCTAATTTAAGTCTGAACAAGTTTTAAACTTCTCTATGCCTCAGTTTCCTCATATGTAAAATAGGGATATTATCAATTCCTACCTCACAGGGTCATTACAAGTATTAAATGAGATAACATGTAAAGTTCCAGTGCACATACATTCTTTGTTAACTATTATTACTGATGTTGACCTAGGTTTAAGAATAGGCCTCGGCAATGGATACAAGGTTTATTTTTGGGATGATAACAATGCTCTAAATTTATTGTAGTGACAGTTGCACAACTTTATGAACATATTAAAAACTGAATGGTATACTCCAAATGGGTTAATTGTATGGTGTGTGAATTATGTCTCAAAAACCTGTTTAAAAAAATAAAATCGACCCCCCCCCCCCGAAAAAATAATACACCTTTGATCTATAGATAATTGGAAAGAGAACAGAAAAGGGTATCTCCCCAAAGGCAAGTTATCAACACTATTTGCCCAAAGCCTGTAGAATTCATGGGGTTCACTATACATTCTGGTGAGAAGATCTTGGTAATCTTTGGCCCACTTGAAGAAAGGATGAGGGTCATCATGCTAAGCATGGAGCTTACATTGAAAATGCGACTGAATGGGATCAGAGATGAAGGGGGAGAAAAATAGATCACCCCTCATCTCAAACCAAATGCAGATTGCCTAAGTCCAGTCAGATCAGGTTTTGGCATGATCAGAAAGAAATTAAGCAGGCAGTGCTAGAGGAAAGTCCTCCAAAGGAGCTCAACATGGAAAACAAGGAAAAAACAAATGAAAAACAACAGGCTGTCCAGAACAGGACAAGTCCCCAGGGATCCTCAGAGAGCTCCAACTTATTCTTTCAATTTTTTCTCTCATCCATGAGAGATATAATAGCATTTGGTAATCTCTGGCAGAAACCCCATGGTAGAGAAGACTATTTCGTGTTTATTTCTTTGCCTTAGTGTTACTGGTGACAAAGCCAAGACCTAGAAGCCACTTGTCCTGCAAATGAGTTCAGAATCATTTCCCCAAGCATGAATCTGTGCCAGGTATCTGATTAGGCCACACTATGAACAGGGCTACATGACTAGAATGTGAGAAGAAAGTTATACATAATCTACAGCCTATGGGGAAGTGCTGACTGAAGCAAAAATAAAGAGCCTTGTGATTATACTTGATTCCTAGTGAATACTGCAAAGGGGTTAGGGAGAGGAAAGAAGACAGTGGTTTGGAGGCATTTCATTGGATTTCAAACTTTTAAAAATGATCACAAAATAAAACTAAAAAAGATCACCCACTACATCCTTAAATAATTTCCCTCATTTTACCAACCCCTCAAATTTATATTATTTAAATATTAGAGAATTGTGATAGCTCCCATTTTTCCAAACTGTCACACAGCAGGCATGCAATAAATTTCTTGAATGAATAAAAGTTGGATTGACTGTACTTTAATTGAATTCCAGATTCTACAGCTTTTGGCCTTATGCCTAGGAAGCTATTCCCACCAGTCAGGACGTCCTAAGAGCGAAAAAAACACCAGCATAAAATTATTCAAATGGGCCCCTCAAAATATATTGCAAGAAAGGACACTAGACTAGGATTCAGGAGTACTGGGTTTTATTCCAATTTTGTCAGTAGTTTTGTAACCTTGAGCAGGTCGTTCTTGTCCTCAGTTTCTCCATTTGAAGTATTAGGGCTTTAAACTAGATTGGTAGTTCACAACCTCAAAAGCAGTACCACTTCCAAGGGTACATTTGGAAAGGTGTAGAAGTAATTTTGTTTGGCATAATGACTGGAACATTACTACTGGCATTTACTGCAGGGACAGGGAAGGGATAGTTAGTGATACAATACATCTAGCAATGCACAGGACAGAAGAACTATTCTGCCCAAAATGCCAAGAACATATTACTTGCCATCCACCTCCCCAGGAACAACTGAAGAAAATAATTCAGATCTCATCAACCCCTAAAATTTTTTGCTATAGGCCAGCACAACAAAGAATACTGCTACAATTGGGATTTCCTCTCATCTCCGAACAGTGGGGAGAGGTTGGTATATGAAGAGGAAAAAAAAGAAAAAATCACTCTGCATTTCATGCTCTAAAACGCGTGATTAATAAAATATCTTCTAAAATGCGGTTCAACAAGAATAAGATCTGAACTTGGCAATGAACTTTACAACTGAGGACACACACACACACACACAGGAGGAGGAACTCTACTAACTGTAACCAGATGTTCCTTGACAACCATTTGTTTAAAAAACCACAAAAGTAAATTCCATTAGACTCTGTTGTTCACATTTGAAATCCAAGGGAGTCTGAGTAAGGGGCAAGTAAGAAACTGTTAGAAGTGTTCATAGCAACCAACTCTGTTGGTTCCATGTGTTTCAGGCCAATAAAAGAACATGGATGGTTGTTTATTAGCTTCATCCCAAGAGTCAAGAGGGTGGAGTTGGAGAGGCTTTGCTTACTAATATAATTTACTATGTTTAACGCCTGCTCTGAAATTCTCTCCACAAACCTGCATTATGTACTCTGTCTTATAGATCATAAACAACGTACACTTTGTGTCTGCTAATTATCAACCTGAAGGTGAGCCAGTTGAAATAAAACTTCTAATGCCTAGGTCTTGAACACAAACAGTTGTGTCGGCAATTAACTTACTGGTACAATACCAGCAGCCAGAGAGAATAACATCAAAGCCTCCAGCCCCCTAACAGAAGAAGGGTCAATATTTAAATAGAATCTTTTGAGAAATAATAGCTTTTCTGGTTTTTCTGTACACAAACTGTGATAACTCCATCCAAACTCACTGCTAATTAAAGCCAAATTTAACCCCTTCCTGAAATCAGACAAGAGACTACAGTGAATAAATCATTTCCTTTTAAGGATGTATTTCAAAAAGTAGCTATTTTCTATGTCAGAAAAGGCAGACCTCTATGGCCAGCCGCATCTTGGCAGCAGTCTCCTAGAATATAGGTTGGGGTTCCAGAAATTTTAAAATCCTGAATCTGCACTATTAGTTTTTGCCAGTGGCCTTACTGGGCTGATATCCAAACCCAAGGGTCTAATGTTTCAAAGTAAGGCCAAACCCAACACTGAACAATCATCCCTACTGTTTACCAGCATCTTACTTCTAAGAATCTTATGCTACCAGCCAGTTCTCATTTATACTGGGGAAATAAAAACCCATATTTGGTTCTGAGAAATGAGTTATTTGCCCTGCTGCCCACTGTAGACTTCTAGCCAATCTATCTCCAACTGTTATTAACCTTCACAAACCTACAGAGCCCTTGTTAACAGACATTTGTGTGGGATAGTTTATTTTTAAATCTGAATAAAGAAGGGTGGTGGACAACATATTGTGTCTATATAACATTTGCAATGGGAAGGGTCTGGAAAATAAGAAAAACCCAGGTAAACTCTAGCAACTTTAATGCCACAGCAAGCAGATTTTTAACTGTTTCATTTTTCACCTATGCTCCCACAGATCAAAGAACAATGAACAAAGGGGGGTGAAGTTTTGCTCATGGTAGACAGCTAATGAAAGTTTCAGACCACCAAAAGCAACTCTTATTTTATTCACTGCAAATATGCATCTCAAATTTATTGTGTCCGAATTCTCAATATCTTCTTTCTCCTTCTCTGTCTCCTCTTCCTCCCTCTTTCTCAATCTCTCTCCTCTCTCCTCTCTCTCTCTATCTCATTCATTCTCTCAATCCACTGGCAAATATATAATTTTTTATTTTATTTTATTTTTTTTAAAGATTTTATTTATTTATTCATTTATCCCCCCCTTGCTGCTTGTGCTCGCTGGGTCAGCTAACCACGCCGTGCGGGCAGGCTTGCCTTCACCAGGAGGCTGCGGGAACCGAACCCGGGGCCTCCCATATGGTAAACGGGAGCCCTACTGATTGAGCCACAGCCGCTTCCCAATCCACTGGCAAATAATGCTTGCTCCACTTCCTAAATATATCCCAAATCCCTATGCCACCTAACTACATGCCACCATCGTTTCTTGCCCAGATTAATGCAATAGCCTCAACTGATTTCCTGCCCCTACTTTTGCTCTATAATCCACTCAATTCAGAAGCCAAAGTATCTTTTAAAAATATATAAACCATATGATATTCCCTATCATATTGTCTTATTGCAGTTTCTTCATAGCACTTACCATTATCTGAATATGCCTTATTTATTAGTGTATTTTATGTCTCTTCCCTTAATTAAAATTCAATCCCCATAAGGAAAGGCACTTTGTATCTTTCACTACTGGATCAACAACACCTACACCATACATCTTCTAGGCATACAGGAGATGTTCAATAAATATTTGTGGAATGAATGAATGTATGACTATTCAACAAACATTTAGTGAGCGCTTATACATCAAGAACTATGATAGGTACTATGGGTGAGGGAGACAAATAAGATATGATCCCTGCTCTGGAGGAGCTCACAGGAGGGACACAGATATTAAATAATTACAGCACCACGTGGTGACTACAAAAATTAAAAGTAAAAATTAAGGGCACTGAAATTAAAGAAGAGGAGTCATCTGACTCTGTTTAGGTAAGATGCAGAGAGCTTCACATAAGAGAAGAAATTTGAGGTGGAGCTTGAAGGATGAATAAATTTTTCAGCTGAGAAAATGTGAGCTGAGCATGCCAAGCAAAGGGAGCAGAATAGGCAAAGAATGGAGTCCTAAGCAAAGGCATGGGGAACAAGAATGTGGACTATATTATATTATATATATTATATGTAAGCAGTTTGGTGGCTAAAGTGGAGGATACATTTGGGAGGAGATGACAGAAAAGAAAGCTTGACAAGTTAGGCTGCAGCTAGAGTATAAAGGGTCTTATATGGCTTTTTAAGAAGTCTGGGGGAACGGATATGGCTCAAGCAGTTGGGCGTCCACCTCCCACATGGAAGGTCCTGGGTTTGGTTCCCCGTGCCTCCTATAGAAACAAACAACAAGCGGACAATGAGCAAACAACAAGGAAAAAAAAGACAAGCAGAGTTAAAAAACGAGCAATGAAATTTAAAAAAAAAAAGAAAAACAAAAACGAGCAATGAGCAAAAAAAAAACAACAAACAAGCAGGGAGCAGATGTGGCTCAAGCAGGTGAACACCCGCCTCCCACATGGGAGGTCCTAGGTTCGGTTCCCCGAGCCTCCTAGAGAAAAACAAAACAAACAACAAGCAAAAACACTGAGCAAACAAATAACCAAAAATAATAAAAAGACTAAAAAGAAAACAAAGAAAAAAACAATGAGCAAACAGATGAGGGTGCCATGGGGGTGGGGGAAGTCTAGTATTAATTCTTGTAGACAGTGGGGAGTCAACTGCATTTTCAAGTGAGACAGTGAAAAGGATTCATCCATAAACAAAATATTTATTGAATATCTGATCAGATTTGTTTTTTAGGAAGATAACCCAGGCAACAGGGGAAAGAGTGCACTAAATTAGGTTAGAAACTGGAGGGAGGTAGAACAATTAGAAAGCTTCCCTTTTCACCTGCACTTGCTTTAAACTATCGACTCCCCCAGGAAATCTACCCTCCACCAGTGGGCCACAATAAAGGCACACAAGCCCATGGGTCCCTCTTGCTCTGGTTATGTACTCCCCACCTGCTGGTTGAGCCACCCAAGTAGATCATGCTTCCTGTTGACTCCTCATGGCACCCCTCTCTCTCTAGGACCTGCAAATGACAAACTTGTCTTTTGTCATGCATTATTTTCTCAGTTTCCCATGTGTCACCTGACCTCCACCCAGATCCAATTCAAAAATCCAACTTAATTTGAAACACCTCCTCTCAAGACTCTGCTTCAATGGTTTTAGCTGGGCCTGGAAGCAATTACCCCAGGTGAGTCTTACCAAGGATTTGGAACACCTGTCAGAAACCTACTAGAGGCCAAAGCTTCTCAAACTTTAATATGCATATTAATCAGCTGGAGATCTTGTTAAACTGCAGATTCTGATTCAGTGTCTCTGGAGTGGGTCCAGAGATTCCGTATTTCTAACTAGTTCGCAAGTGAAGCTCATGCAGCTGGTACTGGGATCATACTTTGCCACAGAGTGCAGTGTTCTCAACCCTGGCTGCATATTTAGAAATACCTGGGGGAGGGGGGTAAAATTCTCAATGTTCAGGCCTCCATCCTAGACCAATTCCATCAGAATGACTGGGAGGCATCAGTATTTTTAAAGAACCCTAATAATTCCAATGTTCAACCAAGATTGAGAACCATAGGTCTGGACTTTTTCCCCTCATGGAGTACATTCAGTTATCATTTGCAGATTACTGCCCAACTGTGCTTTTCCCAGCCCAAGTGAGATCATCAGTTCTGCTCATTTTCCAGATGGTTTCTGAATATTCATTTCTACAGTAACTTGAATTAGTAAACTACTAGAACCCTATTGCTACAACTTTATAGTACAAAAATAATATTTAAGGCTATGGTATGTACAGATGAAATACGAGGTCTGGGAATTGGCTTCAAAGTAACCCCGGCCCAGGGGGGACTGTACTGGTGGGGCTATAACTAAAACAGATTGGCCATATACTAATAATTGTTGAAGCTCAGTGATGGATACGTAGGTATCCTTTATACCAATCTCTCTACTTCTGTGTACATTTGAAATTGTCCATATTAAAAATGGAAACAAATTTAACTAACTTTCCAATGAAAAGGATCTTAAAATATTTAATAATAGGGCCTTGGTCCTATAAATTATTATATATATACACACATACCATGCAATATTAAGCAACATTTTTAAATGATAGCATAAAATATGTAAAGACATGGGGAGATGTTCATGTGCTATGATTTAGTAAAAAAGCACGTTATCAAAATTAGCGTATACAGTATTAGCATATACAGTATGATTCAATATTTGAATAGGCTATAGAGTGTAGTCATTGAGAATGTTGTATCTGAAGTTTGACAGATCTGGGTTTCTGCCACTTACTAACTGTGTGACCTTAGATGTGTATGAGGGGGGAGGGGAGTAAAAATAGCATCTATCTCTTATGAGGTTTTTGTGAGGATTAGACTGATATGTAAAGCACATAAAATCTTTCATTATTTTTATTCTCAGCTACATATAGCAATAACTACAAAAAGCAAAACACTAGATGCAATATTAGCACTCAAAATAAAAAATGGTTAGATTTTAGTACATTGTTGATCTATTAAATGAATAGCTATTAAGGGTCCTCTCTGGGCAAGAAATTGGAAATATAATAATGATCAATACATAAATGGTCCCAGCTTTGTATAAGAAAAGAAGCCAAGTAAAAAAATAATAACAGTAAGTAAGGAGTCATTACAGTGGTTCACAAAACAATTTAAGTATGTGGGGAAATGCTTATTCTTTAAAGACACTGCATTCATTTCCTAATGCTACTGCAAAAAACTACCACAAACTTGGTGGCTTAAAATGACTCAAATTTATTATCTCATAGTTCTGGGGGTCAAAAGTCCAAAGTGGGTCAGCAGGGCTGTGTTCTTTCTGGATGTTCTAGGGGAGAATCTGTAACTTGCCTTTTCCAGCTAGTAGAGGTTGCCCCATTCCTGGACTCATGGCCACATCATTCCAACTTCTGTTTCAATTGCCCCATCTCTTCTCTCTCTGAACCTTCTGCATCCGCCTTATAAGGACCCTTGTAGATCCAAGATAATCTCCCCCATCTCAAAATTCTTTAATTTGATCACATCTGTAAAGTCTCTTTTGCCATGTAAAGGTAACATAGTCACAGGTCTTAGAATTAGAATGTGGACATCTTTGGGGTGGTCATTATTCCACCCACAACAAAAGTCTAAATAATAATTTAAAAAAAGAATAGAATGAAATATGCCAAAAATGTTAACAGTGGTTGAGTATGGGTAGTTGAATAATGATTTTTTTATGCTTTACACTTATTTTTTACAATTTCCAAAATCTTTAAAATGAGTATATATCACTTAAAAAAATAGATGATACAGACACAAAATTTAAAAGCACAAAAGGGACATAAAATGAAGCATATCTTCATCTCATCCTTTTCCCTCAGCCCTGAGGTTCCTCTCCCCAGAGGCAACCACCATTAGAGGTTTCTTGTTCTTCCAAAGATAGGCTATGCAAGTACGTGTCCGTGATAGGCTGAATATGGCCTCCCAAAGATGGCCACATAAAGTTAAGGATCTTGAGGTGGGAAAGTTATCTTGGATTATCATGGTGGACCCCATGTAATCACAATGGTCCTTATAAGAAAGATGCAGGAGTCAGAGTCAGAGGAGAAGGCAAGGCGATGCACTTTGAAGATGGGAAAGGGGTCACAACCCAAGGAATGCAGGCTGCCACTAGAAGCTGAAAACGACAAAGTAATAGATTCTCCAGTAGGAACTAGCCATGCTAACACCTTGACTTTAGTCCAATGAAACTGGTTTCAGACACCTGACCTGCAGAAATGTAAGAGAATCCATTTGCATTGTTTTTAGCCACTAAATTTGTTAGAGCAGCAATGGGAAATTCAGTATGTACCTATTATTTTTAAATACCCACACAAATGATATCATGTAATATGCACTATTCTACACTTTCCTCTTTTTTTTTCATTTATTTTGGATATTGTTCCATATCAGTATATATTGATCGGTCTCACTTGCTTTTTAAAAAAGTTTTATTAAGACATATTCATGTAATAATCCATCATAAGTGTACAATTAATGGCTTTTAGTATAATCACAGAGTTGTGTATTCATCACATTTTCATTAATCCAAAAAGAAAAACCCCATACCCCTTAGCAGTCACATTTCAATCCCTCTATCCTTCCCCAGCTCTACAAAAATACTAATCTATTTTTATCTCTATAGATTTATTTATATTTATATTTTATATAAATGGAATAATACAATTGTAGTACTTTGTGTCTGGCTTCTTCCACTTAGCATAATTTTATTTATTTATTATTATTTTTTAGTTAGAGAAGTTGTAGGTTTACAGAAAAGTCATGTAAAAAATACAACGTTCCCATAACCTCCTACTGTTGACACTTTGCATTAGTGTGGTAGCTTTGCTACAATTGATTAAAGAATATTACAATAGTACTATTAACTATGAAACACATTAGGTGTATTTTTCCCATATATCACCCTATTATTAACACCTTGTTTTAGTGTCAAACATTTGTTATAATTCATGAAAGAACATCCTTATATTTGTACAATTAACCCCACAACATCATCCACAACATGATTGACTGTGTTATACAATTCCATGTTTTATCTTCTAACTTACATTTTAGTAACATACATGACTCAAACTTTCCCTTTCAACCGAATTTACATATATAATCCAGCACTGTTAATTACACTCACGATAATGTGCTAACACCACCACCATCCATTTCCAAACCTTTACAATCAACCTAAATAGAAATTCTGAACACATTAAGCACCAGCTCCCCATTCTCTACCCCCAATCTATCCCCTGGTAACCTATATTCTAGATTCTAACTCTATGAGTTTGCTTACTATAATTAGTTCCTATCAGTGAGATCATACAATATTTGCCTTTTGGCCTGGCTTATTTCACACAACATGATGTCTTCAAGGTTCATCTATGTTTGTCACATACATCAGGACTTCATTACTTCTTACAGTTGAATAATATTCCATCATATATATATATACCACATTTTGTTTTTTCATTCATCAGTTGATGGACACTTGGGTTGCTTCCGTCTTTTGGCATTTATGAATAATGCCACTATGCACATCACTGTGCAAATATCTGTTCAAGTCTCTGATTTCAATTCTTCTGGGTACATATCTAGTAATGGGAATTCAGATCATATGGTAGTTCCATATTTAGCTTCCTGAGGAACTGCCAAACTTTCTTACACAGGGGCTGCACCATTTTACATCCCCACCAGAAATGAAAGTGTTCCTATTTCTGCACATCCTCTCCAACACTTGTAAAGTTTCTGAGTTTTTTTAATAGTAGCCATTTTAGTGGTGTGAAATGATATTTCATTATGGTTTTGATTTGTGTTTCACTAATAGTGATGTTGAGAATCTTTACCTTTGCTTTTTAAGTCATTTGTATATTCTCTTTGTAGAAATGTCTATTCAAGTCTTTGCCCATTTTTTAATTGGGTAGTTTGTCTTTTTATTGTTGAGTAGTAGGATATTTTCATATATTCTGGATATTAAGCCCTTGTCAGATATGCGGTTTCCAAATATTTTCTCTCATTCTGTAGGTTGTCTTTTCACTTTTGTGACCAAGGCCTTTGCAGAAAAGTTTTTTTAATTTTGAGGCATTCCCAATTATCTATTTTTTTTTCATTCATTGCTTATGCATTTTGCATTATTATTATGGTTCTACATTTTGGGTGTAAACTCTTAAAAAACAGTGCCTAACACAAGGTCTTGAAGAGGCTTCTGTACATTTTCTTCTAGAAGTTTTTTCTTCCTGGCTCTTATATTTAAGTCTTTGATCCATTTTGCATTAATTTTTGTGTATGAAGTTCTCTTTCATTCTTTTGCATGTGGCTATGGAGTTCTCCCAGCACTGTTTGTTGAGAAGACTATTCTTTACCAATTGAGGGGAACTGGCAGCCTTGACAAAAATAGAATGACAGGAGGTGTGAAGGTCTATTTCTGAACTCTCAATTCAATTCCATTGGTCAATATATCTATCCTTGTGACATTAGCATGCTGTTTTGACCACTGTAGTTCCATGGTATGCTTTAAAGTTAGGAAGTATGAGTCGTCCAACTCTGTTCTTCTTTTTCAAAATACTTCTGGCTATTTGGGGTCCCTTACCCTTTCAAATATTTTGATAATTGGCTTTTCCATATCTTCAAAGTAGGCTATTGGAATTTTCATAGGGATCACATTGAATCTGTGATTCATCTTGTATAAAATTGACATCTTAACAATATTTAATCTTCTATTCCATGAACACCGAATGTCCTTCCATTTATTTAGGTCTTCTTTTATTTATTTTCACAATGGTTTGTAAATTTTGTGTACAAGTCTTTCACATCCTTGCCTAAATTTATTCCTAAATATTTGATTCTTTTAGTTGCTATTGTAACTGGATTTTTTTTTCTTGATTTCCTCCTAATATGCTTACCACTATTGTATAGAAACAACTACTGATTTTTTTTTTCATTTTAAAAATGATTTATTGAAGTATATCATTCATACATAAATAATAAGTGTATAGTAAAAGTTGTGAACTTACAAAACAAACAGGTATAACATCATACAGGGCTCCCATACATCACCCCACCAAAATACCTTGCATTGTTGTGAAACATTTGTAAAAAATTATGAAAGAGCACTGTCAAATTATTACTACTAACTATAGTCTGTATCTTACATTTGGTGTATTTCCCCCCAACCAACCCTATTATTTTTTTTTTGTTCATAAACCATATAATTTATCTAAAGTGTATAATCAATGGCATTTGGTAAAATCACCGAGTTGTACGTTCATCATTTCAATAAATATTAGAACATTTTTATTACTCCAAAAAAAGAAAAACAAAAAACAAACCACTTTCGTACCCATATGTTAGCGCAACTAATCACAAATCCTATGATGTGCTTTCACCATTTCCATCCATTTCCAAACATTTGCAAACAACTTTTTACCAATTCTGCACAGAATAAACTTCAGCTTTGCATCTCTAAACACATTCTTTTCTCTTTTGACCTATATTCTAGCTATTAACTACTTGAGTTTGCTCATTATATTTATTTCAGAATAATGAACTCATACAATATATGTCCTTTTGCACCTGGATTGCTTCACTCAACAAAATGCCCTCCAGGTTCATCCACGTTGTCATATGCTGCACGACTTCATTTCTTCTTACAGCTGAATAATATTCCATCTTGTTTATATAGCAGTTTGTTTATCCATTCATCAGTTGATGGACACCATGGTTGTTTCCATCTTTTGGCAACTGTGAATAATGTTGCTATGAACATCGGTGTGCAGATGTCTGTTTGTGTCCCTGCTCTCATTTCTTCTGGGTATATACCTAGTAGTGGTATTGACGGATCACAAGGAAGATCTATATCTAACTTCCTTAGGAACCACCAAACAGACTTCCACAGTGGCAGTACCATTCTACATTCTCTCCAACAGTGAATAAGCATTCCTATCTCTCTACATCCTCTCAACACCTGCAGTTTTCTGTTTTGTTAATAGTGGCCATTCTAGTGGATGTGGAATTATATCTCATTGTAGCTTTGATTTGCATTTCCCTAATAGCCACTGATTTTGAGCATTTTTTCATGTGTTTTTTTGGTCATTTCTATTTCTTTGTTAGAAAAATGTCTATTCAGATTTGTTGCCCATTTTTTAATTGCGTCAATTGCCTTTTTATTGTTGAGTTGTAGGATCTCTATATATCATGAATATTAGACCCTTGTTGAATGTGTGATTTCCAAATATTTTCTCCCATTGTCTAGGCTGCCTTTTCACCCTCTTCACGAAGTACTTTGAGGTACAAATGATTAATTTTGAGGATGTCCTATTTATCTATCTTTTCTTTTGTTGCTTGTGCTTTGGGTGTAAGGTTTAAGAGACCCTGACCTACTATAAGATCTTATAGCTGTTTCCCTACATTACCTTCTAGGAATTTTATGGTCCTGGCTTTTATATTTAGGTCTTTGATCCATTTTGAGTTGATTTGTGTATAAATATAGGGAGTGAGATAGAGGTCCACTTTCATTTTTTTTGGTTACATATATCTAGTTCTCCCAGCACCATTTAGTGAAAAGACTGTTCTCTCCCAGAAAAGTGAACTTGGTAGACTTATCAAAAACCATTTGAGGGAAGCGGATGTGGCTCAATCAATAGGGCTCCCGTTTACCATATGGGAGGCCCTGGGTTCGATTCCCAAGGCCTCCTGGTAGGGGCCGGCCGGCCCACCCGGTGCGGTGAGCTGATGCAGCGGGACGGCCCAGTGAAGGGAGGCAAGCGGACACGGAGAAACGCACAGTAGATGGACACAGCGAACGCAAGCAGCAAGCGGGGGATAAATAAATAAATAAATAAAATCTTTAAAAACTAAAAAAAAAAAATTTAAATCACTTGACTATAGAGGTGATGGTCTATTTCTGAACTCTCAATTTGATTCCATTGATCAATGTGTCTATCTTTATGCTAATTCCATGTTGTTTTGACCACTGTTGCTTTATAATACACTTCAAGGTCAGAGAGCTTGAGTCCTCTGACTTTGCTCTTCTTTCTTGGGATGTTTTTGGCTATTCGGGACCCCTTTCCCTTCCAAATAAATTTGGCGATTGACTTTTCTATTTCTCTAAAATAGGCCATTGGAATTTTGTTTGGTATTGCATTGAATCTATAAATCAATTTGGGTAGAATTAACATCTTCACAATGTTTAGTCTTCCAGTCCAAGAATATGGACTGTACTTATATTAGTTTAGATCTTCTTTGATTTCTTTTAGCAGTGTTTTACAGTTTTCTGAATACAGATCCTTTACATTCCTGGTTAAATTTAACTCCTAGATATTTGAGTCTTTTTGTTGCTATTGTAAATTTATTTTTTTCTTGATTTCCTTCTCAGCTTGTTTATTACTAGTGTATGGAAACACTATTGATTTTTGCATGTTGATATTATATCCTGTCACTTTGCTGAACTCATTTAATAGTTCTAATAGCTTTGTTGTAGATTTTTGGAATTTTGTAAATATAGAATCATGTCAACTGCTTATGGTGAAAGTTTTTCTTCCTCTTTTCCATGTGGATGCTTTTTTTTTTTTTTTTTTTTTTTTTTTTTTTTTTGCCTAATTGCTCAATCTAGAACTTCTAGACAAATGTTGAATAACCATTTTAACAGGGGGCATCCTTGTCTTGTACCTGATCTTAAAGGGAAAGCTTTCAACCTCTCTCCATTGAGCACAATGTTGGCTCTGGGATTTTCATATATGACTTTTATTATGTTGAGGAACTTTCCTTCTATTCCTACCTTTTGAACCATTTTTATTAAGAAAGGATACTGGATTTTGTCAAATGCCTTTTCCACATCAATCAAGATGATCATGTAGTTTTTTCCCTTCTATTTGTTAATGTGGTGTATTACGTCAATTGCTCTTCTTTTGTTGCACCACCCTTGCATACCAAGAATAAAACCCACTTGAATGCAATGTATAATTGTTTTTATATGCTGTTGGATGTGATTTGCAAGTACTGTGTTGAGAATTTTTGCATCTATGTTCATTAGAAAGATTGGTGTGTAATTTTCTTTTCCTGTAGTATCTTTATCTGGCTTTGGTATTAGGGAGATGTTAGCTTCATAAAATGTGTTGGGTAATTTTTTTCTCCTTTTCAATTTTTTGGAATAGTTTAAACAGGAATGGCATGAATTCTCAAAATGTTTGGTAGAATTTGCCTGTGAAGCCATCTAGTCCTAGACTTTTCTTTGTTGGAAGATTTTTGATGACTGATTCAATATCTTTGCTTGTGATTGGTTTGTTGAGTTCATACATTTCTTATAGAGTCAATGTAGGTGGTTGTGCATTTCTAGAAATTTGTCCATTTCATGTAGTTTGTCTAATTTGTTAGCATACAGTTTCTCATAATATCCTCTTATGATCCTTTTTATTTTTGTGGGATCAGATGCAATGTCCCCCATTTCACTCCCGATTTTATTTATTTGCATCTTCTCTTTTTTTCATTGTTATTCTTGCTAAGGGTTTGTCAATTATATTGATTTTCTCAAAGAACCAGCTTTTGGTTTTGTTTATTTTCTCTATTGTTTTTTGTTTTGTTTTGTTTTGTTTTCAATTTCATTTATTTCTGCTCTCATCTTTGTTACTTCTTTCTTTCTCCTTGCCTTGGCATTGGTTTGCTGTTCTTTTTTCTAATTTCTTCAGTTGTTCAGTTAGTTCTTTGATTTTAACTCTTTCTTCTTTTTTAATATAGGCATTCAGGGATATAAATTTCCCTCTCCATACTGCCTTCTCTGTATTCCGTAACTTTTGATATGCTGTGTTCTCATTTTCATTCATCTCAAGATATCTACTAATTTCACTTGCAATTTCTTCTTTGACCCACTGATTGTTTAAGAGTGCGTTGTTTGGCCTCTATATATTTGCAAATTTTCCCATTTTCCACCTATTATTGACTTCCAGCTTCATTCCATTATGATGCTTTGTATAATTTCAGTCTTCTTTAATTTTTTGAGAGCCATGTTGTGGCCCAACATGTGGTCTATCCTGCAAAGATCCATGAGCACTTGACACGAATGTATAACCTGCTGATTTGGGGTGCAATGTTCTGTATATGTCTGTCAGGTCCAGCTCGTTTATCATACTGTTCAAGTTCTCTGTTTCCTTGTTGATCTTCTGTCGAGTTGTTCTAGCTACTGATATGAGTGGTGTGTTGAAGTCTCCATGTATTTTGGGGCACTCTGTTTAGGTGCATAGATATTTATGACTGTTACTCTTTCCTGGTGGATTGTCCCTTTTATTAATATATAACAGCCTTCTGACTCTCTTATTATTTTTTTTTTGCATTTAAAGTCTGTTTTGTCTGACACCAGTGTGTCTAGTCTCTTTTGGTTACTGTATTAGTCAGCCAAAGGGGTGCTGATGCAAAATACCAGAAATCTGTTGGCTTTTATAAAGGGTATTTATTTGGGGTAGAAGCTTACAGTTACCAGGCCATAAAGCATAAGTTACTTCCCTCACCAAAGTCTGTTGCCACATGTTAGAGGAAGATGACTGCCAACACTCAGCCTTCCCTTCCTCTTAAGGCTCCACGGTCCTGGCTTCTTCCATTATCAGCTGTAGGCCATCAGGCTCTCTAGGCTTTGTCTCTCTCCCCAGGGCTAGATTCTCTCCGGGTTCAGGCTTGTTTCTCTCTACAAGGTCAGCTGTAGACTATCAGGCAAACAGCTCATCTCTCTTCCTGGGGCCTCTGCCATGTCTAATCAAGCCTTCTCTCTGCTCCTCAGTGTGCTTACTTCCCGGGCTCCAGCATTAAACTATAACCTCCCTTCTCTGCGGTGCGCTTTCTCTGTGAGTCAGACTCAATGACCTACTGACGTGGCCCAATCAAAGCCTTAATCATTATTTAATCAATTAAAAGCGAAACCTCTGAATCCAATATAATCTAATATGCCCAGAGGAAAAGACCAGTTCACGAACATAATCCAATATCTGTTTCTGGAATTCATAAGCAATATCAAACTGCCACACCTCCTATTCAGTTACTACTGATCAGAGGATTGCCCTGTGGGATCAGTTTACCCTGGACTCTCTGGAGGCCCTTTGTACAAGTCCCCTTACCCTGAACACTGGGTAAAGGCATGCAGATTCACTAACAACTAACAGCCTTGACCTTGATTGGCCATACTGGGAGGCCATGGTTGACAGTCCTACCAGTCAGCCTCTACCTTCAATAATCTATTGGTCTGAATACTTGATATGCCTTCAAAGAAGGATCCTAGGCAGCTTGGGCATACTGAAATCAATTGCCTCCATATAAACTGGTAACAATCAGAACATATAATGGAAGAAAAGACCTCATTTCAGTAGCAACAGAAAAGAGAAAATACTTATAAACTTAATAAAAAAATGTGCAAGTTCTATATGAAAGAAATAATTAAATATTACTGGGGAACCAAAAAAAGATTTAGACTAACAGAAAGGCATAAAATATTCTTGAATAGAAAAATAACATGAAAGTATCAATTCACCAAAGTAAATTTATTATGATAAATTTCACTCAGACCAAATAAAGATAATTTATTTTTTTGGTTAACTAGAGAAGCTGATTCTACAATTCATATATAAAAACAAGCAAGCAGGAGAAAATAGGCTTAGTCTCCTCTTTGACTAATTTCTCTGTTTTTTCCTGCTTATTGTTTCTCTGAGATAAAAATATGTTATCGAAATGCTCTGGGTTCTGGGTTTCTAAGTTCTTGGCTATGTTGCATAAAGGAATTTAAGGACACACCATAGGGTAGGCAAGGGAGTAAAGAATTTATTAAGAAGCAAGAAAAAGTACACACCCAAGACATGGGTGTGGGCCTGCTCCAGGGTAAGATGCACACTTGAGGCCTGGGGGTAGGCCTTTTTAAGGCCTTTATTCCTCCCCTCTCCCCATATTGAGCAGGGATCTCAGTGGTTTGCTGTCTTGACTGGTTGCCTTTCTACTTTTATCTGTTAACTTTCAGGGAACCAATAGGGAGGCCTTTCTGTTTGGAGTCATCCGGGGCTTCTTTTGAGCCCAGTAGTTTCAAATGGAACCTCTTAACCAGGGCCTTGGTGGGCTTTTTGGGGGTAATGGTTTTGGCTTTGTTCTCAAATCAGCTGCCTTCCCTCAGGGGGTTTCCAGGCAGGGTCTCTTGGCTATGTTCAGACCAGGGGCTTTCCCTGTTTCCTATACTAAACTGCCTCAAACATGTTATTAAACTACAGTAGGTTAAAACAGTGCGGTACTGATACATGGCTATAATGACAAATCTATGGACAAAGCAGAAATAGATTTGAACAAGAATAGATTGAAATGAGATAGAAATTTCATATATGATAAAGATGGCATTTCAGGTCAGTGGGGAAAAGATGGATTATTCAACAAATGTTGTTGGGTCACCTTTGTAGCCATCTCGAAGGAATGGAGTTGCACCATACCTCATACTTTAACACTCAAGTAAATTTCAGAGAGATCAAAATTTAAATGTGAAAAATAAAGCCTTAATGTTTAAAAGTTAATTTTAGAATAGGGAAGCCTTTTTAAAATATCATGCAAAATTAAGATGCAATAAAAGAAAAAAGATAATATCACTGAAAACTTCAAACTCAAACATTTGTATGGAAAAAGAGTATCATAAATAGAATCAAAATTCAAATGATTGGCACTCATATTACTGGAGCAGAAATTGGCATATCCTCTATGGAAGGAGCTTGGCAACTTGAATCCAAATTCAAAATGCATATATTTTTAACCCAGAATTTCTACTTCCACGAGTTTATTCTATAGTTATGTCCAATATATTCATATATGTGCAAAAAGACATATGTACAAGGTTGTTCTCTATAGCATTGTTTGTAAGAATAAATGTTTGGGAAAATCTAAATGTCCATCATTATGGACTTGCAAATCAAATATGAAAAAAAAAAGCATTTATGTAAGCAAATGCACATATACACATATATATCTATATATCATTTGATTTTTACCCACAATAAAAAAATTTTTTTTTAAATAAAAAGAGTATAGTCAAAGAACCCTTACCAATGAGGAGTTAAAGAAAAACTAGCCTCTCTGTAGGGACAATTCACTAGTTCTCCAAGTCTCCTGAGAAATGTGACCCATACATGCCTTTCAGAAAGGATAATATTTGTTTATAAAGACTCTAGAAGCGAAATTGTTCATAAGAGTGAGGGTAAATGGGACTCTGAATTTTACACAGTGGAAAGAGAGACATGATCATGAATCTGGTAATTTTCTGTAAGTTGTACAAAAGAAATATTCATGTTACAGAAGACAAACTTTTTACCTCATTCCTCAGATATTTTTTACATTTTATTTCATGTGATTCTTTAAACTGCTATGAAAAATTACCTGAAATAGCTGCAATATATCTTAACATCATTAACAAACTTAGTTATTTCTGTCCAATATTATAAATAGATACTAATAGAAAGGCTGCATCTTTCTGATTCTAGTGTTTAATATAGGTCATTAGATTTTAAAAAATGGTACTTGATAATATGTATGAGATACATAGACTGAACCCAAAAGATTGAAAATTAAAGGATATAAATTTACTTATAATTGTACTATATAAGCACTATGAATGAAATATTGCTTGAGCTAGATTGTAAAGGATAGCTAATAAATTTAGAGGCAAAAATTTTAAAAAATAAAAATAAATAAAAAGAGTAAATGAATAGATTATACATATTGATCAAGTGAGTTTTAACTCAGGTATGCATATGTTGTTCAACATAAGAAAATCAACTAATGTAATACATCACATGAACAAAATGAAGGGGAAATGCACATAATCATCTCAATTGATGCCAAAAAGCCATTTGACAAAATGCAGCATCCTTTCTTGATAAAAACACCTAGAAAAATAGGGATAGAAGGAAACTTCCTCAACACGATAAAAAGCATATGTGAAAAACCACAGCTACCATCATACTCAATGGTGAAAGACTAAAGCTTTCCATCTGAGATTGGGAACAAGACAAGGTTGCCCACTATCACCATTGATATTCAAATTGTACTGGACATTCAAGCCAGAGTAGTTAGGTAAGTAAAGGAAATAAAAGTTTTCCAAATTGGAAAGGAAGAAGTTAATCTTTCACTATTTGCAGATGACATGATCCTATATATAGAAAGTCCTGAAAAATTGAGAACAAAAGTACTAGAGGTAATAAACGATTTCAGCAAAGTGGCAGGGTACTATATCAAGCCACAAAACTCAGTAGTGTTTGGAAGATAAAGGATTAGACGGGCAGAGGGATCACTTCTCTCCCAGAAAAAAATAGCTAGAGGGCAGGCAAAGACTGGAGGGCTGTTCTGGGGCTCCAGACACCAAGGGAATGCGAGACAGTGCCCAGAAGAGAGAGGAGCAAAGGAAAGGATTCTCAACTGGCTGAAAAATCCTGTGAGTAGAGCTTCAAAAGCAGCAGTGGGTGCGCATCCCCCCATGTACAGAGAAAAAAGCAGTCTGTGGAACACAGCACCTGTGGACTGCAGTGGCTGCCAAATGAGGGGGTTGCAGGGGTCTTCTTTCCCAAGAAGGGGGAGAGGGAGGGACACAGCCTGCAGTAAACCCAGATTTTGGCAAGCGAACGTGGTCTGCTGCATTGGAAGGTTCCCACACTTCTAGGCTGGGTGGGGCCATGACATTGCTTGCCCTGAGAGCCAGCAGGGAACTAAAGAAAATTTGCCTTCTCAAACACCCTCCCCACTGCACTGGGCTGGATGCTGAGGAGACAGAGGAATGGAGGGTATGGCCTGCCAAGGGTGGAGAACAGCCTCTGAGAAAATTTGCTTGTGAAGCTTGGCCAGCCCTAAGGACATTATTACTGCACTGCCCACCCACCTGAGGTATTACACTGAATGCATTCCTGCCCCCAGCACCTGGGGTCTGAGCTGAGATGGATGCCAAAGAGTGCCAGCTGTTGGCCTGACAAGAAAAGTGTATGGAAAAGGAAAAAAAAAAAAAAAAAAGAAGCAAGCAGGTGCCTTTAATAAACCCCCTCGCCAAGGCCCTTAGAAACTGGCCCACACCCCGTTACTGGGTCCTTAGCCCTGTTTTGAGCAGTTAAACAGGGGCAACCCTAAATGTCTAGAACAAGGTGAAGCAAAAGTCAAAGAACAGTGGTAGCAAACAGCTACTTAACAGTAAATCCCAAGGCAAGAGAAAGAAACTGAACATCAGCGTATACTCAGTATCAGAATCAGATGCCTAGACATCAACAAAAAAAAATGAGAAGCCATGCAAAGAAAAAGGAAGATATGACTCAGGCAAAGGAACAAATCAAAGCTCCAGATGAGACACAGGACTTGAAACAGCTAATCAATGAGGTTCATACAAATTTCCTAAATCAAATCATGGAGTTTGAAGAACAACATGGTTATAAAAATAAAAGACATTAAGATTACACTGAGGAGGCGGCTGTGGCTCAATCAGTAGGGCTCCCGTTTGCCATGTGGGAGGCCCCGGGTTCGGTTCCCGGGGCCTCCTGGTGGGGGCGGGCCCGCCCGCACAGCGTGGTTGGCTGGCCCGGGAGCGCGGGCGCGGGCAGCGGGGGGGGGGGGGGGTGAAAAAATAAATAAAATCTTTAAAAAAAAAAAAAAAAAGTTTACACTGAGTGAGCCCAAAGAAAAATTTGAAATCTTGGATAGAAAAATAACAGAGCTTATATGAATGAAAGACACAATAAGTGAGATTAAAAATACAATAGAGGCGCATAACAGTAGATTTGAAATCAGGGAAGAAAGAATCAGTGATGTAGCAGAAAGAACAACTGAAAAAAATAAAAGAGAGAGAAAAGAATTGAAAAAACTGAGCAGGGCCTCAGGGAGTTGAATAATGACAAGAAGTGCACCAACATATGTGTTAAGGGAGTTCCAGAAGGAGACGAGAAGGGACAAGGGGCAGAAAGAGTATTTGAAGAAATAATGCCTGAAAATTTCCCAATTCTCATGAAAGACATGAATATACCTATCCAGGAAGCACAGTGTACTCCAAGTAGAATAAATTCAAATATACCTACCCCATTATACATAAAAGGCAGAATGCCAAATGCCAAAGATAAAGAGAAAATTCTGAAAGCAACAAGGGCAAAGTGAAACATCACATACAAGGGACGTCCAATAAGACTTAGTGCAGGTTTCTCTTCAGAAACCATGGAGGCGAGATGGCAGTGGTATGATATAATTAAGGTACTGAAAGAGAAAAACTGCCATCCAAGAATTGTTTATCCAGCAAAATTGTCCTTCAAATAAGACAGTGAGCTTAAAATATTCACAGATAAACAGAAACTAAGAGAGTTCGAAATTTCTCCATCCTCCAACATTTAAAAAAACTTAATGATCTTGCCAGCAGGGGGCTTGCAGGAGAGACTGTGAGCCAGCCCTGGGGCCAGCTGCTTCCAGATCAGAGCATCCATAGGAGAGCTACTACATTGAGGTACAAAGTGCTGAAAAGAAACTGGAATTGACCCTAGGCTCAAGAGAACAAGGTAAAGAAACAATGAGGAATTTCAACTGAGGCAACATTCTGAACTCTAAAAAGTCAGGTACTGCACCAGACACACTGCTTGATGGATGGGGCATTTTTTAAGTAAAGGGGACAGCTGTACCACCTAGGCTCAAGGAAAATGCTAAGAGAGAAGAGCCACAACCATGTCTGAGGAGCATCAGAAGGGTGGCACCAGTGGAGGAATAATATGGGAGAAAATAAGATACTGAATGCAGAATCAGAAGACCTGGATTCAAGTTTCAGCTTTATCACTGGGTAAGCTTATATATGTAAGTCATTTAGCTTCTTTATTGGTACAGTAGGAATACCAACCCTACCTATTTCAAAGAATTGGTATGAGCTGCAAACATGACCATTTAAGTGATGCTTACGATTTTCTTTGAAATATTAAATGTATACACAAAGGTAAACATATGCCCATCTATCATCTATCTCCCTATTCTACCTCATTACAGTCTCTGAGATGATTTTCTTTCTTCTCTATTTTGATATAGCCACATTGTTACAGCAGAGATTAGACCTGTGCATACATGGAATTTTCAAGACACCCGTAGAAAAGTTGGGAGGTGCCCAAATCCCCCACGCTGTTGGAAGTAGAGGCTGCTGCAGAATAAGCTTCTCTAGCTTTGTCAGTTCTGGGTGATAGATGAGGTTTCGCTGAGGGTGTAAGCAGCCTGACGTGAGTGAAAAGGAAAGACAGTGTCTATATACGCATTTTTTGCCTTTTAATTCATTGTATTTACATCTTTCATTGAAGAGGTTTTTCCTAAACCTTTTAGATATAGCGGGCCAAGGGAAGCAACAAGCCATTATTGGTAATGATCCAATGACAACTAAATGCAATTCATGATCCTAGACTGATTCTTGGACCAGAAAATGAAATAGCTATAAAGGACATTATTGGGACAATTAGCAAAATTTGAATATGGACCATAGATTAGATAATAGTAGTATATATGTTAAATTTCCTGATTTTTAATAGTTGTATTATGGGTATGTAAGAAAATATTCTTGTTCTTAGGAAATATATGCTAAAGTATTTAAGGGAAAGTATTGTGATATATGTAATTTATGCTCAGATGGTTCAGAAAAAAATAATACTATGTAAATACTCAGAGACAGAATAAGGCAAATATGACAAAATGTTAACAATCAGTGAATCTGACTGAAAAATATACTGAGGTCCTTTGCACTATTTTTTAAATTATTTCAAAATAAAACATTTAAAAAATAGTTAATGGTCCAGATGTCAATTGACCTGGTTTCTAGTCATCATATGATGCTTGGGCAAGTCACCTGACCTCCTTCAGTTCAATTTCCTCATATGACAACATGGGAGTAATGAAACCTGTATGCCCTCCATCCTTTCCAGAACTGTTCTAAAATACAAGGCATAATGATGATACATACCCATGAGGAGGAGTTGGAGAAACAAAAGCATTATGGTCAAAAGACGTAGATTTAAATTTAGTGCTCTAGCACTTATCATATGATTAACCCGGATAGGTCACTGGTATCTCTTTAAGCCTCAGTTTTTCCAAATATAAAATAGAAGCAGCAATATGTACCTCAATGGATCATTGTGGAGATAAAATGAGACAATGCCTATAAAAGACCTCCTCAATAGTAAAGCTCTTATAATGTTTGGTAACACAGCAGGAGATATAAGAACCATGTGTTGTTCCCTTTCAAATGATACCACAAATTTGGCATAACAGTACCTTGTCAATGTCCTCTACTCAACATAACTCATAAAGAACAAAAAACAAAAATGCTTTTGTGATAAAATGGTCAATAAAATATTAATAAGTAATGTTCTACTTAGCATTATCAAAGAATAATCCATTAAAGAAAGTTAATTGTCTATTTAAATGAAGTATATCCCTTTAAGCACCAAGAATTTTTATAGTTATAGCCTTTTCAACAGAGAGCTAACATTTAATATTTTTCTGCCTTCTTAAATGATTCTGGAAGACTAAATTTCACCATTGTAACACCATCAATTACTCTGAAGCTTTATACTATCATACACTTGAGGAATATTCAGGTATGTGGAACTATTGATCCCTACACTAAATGGGCCCAAAGCATTATGCTTTATAGATCTTATATTTGTTTTTTCAGAATTTTTCATTCTCCTCCCCTACTTCAATTCAACTGTCACTAATTTTTGGTATCAATGTTCTGCTTCTACACTCCTCCCCATTTCACCTCCTTATCTCTAGTTTCTGCTTCTAAATTTCTGAGAGGTAGTAAACCAAAGCAGAGTTTAAATGAAGAGCCAATAGACTCAGGAAAACATCCAATCACATGGAATAGTGTTCAATGAAAGCTACTTTAGCTATTTAAATGCCTTTTGTTTGGCCAATCTCTAGATCCCAAGTTTTATCCTGGATGTTGAGATTAGACGACTGACCTGCAAATGTGTCATGGTATTATTGTAAAGAAGCAATAATAGCCAATACAAGATTCTAATTGTTATGCTTGTTAAATTGGTTATTCCAATTAGGAATTGGTCCGTGGGCTTATGAATAAGAAGAAATTAAACCAGAGATGCAAAATGATTTGATATCTACTATAGTCATTAAGTCTCAATTAAGCAACATTTTTATATGCATACAGCACCTAATAAGAATGAACTTTCACTTCCATGGTATCATTTGATTCTCAAAATAATCTCTTTGGATGAACAGGGCAGGTATTCTTGACCCCTAAAATATAAGGAAACTGAGGCTCTGAAAGATGAACTGTATAAAAGATCACACGCCTAGTAAAGATTTGGGACTAAAATCCTGGTTCTATGACTCCTAGACTAATTCTGCTGGGTCTCACTGACTCTCATGAACACACTAGAACATATCCATAAGTACAGTAAGTCTGGAGAACATTTTATCAGCTACAATCCTGGAGAGGAGGAGGCATGGACTGCTTCCCAAAAATACAGGCCCAACAAAACAGGTAATCAGAGTATTGTGGGAGGTGGTTACGGACTAACAGGCAGAGCTGAATGCTCTCACAAAAACAATGAAGAAGGAGCCAAAAGCTGCCCGAGGGACCTGCTTTAGAGGTCAGCAGACCAGGACAGTGCTACACAACTCCTAGAAGGGTGAAGGACAGAGAGACAAAGAAGCCAGAATGACAAACGTGAGTTACCAAGCCCTGGTGGCGGCCAGGAAGGGCTCCCCTCCCCCACCCACAAGATATTAAGCTGGTGTAAAACACCTGGTTCACTGCAGCCCACTGAGAGGGGAGCAGACATCTTCCTCCCTGTCAGCTGTTTCAAGGGGGAAAGGAGGGGAGGTCAGGGTGCTTTTATTCAGTGAATTTGGCTAGCAGAGCCCACTTTGAATCTCCAATCTGGAGATTCAACACAGAAACACAAGAAAGCCGAGACTGAAACACCTCCACAGAAAGGTGGGCTGATGAGCACTATCTGCTGGCGGGTCTGGAGATTACATGGATAAAAACTGTTCACGCTCTCTGTATCCAACCCCTGGGAGAAAACTGGCACCCCACTAGTGAGTCCTTAGTCCAATTCTGAAAACTTAAGCTGGGCAATTTTAAAGATTTTTAAAGAATGAGAATAAGTTGAACCAAATATCACAGAAGAGCTGTGAAAAAAAAAATAGGCAAGAGAGAGAAATTAGCCAAGAGAGTAAATTCACCAACATATTTAGATGCCTAGATATCAGCAAAAAATTACAAGCCATACTAGGAAACCAAAACAGACAGCCCAGCCAAAAGAACAAACCAAATACCCTGAAGAGTTACAGGATTTGATATAATTAATGAATGATAATCACACAACTCTCTTAAATCACATCAAAGAATTTAAATAAAATATGACTAAAGAAATAAAGGATATTAAGAAGACACTGGGAGAGCATAAAGAACAATTTGAAAGCCTGCAAAGCAAAGTAACAAGACTTATGGGAATGAAAACACAATGAATGAGATTAAAAATACATTAGAGGAGCATAAGAACATGTTTGAATTGCTCGAAGACAGAATTAGTGATTTTGAAGACAGAACATTTGAACTGGAAAAGACAGGAGAACAGAAAGATAAGAGAATGGAAAAAAATGGAACAGAGTCTCAGGGAATTGAATGACAAAGTGAAACATACAAACATTTGCGTTATTGGTGTCCCAGAAGGAGAAGAGAATGGAAAAGGGGCAGAAAGAATATTTGAGGAAATAATGACTGAAAACTTCCCTACCCTTATAAAGGACATAAATATCAATATCCAAGAAGGACAACACACCCCAAACAGAATAAATCCAAATAGACTTACCCCAAGACACCTACTATTCAGAATAGCAAATATCAGAGATAGAGGATTCTGAAAGCAGCAAGAGAAAAGCACAGCATCACATACAAGGGAAACTCAGTAAGATTAAGTGCCAACCTCTCATCAGAAACCATGGAGGAGAGAAGAAAGTGGTATGATGTATTTAAGGTACTGAAATAGATGTATTTAAGGTACTGAAATAGAAAAACTGCCAGCCAGTTTGTATATGGCAAAACTGTCCTTCAAAAATGACGGTGAGTTCTAAGTCTTCACAGAAAAACAAAAACTGATAGAATGTTACCAAAAGACCAGATGTGCAAGAGATACTAAAGAAGGTGCTGCAGCCTGAAAGGAAAAACAAGGGTGAGAGATTTGGAGAAGAGTTTAGAAATGAAGATTATTAGGAAGGGTAAACTAAGGATAAGAAGACAGACAATAGAATGACAACAGAGAACCAAAACAAAATGGATAAAGTAATGCCTTTACAGTAACAATACTGAATGTTAATGGATTGAACTCCCCAATCAAAAGACAGACTGATAGAATGGATTATAAAATACGAGCCATCTATATGTTGCCTACAAAAGACCCACCTCAGACATAAGGACACAACCAGGTTAAAAGTGAAAAGTTAGAAAAGGGTATTCCATGCAAATAGTAACCAAAAAAGAGTTGGAATAGACTAGATAAATGTAAAATAACAACATTATAGTATAGGAACAATAATTACTCAGTGCAACTGGCAAATTGTTCCTGTGATCAGTATTCTGTAATTTTTTTCATAAAAAACAAACACTTGCTTTTAATTGAGGGGGACTAGAGAAGAGATATATTTTTGGATACTTCATTTTTCTTTAACCCCTTCTTATTCATACTCTTTAATTAAAATAATATATCTGGATCAATAATGATTTAGCATGACGACTGCTGAACAAGATTTTGAGTTTTTCTGCCTCATAAAATTATGAGCTGGCAAATTGTTATCTGTGATAATTCATTCCAATGAGATGTGAAGAATTTCTAAATAGGAATTTGATTATCTAGAAAGAATTATGGCCTAAATGGAAATTAAATAACTAGACCAATAACTTTTATTTCATTCTTAGAGATTATTATGTCAATAGAGCCGTAATATAAAAATAAGGATTATGTTATAATTTCTATTTAAATTATTATTTACATTTATAAAGGTTTGTTGCTATGCTATTTTTTATAATTGATTATATTAAATCTAACCTGGCCTCACACTCTAGTTTAAAATTTGTAATTTCTTTCAATCTATTTTTCTACTTATTTTACAATTTTACTATAAAGGACTTTATACTTTGGATAGATCATATGGTATGTGAATATATCTCAATAAAATGGCTTAATAAACAAATAAATAATTGTGCAAGAATAGTCAGAAATAGCAGCTATGTACACAGGGGAAACAGAGGGATTGAGATGTGAGGAATTTTTTTGTTTGTCTGTTTTTGTTTATTGCTATTATTATTGAAATAAAAATACTTTTAAAATGATTGAAGTGATGAACGCACAACTATGTGATTATACCAAATACTATTGATTAGGGAAGCGGCTGTGGCTCAATCAGTGGGGCTCCCGTTTACCATATGGGAGGCCCGGGGTTCGGTTCCCGGGGCCTCCTGGTGAGGGCGGCCCGCCCGCGCGGTGGGGCGCGGTTGGCTGACCCGGCGAGCACAAGCAGCAAGGGGGGGATAAATAAATAAATAAATAAATAATCTTTAAAAAAAAAAAAAAAATACTATTGATTGTATGCTTTGGATAAATTGTATGCATTATTAATATGTATCAATAAAATTTGTTTAAAAAAAAAAAACTGGTGATCATCACTAGGCCAGGGATTATAAACCGTGTAGACCAAAATCTCTTTCCTGGGCTGTAGCAATGCCCTGGATTGCTGAGGCAATGTACAGAATGTCATAACAAAGCTGGAGATGATCCAGAAAGAAGACACAAAAATGACTCAAGAATTGATGTGCTTTAAAATGAGGCTCTAATGGAAAAATCACAATTCTTTTGTCTAAAAAGATGAGGGCTGAGGGCTGAAAATAGAAATATTTAAAATCGCAGAAGGTATAGGTAATGGTAAATACACAGGATTTTTTTTTTCTAGAAGGTCTAAGAAAACCAGAACTGAGAGAGGGATCCCTCTTCCTGATGTTTAAAAGAATCCGTTTTAGGACAAATTAAAGAATGCAATACTTTCATGAGATAGACTTAGACCTTCTTTATGCCATGTTATGTGGGTTAGAATTATAAATAAGTTTAAGAAGGATTTAGAAAAATTAATACTGGATCAAGACATAGAGAAATTAGTGTCTAATCACTGTGTGAGGCACTGGCATTCCTCCCGTAAAGCATCTCTTAATACCACTCTCCCAAACAAATATCCTGGCTAAATGCATCGTGGGTTTGAACAAAAATGACATATCTAACACTTTTTTTATGAGTAACTTCATAAATATTCATACAATATTATGAATCCTAAATAAATCTTTAAAATTATTTATCAGACTATATTAAACATACCCTCTTTCTCACCCTTGGTAAGGAAGGTTGAGAATAAGAAGGCTATTTTATAAACTAAGAATAACATGTCTAAAATGGTACATAGAAAGAAAGATATTAGGCCCATCTCGACAGTATACTTGGGACCTGAAAGGGGAAAGAAGCAACTAAACAACTAAGTCCGGCTTTTCATGTAGAAGTTATTTATTGTCCAATATTTATCTTTTAAATTGTTCATTTTTACAAGTTGTAGAAGCATTCTGAAGGTAGTCCAGATATCAGATCAAAAATCAGAATTACTGCATCCCATTCCCACCTTGACCAAGGCTCCCTACAATCACAAAGAGTTGCTGCAGTGCCTCAAAGCCAGGCAGGAAGCAAAAGGAGAGGAAATATAAACAAGCCAGTCTAACAGTCTGCCATCAAATGTGAAATTATTCTTCTCCAGTGTGTAAAAGACTCTGTTCATACATTTCTTCTGGGGTTTCTAAATTACTTCTGCAACAACTGGGGCATAGTGAGAAGTTCAAAAAGGGGCCAGCTTTTCTAGAGACAAAGGGTGTCTGTATATTCAGGGAAAGGATTTCTACACACATATCCAGTAACATACGTTAGCCTTTCCCTGTGGCTTTGTCTATCAGAATAAACGAATTTAAATAATAAATGCCAAGTTCCTGAGAATTGTAGGCAGATTCAAAGGTATAGAAGGAAACATCTATACCCACACATAACTGTTACTGTGTTTTCCATTCAAGCCAACACCATCTGCCTGTAAAGTACATGCCATAACCACCCATCCTTCCCTACACTCTCACCCAAGCCCCTTTGTTCAACCTCAGCTCTGATGAAATAGGCAAGAAAAAGGCTCTCCCTATTTTTTTTATAATTTCAGAGACTATGAAATACCACATAAAACATTGTACTCTGAATTGATATATGAAATTCTTTTTGCATTTTTAACCCACTCCTAATTTAGGCATAAGCAAATCACTAGCTGGTAAGGGAGGAAATCTCTTTATATTACACAGCTCAGTATCCATGAAGCAAGAGGAAAGACAGACTGGAAAGAGAAACGTTTTAGTTAAGAAACCAAGGCAGGAGAACAGGTCCCATTATTACATTATTGACAAGGCCACTGTGTGCGTGTCTCTCCCTCTCTGTCTCAATTTTTTCTCCTTAAAATCGGGTCCCTTTGTTTATTCCAATAAAATACTTAGAGACTAGTGAGGGCCAGGCACTATATTAGGCACTGTGAGAGAGATACAAAGACACATCAAATATTCACGGGCCCTAAAGATATGCCAGTAGAACCAGAACAAAGATGTAACATCCTACTCAAGGGTACTACAATTAACAATGCTAATTGTTCTCAGATGGTTAATATTACAAAGGTGAACAGGACCAGGCACACCAATGCGTTCTTTGTGAGTGAGGATGCTTTTAGATGCTATCCCAGACGGCTTTCTAATTAGTCCTTACTTTACTCTTGTTGGAACATATGCAGGACTGTATAATAGAAAACAATATTCTCTCACATTCTTTTGCTCTTCTCTTTGTAAAACGTAGCCTTCTTGAATTCTCAAGGAATGACCCACATTTCCAAACTCCAAATAAGTTATCAATTACTATAATTTATGTTTATTTATGGCACAAGCATTGCCATAAATGTGGTTTTGTTTTAAATATACTTAAACAGCAGAGACTAATATTTAAAGCATATTGCTTTCAAATGTTATTTCATTAATACACTCAACAACTAAAGTTGATATTACTGTTTCCATTTATGGTTAAGGAAACTGAGACTTTTAGAGGCTAGGGCTTGGTAAAGACCACCCAGCTAGGTGATGGCAAATGTGGACTCTGACTCGATTCTGTGTACCTCCGAAGCTAATGTTCATTCCTGCAAAACTGTGTCACTGCGATAAGTCCACACCATTCCTTGCTGATGAGCTCAATTTCCTAGATAGAGAATATGCTAAAACCTAAGCCCAGTAACCTAAGTTCAACCAAGACTATATCTTTAACTGCTTCAGTCCCAGGTGTCATTTAGCTGCATGAGATTTTTTTTATAAAGGAAGACTTAATTAAAGCCTTGGGGTCCAAAAGCTATTATTTCCCCTAACAAACTAGTTCCCAGTGTTCCCAACGAGACAGAAGATGACAATGGAAAAAATCTACAAGGCACCGACTTCATTCCAATCTTTTTCTAGCTCTTATCTGTCTTGGCTGATTTAGGTTTCTGGAAACAAAGGGGTTGATTACTTGACCTCCCAGAACCACTTCTAACACTTTAATTCTGATTCTCCTTGCCCTGCTTACACAGAGGAACCTATATAATTATTCTGGAAAACTAGGCTTTAGAGGCCAGGCTGTTCAATTTTAGCAAAAGTACCATAAATAACATGGGATTGCATTCTAGCAACTACCACATTTTTAAAACCTCTATTATGAAGACATTATGCTAAGTGAAATAAACCAGACGCAAAAAGGACAAATATTGCATGGTCTCACTAATATGAACTAAATACAAAGACTAAACACATGGAGTTAAAACATAGAGCATAGGTTATTAAGAGATAAGAGGAGGGCTGAGAAGGAGTACTGACGCTTAATTTATGTAGAAGTTTTAATTAAATTGACTGTAAAAGTATGGAAGTGGATAGAGTTGATGGTAACACATTATAGTGAGTAGCAGCTGGTTTATAAATGGGATTGTGACTGAAAAGGGTAGTCTAGGGATGTAAATGTCAATTGAAAGAAAGCTAGAGAATAATCTAGGGACTGAATAACAGTGATCCCAGAGGTGGATGAGAATTGTGGTTAATAATACATATGCAAGAATGTCCTTCTGTGAACTAGAACAGATGTACATCACTATTGCAGGGTGGTAGGAATGTGGAGAAGCATGGGAAAATACAATTAATGAAACCTATGGACCATAGTTAACAGCAATATTGTAATATTCTTGCATCAATGCCAAAGATGTACTGTGTTCATAATAGGGAGGTATGAAGAAAATATGCCAAATCTACACTCTGGACCATAATGAGTGGTAAAAGTCTGATGATATTATCTCCTAATCTGTAACAATTGTTCTACAACAATGTGGTGTGTTGGTGAAGGGGTATTGTATGGGAATTCCACACATGTGCATGATTGTTTTGTAAGTTCACAACTTCTGTAATAAAAATATTTTTAATTGGATCAAAGACCTAATCATTAGACCCAAAACTGTAAAATTCCTAGAAGAAAACATAGGGAATAATTTGAGGGACCTTGTATTAGGCAAGGAGCAAGAGGCTGGACATCCCTGGAATTCAGAAGAGAAAGGAAAGACCAGAGGATGCCACCACCTGCCTTGCCATGTGACAAAGGAGTCAGGAATCAACAGCAGCCAGCCCCAAAACACCACAGTCTTCTGGGAGAAAGCATTGCCTTGTTGGTACCTTGATTTGGACTCTCTTTTAGCTTCAAAACAGTAAGCTAATAAATACCCATTTTATAACATGAAAAAAAACCTCTATTAAATCATACCAAAACACCAAAATCATACCAAGCACAAGGAAATAAATAAGAGCCAGGGAAGCTGAGAGGTATTTTGTTCATAACATTTCTTTTCTTTAGACTCTCCTGTAACCTTCACTACTTTAGTGTATTACATCATTACTAACTTTAAAGGGAACTTCTTTCTCGCCAAAATCTGTTAGAGAAAAAGGGCTCCTATTATCTTACAGCAAAAACATATCAGAAACCATGGGTTGCCCTGCCAGCTAAGCTGTTGAATGCTTATTTATTACCTAGTGTGCCACACACCCTGGGGTTTAATACACTAGTTCAAAGTTGAAAATGAACAAATACATACAAATTATTCAGGGGCTTTGTAAAATATTCCAGTGACTGCCTATAATGGAAAAGGGAAAACAGGCTCATAACCAAATATCCAAAGACAGACAATCAAATAGAGTGACCTGTTTCCACACTGTAGAACCAATGTTTTTCTGATTGGTTACTGGGAAAAGAACTTTCGGGTGACAGTTTCTTGCAATCAGAACTGAAATTGTGTCAGGCCCTGGGCTAGGCCCTGGGGATGTACTACTTATGATGGAGATTGCCCATTCAAACAAGAAAATACCTAGTTGCATAATATGGATTCTACGCCTTAATTACATATGAGGAGGTAGGCCATTTCCAAAACTACTTTCTTACATACCTCCTGTGACAGCTTGAAGTTATTTTATGAATCCCAAAAAGAATATGTTCTTAAACTAATCTATTCCTGTGGGTGTAGTAACCTTAATTGCATTTGATTCACTTTAGATCACTTGATTGGATTGCTTTTAATGGGTCCGTGAGGCATGACTCAGGTTGAGTCTCCACCCTCTTACTGAAGCTTATATAAATGTAGACACAGAGAAAGATACATAGAGAGAAAGGAAGCCACCATTTTTGATCCTGCCATGTGAGAGGACTCCAGGTTCGCCTATAGCTGCAGAAAGGCGGAGAAGATCCGAGAGGCTGAGAGAGGAGGCCCAAAAAGAGACAAGCCCTATGCCTGGTTGCCCACAGCTGAGCTCCAGGAGTTGGTCGATTCTGGAAAGTGCTTTGCAAATGTTATTTATACCCATATCTACACCCATATCTGCCTCCAAGACATCAGCCAACCTGGGTGAGATCATACTCACAGATCCTAGCCTTGTTGTCCCAGTACAAACATTACCACAGGTAAAATGCAAGTTAGTATTAGAATTGTTCTTCCTCATTCATAAACAGATTATCTAAATTCTATTTTTTTTTGGGGGGGGGAGGTTCTATTATAGAAAGTCTTTCTCCTGATTTTAACCTACTTTATCAAGCTCCTCCTAGGCAAAGGCCAACCAGAAAAACTACAGCAGTAACTTCAGATGCCCTGCGCTATCCCCTTCTCCATTCCTGTAGGTCTATGAAAAGTCTTCAAGCCAATACCAGAGGTTCATTCTTGGCAAGAGGCACTGAAGAGAAAACAACTCTTTTCTTTCACAAGCTGAAAGTGATTCTAAAAAGAAAATCACTATGTCAACAAAGAGAAGTTGGTAAAGGGTACAGACTGTTTTCACGAGGCATAGTGACACTGCACAGAGCCCCAGAGTGGGACAAGTTATTTTTGGGTTCCAATACTGATTTTGTGATTAACTGGCTCTGTGACCTTGAGCAATGAACATTCCCTCTTAGGACTCGGTTTCTCCATCTGAAATATGAAGGAGTTAAATGAAATGTTCTCTTAATAGCCCTTTCAACTCCATGAGTCCATTTCCAGTAAGATATTAACCATTAGTCAAAAAGAAAAGGGAATGATTAAAAAGCATCTGCTCATCACAAAGAACAAGCAAACAAAAGGCCAAGCGGCACCGGCTTTCCCTCCTATTCCATTCTGCTAGTGTGGCCATACGATCCACAGCTAAGCTATTTTTACCCAATTAGTGGACAGACAACCCCTTGCGTTCCCATTTAGTACCATTACAGAACAATCATCAAGGTAAACCCTGAAACGCTGGGCATGAATTCTAGAAGACAAACCTTTTCAGACCGACCAACCAGGGGAAGATATAAATATTTCTTAAGAGAAAAGAAATTCAGCACGGTAATGATGGTGGCAAGTTCATTCTTTTTACTTTACAACTTGAATTCCAGGTTTTTTTCTGCTCTAAAAAATAGTTGTAAGAAGTAGCTATAAGACACCTACCCCCACCCCCCAATGATTTGAGTATGGATGAATTCAGGATTAGTCTCCAGCTGTCAACTGCCACATGCATTAATACATATCTTTCCAATCACAGAAAAAGGCTTTTCCATGACAGTCTGGCTTTGGAAAGAGAGTTGAAAGCTGAAGTGGGGCGCTTCTGTTTCTGGGAAGTCCTTAATAAAAAACTTTTGCAATGAGCTACCTTGAAGTTCCTATTATCACCATTATGATATATTATCATTCTATGACAGGGGAACTTAAACACAACCAAACCCTAATTAAATTGTGGTCAGATTGCTCAGCTGGAAAATCACCTAATCCCAGCCATGAGGAGAGAAAAGAGTGAAAGGAAACCTTCACTGCCAAATAGGTCATTTCAAACAAAGGTATCCACAGTCCCAATAAAGAACATCCAGACAATATTAATGCAAGGTACCTGCTTCAAAGTACAGTCCAGAGAGGGCCTTGGTATGGGAAAACAGGAAATCTGTATTCTGGTCCCAGCTCTGACTCTAGTTCTAGTCCTTGGAGGAGTCAATTTTCTCTCTTGGCTACCATTTCCCTGGATATAATAAACCCACGGGGGTGGAAGTGAATATTTCCAAAGACCCTTCCAGGTCTTATGTTCTATAAGCAAGAGCCAAAGGCAGCTGTAGATTCAGTATAGAACCCAAGCACTTCTGTTTCTCCAGGCACAATCTTTTATTTTGTAAACAACTTTATTGAGATATAACATACTATAAAATTCACTCAAAGTGTAAAATTAAGTGATTTTCAGTGTATTAATAGAATTGTGCAACTATCATCACATCACCACAATCTAATATTTGAAAATTTTCATCACCCAAAAAAAGAAACTCCATACCTAGTAGCAGTCACTCCACATCAGGACCCCTGAGCCCCAGGCAACCACCAACCTGCTTTGCTCCCTAACACATTTGCCTATCTGGACATTTCATATAAAAGGAAGGAATCATACAGTAAGTAGTCTTTTATGACTGGCTTCTTTCACTTAGCATAATGTTTTTAAAGCTCACCCATGTTGTGCCATGTATCAGCAATTTGTTCCTTTTTATTGACAAATATTATTCTACTGTACAGATATACCCTATTTTATTTATCCACCGATCAGTTGATGGACATCTGGGGTATTATGAATAATGCTGCTACCAACATTCATGTATAAGTTTTTGTGTGGACATATGTTTTCATTTCTCAGGGATTTATCTGGGAGTGTAGCTGCTGGGTCATATGGTAATTCCATGATGTTTAACCATTTTGAAAAAATTTTTAAACGCTTTTCCAAAGTGGGTACACTATATTTTGCTATAAATATATGAGGGTTCCAAATCTCACATCCTCACCAACACTTGATACTGTCTTTTTGATTAGAATTATCCTCAAGGGTGGGAAGTAATATCTCATTGTAGTTTTGATTTGCAATTCCTTAATGACTAATGATGCTGAAAAACTTTTCATGTCATTATTGGCCATTTTCTTTTTATAGAATAAGACAACAAAGTTTATTACATACCTTTCTGTCATATCAATGAATGTAATGTAAAGTATATTTAGATGAGGCAATATTTCAACATACATCAAGTTGTTCATGTTTTTTAACCCACCCATCAATGTATCTTATAATTAAACTCAGATTGTGTACCACATTTTATGTATATGTATATTCCTTACAGTAATGTTTATAATAAATATAGTGATAACAATAGAAATAAGCTTAAATGTTCATTAGTAGGAGACTGGATAAATAAACACTTACTTAAAAGACAGTAAGTTTTACTATTGAAAACAACAAAAACTGGCTTTATGTAGTTCCTGTGCATGAAAAGAGTCTGGAATTGTGTGCAAGACCTGGTAGATGATGGTAACTGTTTTTGTTTTAATATAACAGCTTTATTGAGATAAAAACTTATATACCATACAATTAAGCCTTTGAAAGTTTGCAATTCGTTGGGTACATTTACAGACTTGTGCAACCATAAGCACTATCTAATTTTAGAATATTTTCACCACACCCCAAAGAAACTCCATGCCCATTAACAATCACTCTCTAAACCCCATCCTCCCAGTCCCTGGCAAACACTAATCCATATTCTGTCTCTATGGATTTGCCTATTCTGGACATAAAGCATAAGTGGAATAATATAATAAGTGGTCCTTTATCACTGGGCATATATATTATCTGGACCTTATAACTAAGCATAATGTTTTCAATGTTCATCCATATAGCCTTTATCTGTATTTTGGAGGAGAGAAACTGCAGGCTAGTAACAGCAGGGTTTTTCTTTTCATTATTGGCCATTTATAATATCTTCTTTGCAGAAATGTCTATTCAAATTTCTTGCCCATTTTGTAAATGGATTGTCTTTCTCTTACTGAGTTGTAAGAGATTTTTTTGTATATATTCTGAGTATATGTCCCATATCAAATAGGTGTTTTGTAAATATTTTCTCCCCATCTGTGGGTTGTCTCTTCACTTTCTTGATGGTGACATTTCCATGACTAAAGGTTTTAACTTTCAGTAACTCCAAATTATCTATTTGTTCTTTTGTCACTAGTGCTTTTGATGTCATATATAAGATACCATTGTCTAATACAAAGTCACAGAGGATTACTCCTTTGTTTTCTTCTAAGAATTTTATAGTTTTGCTCTTATATTTATGTCTTTAATTCATTTGAGTTAATTTTTGTAATGGTATGAAGGAGGGGTCCAACCTCGTTCTTCAACATGTGGATATCCAATGATCCCAGCACATTTTGTTGAAAAGATTGTTCTTTCCCCTCAATGAATAGTTTTGGCAGGCTTGTTGAAAATCAGTTGATCATAAATGTGAGATTTTATTTCTGGATGCTCAATTCTATTCCATTTCTCTATATACTTACCTTTATGCCAGGACTACACTATCTTGATTAGTATAACTTTATAGTAAGTTTTGAAATTGGGAAGTGTGAGTCCTCCAAATATGTTGTTTTTCAAGACTGATTTGGCTGGTCTAAGTTCCTTCATTTCCATGTGATTTTTAAGATCTGTTTGTCAATTTTAACGAAAAAACTAGCTAGAATTTTGAAAGGGATGGTATTGAAGCTGTAGGTCAATTTAGGGAGTACTGCCATCTTACTAATGTTGTCTTCCAATCCATGAAAATTGGATGTCTTTCCCTTTGTTAGATCTTTAATTTTTTCAATAATTTTTATAATTTTCAGTGTATATGTCTTATACTTCCTTTGTTAAATTAATTCCTAAATATTTTATTATTTTTGATGGTATTTTAGATGAACTCTCTTAATTTCATTTTGGTTTTTACAAATTTTTTTTTTAGTTTTTTTAAATCATGATAGGGTGGTATATTTCTTAAAATATCTTATCTACATGTATTGACATGACCATATGGGTTTTATCCTATTACAATGGTGTATTACATTGCTTGACTTTTTAATATTGAACTAACTTTGCATTCCTGCAATAAATTCCACTTGGTTATTATGTACAATATATTTTATATGTTGCTGAATTTGGTTTACCAATATTTTGGTGAGGATTTTTGGATAAATATTCACAAGATGATTTGGTCTATAGTTTTCTTTTCCTGTCATGTCTTGTCTGGTTTTGGTATCAAGGTACACCTGCCTCAGAGAATGTATGGGAAGAGTTACCTCCTCTTCTTTTTCTGGAAGAGTCTATTAATTTTTTAAATGTTTCGTAGAATTCACCAGTGAAGACATCTGAACATGAGCTTTCCCTTGAAGGAAGCTTTTTAAATTACTAATTCAATCTCCTTACTTGTTACAAGTCTATTCAGATTTTCTATACCTTTAAGAGTCAATTTCAGATGAATTACAGGGAAGATGGCAGAGTAGGAAGCTCCAGGACTCAGCCCTTACACCAAAACAACTAATTTTTTTTAATAATAATTTTTTTTCAAAGATACTTAGATTACATAAATGTTACACAAAAATTATAGGGATTCCTATATGCCCCACCTCCCACACCTCCTACAACCTCCCACATAAACATCCTTCATCAGTGTGGCACATCACCTGCAATGGAGATACACATCCTAGGGATTTGCCACTAAGCATGGACCATAGTTCACATTGTAGACCACACTCTCTCCCACACAATTCTGCATGTTATATGATGATATAAAATGGCCTATATCTTTCGTTGCAATGTCACTCAGGATAATTCCCAAGTCCCGAAAAAGCCCCTGTATTACAACTGCTTTTCCCTCTCCCTGCCCCGAAAGCATCTAGTGGCCACTGGCTCCACATTAATGTTGTAATTTCTTCCATTGCTTGAATCACTATATGTCTATAACAGAATACCAGTAAGTCCACTCTAGCTCATAGCTCTTCCCCCAATCCTGAGGAGTCTAGGATGGTGATGTCCACTCTACCTCCAAGTGAGAGGGGGCTTATATCCCATGGATAAGATGGATAGGATTATCCTGCCTGTAGCTGCAGACTCTCAAACAGGCAGGAACTGCCTGAAACAACTATTTTGAAACTCCAGAGGCCAGAAGAATACTTCACAGCATGCAGGAAAGAGCTAGAGAAAAAAGCCAATAAATTATAGTCTTTACTGTAAATTACTTTCTCAGCCCAGGCACAGTGGCTACCTGCACCCATCCCCCACTTTTGTGGGAGGCTGCCACAAGGTCCAGTTCCTGGCTAGTAGCTGATGACAGAAAGGGACATAAAAATCCTCTTCCCCAAGAAGAGGGGTGGGCACAGCTAATCACTGATCATGGCTTTTGATTAGCAAATTCAGATTGCGGGGTCACAGCTCTGAGGAGCTATTGTTTCAACCTGCCCCAGATAAAGGCAGCCACATCCATTGTGGTAAACCCACCCCAGACAAAGGCAGAGGCAGCAATTGTTTCAACCCTTCCTGGACAGGGGTGGAGGCAGGGAAGATTGAAAGATACAGCAATTCCTCAGCACTGTGGGGGTCAGGTAGCTGAAGGGCTGCATTTGCTGGGCAGGCTAGGAAAGCTCAGCTTTGGGGAGCCATGGGAGAAGTTTATAGCACCCTTCCTGACCCAATCTACAGGGAACTTTGGAATCAGTATGCACCCCCTTCGTAAGTCCCTGGCCCTATATTGGCTAGGAAAGACCAAATAAGGAAAGTCCTCCCAGGGGTGACCCTCCTCCTAGAATTTGCCCTCCAGGAAAAAGCAGCATGAGACAACAAAAATAGTGTAAAAAACTATACAGACAGACAGTCCGGGACAAAGGCCTGCAAGCTTCAAATATGGGAGGAAAGAGAGGTTTGTCCCCTGGGAAACAGAGGGGACAATCAAACTCTTGGAAACAGGGGACCTCCAAAACAGCAAACAAACAAAAGTGCAGGAGAAGACACAGGCCCAGAAAGACAGCGAAAACCCTGCACAGATTTTTGCCTTGGGCAGAAAAGGTCTTTTTCCAGTTGCATTGCTAGTTGGTGCTTGGTAGTAATCCCTCGGTGCCAGGGAGGCTCATCCCCAGGAGTCATGTCCCACACTAGAGGGAAGGTAATACATTTATATGCTGGGTTTGGCTTAGAGACAGGCCACATTTGAACAACAAGGAGACTCTCAGGAGATAACTCTTAGACACCCTATAATACTATGCTAAGTTTCAATTTCAAGAGTAAAGGTTCATAAGCAAAGTCATCAATATCAAGGGCCATCAATAGACCATCCTCCTTCACTAGTCATTGCCCCTGTGCTCAGGGGATTCTTGCTGATCCATTAGAGAATGTGGCAGAGCTCCCTAGGATGGGAATTCAATATTCTTTCGGTTACTGTGTGACTCTCCATGCACACTGACAATGCCCCAAGAACACTTGAACACATTCATATGCCTTATAGGTATGCCCCAGGTGAATGTCCTCCCATGCATACCCCATCACTGACACCTAGCACCAATGACCCTGCCCTGCCACAGTTTTAACCCTTCTGTGATCCAAAACGTTTTCAAAAATGAAACCAACAAAATAAGCAAATACAATTAATAAGAAAATGAAAAACTAATGATGGTATATTAGTCAGCCAAAGGGTGCTGATGCAAAATACCAGAAATCTGTTGGCTTTTATAAAGGGTATTTATTTGGGGTAGAAGCTTATAGTTACCAGGCCATAAAGCATAAGTTACTTCCCTCACCAAAGTCTGTTGCCACATGTTGGAACAAGATGGTTGCCAACGCCCACCAAGAGTTCAGGCTTCCTGGGTTTCTCTCTTCCCAGGGCTCATTTCTCTCCAGGCTCAGCTGCAGTCTCCACAAGGCCGGCTGTAGACTATCAGGCAACAGGCTCTGTCTCTCTCCCTGGGACTCAATTCTCTCCGGGATCAGCTGCTCTGCTCCTCTGTGTGCTTAGTTCCCCGGGCTCCAGCATTAAAACTCCAAACTCCCTTCTCTGTGGTGCGGTTTCTCTGTGTGTCCCTGCCCACCAAGAAAGCGGGGACTCAACGTCCTACTGACATGGCTCAATCAAGTGAAAGTGAAACTTCTGAATCCAATATAATCTAATATGCCCAGAGGAAAAGACCAGTTCACAAAAATAATCTAACACCTATTTTTGGAATTCATAAATAATATCAAACTGCTACAAATGGTTTTAAAAATAACAAATAAAATTCAAAATATTTAAAGATAAATTTGAAATAATAAATTAAATTTTTTTTTTAATTTTGACATTATGTCTTTCATCACTATAAGATTTTTTGTCTTGTATGTACAGTGATATTTTCTTCCATTTATTCCCCCAGTGTCTTATTTTTTTCATTTTGTCTTCACAGAAGCTTTAGGTTACAGGAAAGTCAAGTACAGAATATAGCGGGTTCCCATATACCCAACATCCTCCCCCAGTCCCCTTTCCCCTATTAATAACATTTTACATGTGGATGGTACATTTGTTACAACTGATGTACAAATATTGAAACATAGTTACTAACCATGGTCAATGATTTACATTATGGTTTACACTTTGGACCATATACTTTTATAAATTTTGCTGAAATTTAACATGGCCTGTACTCATCATAGCAAGATCATGTAGAACACTTCCATCACCCCCAAAATGTTCCACGTTCCATCTATTCTATTCCTCCCTCCCCCTCCCCTTGGGACCCACACCAACCACCAAGTTCATTCCTTGAAGAAAAGGATTCATAGTTACTTGCAACAACACTGAGGGCTTTACATACTGGCCTGTCCTCCCCTATTAGGCACTGCCTATGCTCTCAAGAGACTCCCACCCCTCTATTTGAGAACATAGCAGGCCTCCCCAGGATGGGAGTCCAACACCTTCCCACTCATTATGTGGGTCTCCACCCACTGATACAACACACTATGACAAAATGAGCACTCACACACTCCCTAGAAGCCTACCCCAGGTGTGTCCTGTCCCGAATGCCCCCCACATCCAACACCCTAAACCAGTAACCCTCCCCTGCCATATTGCCACAAGAACATTCCCTATGTTGTAGTTTCAACCACATACCTGCAAATCTCCAGTGTTCACCTGCTCCCTCCCCCAACCCTCCCTCCAGTTCCACGGACAGTCCAATCCACCCTTCCCACCCTGCGCCCCTCACTAATCAGCACCACCCAACCCAATAGTATCATTGTACCACTGTCATGCCCATTCACTGCACAACTACACACTTCTACCTTATCATAGATTTTGCCCATATGGGCATTGGCTCACAACCTTCTTCTTCCTTTCTATCTTCTGTAAACCTATCTTCCAGACTCTAGCTATATGAGTCTGCTCAATTTGCTTAATTCATATCTGTGAGGTCATGTAATATTTGTCCTTCAGAGCCTGCCAGACAAGAATTTTATATCCGGTGAGACTCTCTTTCAGAAATGAGGGAGAGATTAATAAAATATCAGATAAACAAAAGCTGGGGACCTTCATCACCACCAGACCTGCCCCACAAGCAATGCTAAGGGGTGTTCTTCAGACTGAAATGAAAGTACACCAGCAAGTGGTTCAAAACAGCACAAAGAAATAAAGACCTATGGTAAAGGTAACCATTTGGGTTAACTATAAATGCCAGTATTATTCTATTGTATTGTAATGTTTGGTATGTATCTTCACTTCTTACTTCCTACAGGTGCTGAAATGCAAATGCATAAAAGGTAATGGTAAATCTCGGTGTTTGAACATGCAATGTACAAAGATATAAGTGATATGAAGTACTAAAAAATAATGGTGGGGGCACAGAAGGGTAAAGAAAAGTATACATGTACGCTATTGAGGTTAAATTGGTATTACATCAAGTATAATTGTTATTTATTTAGGATGTTAAATTTTAACCCCATGGTAACCACAAGGAAAACAGAAGAAAATTATACCCTGATAGAAATGAGAAGGTACAACTCAAGAAAGCAAATAAATATAAAGGTAGGCTTTAATGGAAGTAAAGGACAAAAAAGGTCTAAGACTTACAAAGACTAAATAGCAAAATGGCAGAAGAAAGTCCTGTTTTTTATCACTAGTGACTTTAAACGTAAATGGATTAAACTCTCCAGTCAAAAGGTAAAGATTGGCAGAATGGATAAAAAAGCATGACCCAACTATGTGGTGTCTGCAAGAGATTCACCTTAAAGTTAAAGATACAAGTAGAATGCAAGTGAAAGCAAGGTAAAAAATATATATGCCATGAAAGTAATAAACAAAAGAGAGCTAAGGGACTTTCAGAAAATTGGCAGACTAGAAAGACATGGGACTCTCTTCTCTTCCAGAAAAATAGCTAAAAGGGAGGCTGAAATGGCCTGGAAAAAGATCTTCTAGGGTTTAGGACACCAGGCAAAGACTGGACACCACCCAGATGAGGGACAAAGGAGGGGAATCATGACGGCAAAACTGTGAGTTGAAGCTAGTTGCTCCTACTGCTGGCACCCTCCCCCACACTAAAGACACTTTAGGATTCTCAGGCCTCTGAGCCATCTACAGACAAAGGGGGCTCCAGGGATCCACCACCCCAGGAAAGGGGAGAGAGAGGGACACTGTCTAAGGCTGATTCCGCTTCTGACCCACATATTTAGTCTGTTGTGTCCCACCAGCCCTTCCAGGCTGGATGCGTCCCCACAGTTGTTTGCCCTGGGAGCCAGCATGGGACTGGAGATATCTGACCCTCTCAATCTCCCTCTTTTCTAGCCGGGACTGATTGTTAAGGAACACCTCCCCAAGAAAAGGGTAAGAAAGGGACACAGCCTAAGGATGACTTAGCTTTTGACCCACAGATTTGGTCTGCTGTGTCCCAGGAACCCTTCCAGGCCTGGTGGCACGATGCCATTGTTTGCCTTGGAAGCCAGCAAGGGACTAAAGAGATGCGGGACTAAAGACATCCAACCCTCCCACAATCTCCTTCTCTACTAACTGGGACTGATTGTTGAGGACACAGAGGGGAGTGGAATTATTTCCTACCTGGGAAAAGGGAGGCAGCTGCAAGAGAAGGCTGGAGAACTATCTCTGAGTAAGTTTGAATTACAAGGCTCTTAACCTCCACGCAGGAACCTCTATCACATTGATCAGGACTGTGTTGCAGCAAACACACTCTGACAAGGCATGGAACTGAGATGGCTGCCAAAGAGCAGCATCTGATGGCAGACCAAGGAAGTGTACATGAGAAAATTAAAAATAAATAAGACAGGCTTTTTATGGCCTTTATAACCTCCCTCCCCAGGGCCCTAGAAAGCAGGTCTACAACCCATTTCCAGGTACACAGCCCAGTTTTAAGCAACTAACAGGGACAATCCTAACAATCCAGGTAGAACCAAGAATCAAAGAGCAGCAGTAACAAACAGCCTCCTGCCACTAAATCCCTAAGAAAGAGAAAGAAATTGAGCATCTGAGTAAACTACCATTCTAACCAGATGCCTAGACATCAACAAAAAATTATGAGCCATTTGAAAGAAATGCAAGACATGGCACAAGAAAAGGAATATATCAAAGCCCCAGAAGGGATGCAGGGTTTGAGAGAACTAATTAACTATATGCACACAATTTCCAAAATCAAATTAATGAGTTGAAACACAATATGGCTAAAGAGATAAACGACATCAAGAAGACATTGAGCGAACACAAAGAAGAATTTGAAATCCTGAGTAGAAAAGTAACAGAGTTCATGGAAATGAAAGACACAATAGGTGAGATAAAAAACCATTAGAGGCATACAACAGCAGATTCGAAATAATAGAAGAAAGCATAAATGATACCAAAGACAGAACTGCTGAAATTGAAGAGAGAAAAGAACAGAAAGAGAAAAGAATGGAAAAAATTGAATAGGGGCTCAGAGAGTTGAATGACAACACAAACGCAACAACATATATGTCATGTGAGTTCCAGAAGAAGAAGGGGAAAGGGGCAAAAATAGTATTTGAGGAAATAATAGCTGAAAATTTCCCAACTCTCACGAAAGAAATGAACTTACATGTCCAAGAAGCACACCATACCCCAATCAGAATGAATTCGAACAGGCCTACTGCACAACACATACTACTCAGAATGTCAAATGTCAAAAATAAAGAGGAAATAATGAAAGCAGCAAGGGAGAAGCAAACCATCACATACAAGGGACACCCAGTAAGACTTAGTGTGATTTCTCATCAGAAACCATGGAGGCGAAAAGACAGTGGTATGATACAATTAGGATACTGAAAAAAAAAATTGCCAGCTGAGAATTCTTTATCCAGCAAAATTGTCCTTCAAATATGAAGGTGAGTATAAAATATTCACAAACAGAAATTAAGAAAGTTCATAAAAAAGAATCCACCTTTGGAGGAAATATTAAAGGAAGCTTTAGAACCTGAAAGAAAAAGATAGGAGAGAGAGCTTTGGAGGAGAGTATGGAAGAAAGAATAGCAGAAAGGATAACCAAAAGAGTAAAAAGACAGATGAAAAGAAAACATGACATATGAAAACCAAAGAATAAAATGGTGGAAGTAAATAGTGTATTTACAGTTGTAGCAGTTTGATATTATTTATGAATTCCAAAAAAAAGATATTTGATTATGTTTGTAAACTGATCTGTTCCTCTGTGCATGATACCCTTTGATTGTATTAGATTCAGCTGAGATACCTTTGATTAAATTATGTTAAGATTAGGGCTTTGATTTGACCACATCATTAGGGTGACTCAGTTTGAGTCTCCGCCCCCTTTGTGGGATATATATACACACATACATACAATCAAGAGGAGCTCAGAAGTAGATACACAGGAGAACACAGAAAAAGACACAACAAAGGAGAGAACTTAGTTTTGATGCTGGAACCCCAGAGAGACATTGTGAAGAGAACAGAGCAGCTGAGCCCAGAAAGAAATGAGCCCCAGAAAGAGAGACAAGCACTATGCCAATCTACAGCTGAGATTGGAAGAGGCTGGACCCACAGAGGAAAGAGGAAGGCAGAACCCTCGCAGACATCACCTGCCATCTTGCTTCAACACGTGGCAACAGAGTTTAGTAAGAAAGTAACCATGAGTTGGACTCTTTAGGGCCTTGGAACTGTAAACTTTTACCTGAATAAATAAGCTTTATAAAAGCTGTGGCAGTTTGGTATTGTTTATAAATTCCAAAAATAGATATTGGATTGTGTTTATAAACTGGTCTGTTCCTCTGGGCATATTAGATTGTATTAGATTCAGAGGTTTCACTTTTACTTTATTAAATCAAGATTAGGGCTTTTATTTTACCACATCATTATGACAACTTGGTTTGAGTCCCCACATATAGCTAACCTACAGCTGTGGGCTATATAAAAGGATGCTCAAACAAACAAAGGGAAGTAAATACATGGAGAAAGAGAACATAGAAAGTTTAGTTTTGGTGCCTGGGGGGTAGAGCCAAGCTATTTGCCTGATAGTTTGCAGCTAAAGAGATCACAGCCATGAACAGTTGAGAAAGCCCAGAAAGAAATGAGCCCTGGGGAGGGAGACAAGCCTTATGCTAGCCTACAGCTGAACCTGGAAGGACCTGGGACCACGGAGCCGTAGGAGGAAGAGGAACGCTGAAACCTTGCAGAGACTGGCAGCCATCTTGTTCCAACATGTAGCAACAGACTTTGGTGAGGGAAGTAACTTACACTGCATGGCCTTGCAACTGTAAGCTTCTACCCCAAATAAATATCCTTTATAAAAGCCAACAGAGTTCTGGTACTTTGCATCAGCACCCCTTTGGCACCCCTTTGGCTAATACAACAGTAATATCATTGAATGTAAATGGATTAAATTGCCCAATCAAAAGATATAGGCTGACAGAATGGATTAAAAAAACATGAGCCATCCATATGCTGCTTACAAGAAACTCACCTTAGAACCAGGAGTACAAAGCAGCTGAAAGTGAAAGGTTGCAAAAAGATACTCCACACAAACAGTAACCAAAATAGAGCAGGGTTAGCTATACTAATATCGGAGAAAACAGACTTTAAATGTAAATTCTTATAAGAGATACAGAAGGCCATTATATATTAATAAAAGGGACAATCCACCAGGAAGATATAACAGTCAAAAATACCTATGCACCTAACCAGGGTGCCCCAAAACACATGAGACAAGCGCTGTCAAAACTGGAGGGAGAAAGAGACTTCTTGACAATAATCAGAGACTTCAACACACCATTCCAATCATTAGATAGAACAATTAGACAGAAGAACAACAATGAAACAGAGAACTTGAACAAGATGATAAACAAGTTAGACCTAACAGACATATACAGAACATTGCATCCAAACTCAGCAAGTTACACATTCTTCTCAAGTGTCCATGAATCTTTCTCCAGGATAGACCACATGTTAGGGCAAAATGTAGCTCTCAATAAATATAAAAAGACTGAAATTATACAAAGCACCTTCTAAGATCATAATGAAATGAAACTGGAAATCAATAATAGACAGGAAAAAGGTAAAATCACAAATGTGGAGCCTAAACAACACACTCCTAAATAATCAGTAGGTCAAAGAAGAAATTGCAAGTGAAATCAGTAAATATATTGAGACAAATGAAAACAAGAACACAACTTGTCAAAAAATATGTGATATAGCAAGGCAGTCTTGAAAGGGAAATTTAAAGCCCTAAATGCCTATGTTAAAAAAGAAGAAAGAGCTAAACTCAAAGATTTAACTGAACAAATAGAGTAACTAGAAAAAGAACAGCAAACCAATCCCAAATCAAGCAGAAGGAAAGAAATAATCAAGATTAGACATAAATGAAATTGAAAACAATACAGAAAATCAGCAAAACCAAAAGCTGGCTCTTTGAGAAGATCAATAAAATTGACAAACCCCTAGCTAGACTACCAAAGGAAAAAAAGAAAGAAGATGCAAATAAATACAATGAGAAATGAAAGGGGGAAGTCACAACTGACACCACAGAAATAAAAAGGATCCTAAGAGGATATTATGAGAAACTGTATGCCAACAAATTAGACAACTTAGATGAAATAGACAAATTCCTAGAAATGTACAAGCAATCTACACTGACACTACAAGAAATACAAGAACTTACCAAACCAATCACATTTAAAGAGACTTAATGAGTCATCGAAACTCTCCCAACAAATAAAAGTCCAGGATTAGATGGTTTCACAGGTGAATTCTACCAAGCAGTTCCAAAAGAACTAATAGCAATTCTGTTTAAACTCGTCCCAAAAATTGAAGAGAAGGTAAAATTACCCAACCCATTTTATAAAGCCAACATCACTCTAATACCAAAGCCAGATAGACACTACAAGAAGAGAAAATTACATACCAATCTCTCTAATGAACATAGATGCAAAAATTCTCAACAAAATACTTGCATATCGAATCTAACAGCATATCAAAAGAGCTATACATCATGACCAAGTGAGATTTATTCCTGGTATGCAAGGCTGGTTCAACATAAGAAAATCAATCAATGTAATACACCACATTAACAAACTGAAGGAAAAAAAACCACAGGATCATCTCAATCAATGCAGAAAAGGCATTCAACAAAATCCAGCATCCTTTCTTCATAAAAACATTAAAAAAGACAGGAAGAGAAGGAAAAATCCTCAATATGATAAAAGCCATATATGAAAAACCCACAGGCAACATCGTACTCAATGGGAGAAAGGTTGAGCTTTCCCTCTAAGATCAGGAACAAGACAAGGATGTCCACTGTCCCCATTGTTATTCAACATTGTACTAGAAGTTCTAGCTAGAGCAAATAGACAAGAAAAAAAATTAAAGGCATCAAAATAGGAAAAGAGGAAGTAAAACTCACACAATTTACAGATGACATGATCCTACATTTACAAAATTCTGATATGTCTACAACAAAGCTACTTGAGCTAATAAAGTAGCTATGAAAGTGGCATGAATCAAGACAAACACACAAAAACCAGTAATGTTTTGTACATTAGTACTGAATAATCTGAGGAAGAAATCATGGAAGAAATTCCATTTACAACAGCAATGAAAAGACTCAAATACCTAGGAATCAATTTAACCAAAGAAATACAGGACCTATATGCAGAAAACTACAAAACAATGCTAAAAATATGGAAACACATTCCATGTTCATGGATTGGAAGACTAAATATTGTGAAGATGTCAATCCTACCCAAACCAATTTATAAGTTTAATGCAATACCAATCAAAATTCTAATGGCCTACTTTACAGAAAGAGAAAAGGCAATTATCAAGTTCATTTGGAAGGGAAAGTACACCCAAATAGCCAAAAGCATTCTAAAAAGAAGAACGACATGGGAGGAATTTCACTGTCTGACCTTGAAACATATTACAAAGCTACAGTGGTCAAAACAGCATGGTATTGGCATAAATATAGACACACTGAACAGTGGAATAGAATTGAGAGTTCAGAAATAGACCCTCACCTCTACAGCCAACTGGTTTTTGACAAACCTACCAAGTCCATGTTAACAGGACAAAAGAGTCTCTTCAACAAATGGTGCTGGGAGAACTGGATATCCATACCCAAAAAAATGAAAGAGAAACCCTATCTCACTTCCTATACAAGAATCAAATGAAAATAGATAAAAGACCTAAATATAAAAGCCAGGACCATAAAACTACTAGAAGGAAATATAGGGAAACATCTTAAAGACCTTGTGGTTGGTGGTGGTTTCTTGGACCTTACACCCAAACCATGGGCAACAAAAGAACAAATAGATGAATGGAACAGCCTCAAAATTAAACACTTTTACACCTCACAGGACATTGTCAAAAGTGTGAAGAGGCAATCAACTCAATGGGAGAAAATGTTTGGAAACCACATGTCCAATAAGGGTTTAATAGCCATAATATATAAAGTGATATTACAATTCAACAATAAAAAGATAAATGACCCAATTTAAAAATGGGCAAAAGACTTGAATAGACATTTGTCCAAAGAAGAACTACAAATGGCAAAAAAAAAAAAAAAAAAAAAAAAACACATGAAAAAACATTCAATATTAGGAAATTGCAGATCAAAACTACAATATTCTCACTGTCCTGATTTTGTGATAATCAGGGTAGGCTAAACATTCGCTATATTAGAAACCATGCGTGTGTCCCCAGACCTAGTTTTTCTCCCTAGGTCTGGTTTTTAGAATGCTGGTGATAAACTAAGCCTGATTTATTATATGACCATCCTGTATGGGAAAAGACTGTAACTTTGGGTATCTTCGGTCAACCTTAAGAGATATACAGGGGGATGGATGTGGCTCGGGTGGTTGGTCATCCGTCTACCTTATGGAGGGACCTGAGTTTGACACCGGGACCTCCCAGGAAAAAGAAAAAAAGAAAAAAATAGAATGCACGTGGGCCAACAGGCCCTGCAAGCGAGTGACCCGCCAAGGCCCTGTGAGCCACACAGCAAGATGATGATGTAACAGGAGAGTGACACAAGGGAGACCCAAGACGAGACGCACCGAAAAACCAGGAACTAAGGTGGCGCAGGCAGTAGGATGCCTCTCTCCCACATCAGAGGTTCTGAGGATCGAATCCCAGTGAATATAGGAGGAGAAGGATGATAAGAGAGGGCAGGAAACAGACACAGAGAGTTGCCCAGCGAATGGACACAGAAACAACAAAAACGGGGAGGGGTGGGGTAAAAATGGATAAAAGTAAATAAATAAATATCCTTTAAAAAATGTATAGGGGAGGAAGATACGGACTATAGTTAGTAGTAATACTTTGACGATGCTCTTTCATGATTTGTTAACAGATGTTTCACAACAATGCAGGGTGTTTGTGTGTGTGTGGGGGGGGGGCGTGATGTGTGGGAGTCCTGCATGATGTTATGCATGTTTGTTTTATAAGTTCATGATGTTTACTGAACACTCATAGTTTATGTATGTTCACGCATGAATGATATACTTCAATAAATTGTTTTTAAAAAATACAATGAACACTCACACACTCCCTAGAACCCTGCCCCAGGTGTGCCCTGTCCCAAATGTCCCCCATGTCCCACACCCTAAACAAGTAACCCTCCCCTGCCATAATTGCCAAAAGAACATTCCCAATGTTGTAGTTTCAACCACATACCCGCAAATCCCCAGAATTCGCCTGATCCCTCCCCCAACCCTCCCCCCAGTTCCATGAACAGTCCAACCCACCCTCCCCACCCTACTCCCCTCACAAACCAGCACTGTCCAAACCAACAGCATCACTGCACCACTGTCAGGCCCATCCACTGCACAACTACACCCTTCCACCTCATCATAGATTTTGCCCATATTGGCATTGGCTCACAACCTTCTTCTCTCTTTCTGTCTCCTATTAACCTATATTCCAGACTCTAGCTCTGTGAGTTTGCACAATTTGCTTAATTCTTATCAGTGAGGTCATGTAATATTTATCCTTTAGTCCTGGCTTGCTTCACTCAGCATAAGGTCTTCAAGATTCATCCATGTTATCCTGTATGTTAATACTGTATTAATATTCCATTGTATATATATATATATATACCACAATTTGCTTATCCATTCATCTGTTGAAGGGCTTTTGGGTTGTTTGCAACTTTGGATAATAGTGAATAATGCTGCTATGAACATTGGTGTGCATATATCAGTTCATGTCCCTGCTTTCAATTCTTGGGGGGCATGCAGGACAGGGCGCACCTGGGGCATGCTTCTAGGGAGTGTGTGAGTGCTCATTTTGTCATAGTATGTTCTATCAGTGGGTGGAGACCCATATAATTAGCAGGAAGGTGTTGGACTTCCATCCTGGGGAGTCCTGCAATGTTCTCAAATAGAAGGGCGGGAGTCTCTCAAGAGCACAGGCAGTGCCGAATAGGGGAGGACAGGCCAGTATGTCAAGCCCTCAATGTTGTTGCAAGTAACTAGGAATCTTGTTCTTCAAGGAGTTAAGCTTGGTGGTTGACATGGGTCCCAAGGGGAAGGGGAGGGAGGAATAAAATAGATGGTACATGGGGCATTTTGAGGGTGATGGAAGTATTCTACATGATCTTGCTATGATGAGTACAGGCCATGTTAAATTTCAACAAAATTTATAAAAGTGTATGGTCCAAAATATAAACCATAATGTAAATCATTGACCATGGTTAGTAGCAATGTTTCAGTATTTGTACATCAACTGTAACAAATGTACCATCCACATGTAAAATGTTATTAATAAGGGAAAGGGGACTAGGGGGAAGATGTTGGGTATTGTAACCTAAAGCTTCTGTGAAGACAAAAGGAAAAAAATAAGACACTGGGGGAATAAACGGAAGAAAATGTCACTGTACATATAAGACAACAGATCTTACAGTGAAGAAAGATATAATGTCAAAAAAATTTTTAATTTTATATTTTAATTGATTTATTATTTCAAATTTATTTTTAATTTTTTTGTATTTTATTTGTTATTTGTAAAACCATCATTAGTATTTCATTTTCTTATTAATTGTATGTATGTATTTTGTTGGCATCATTTTTGAACAAGTTTTGGATCACAAAAGGGTCACAACTGTGTCAGGGGAGAATCATTGGTGCGAGGTGTCAGTGATGGGGGATGCATGGGAGAAGGTTCACCTGGGGCATACCTTTAAGCATGTGTTCAAATGTTCATGGGGCATTGTCACAGTAGGTGGAGATTCACACAATAACCAAAAGAATATCAAATTCCCATCCTGGGGAGCTCTGCCACATCCTCTAATGGGACAGCAAGAATCCCCTGAGTACCACTGATGGGCCCTTGATAGTGATGACTATATTTATGAACCTTTACTTTTCCAATTGAAACTTAGCCTAGTATTATAGGGTGCCTAAAAGTTACCTCCTGAGAGCCTACTTGTTGCTCAAATGTGGCTTCCTTCTAAGGCAAACTCAGCATATAAATGCATTACCTTACCCCCCTCAGTGTGGGATATGACTCCTGGGGATGAGCCTCCTTGGCACCAAGGGAATACTACCAAGTACCAACTAGCAATGCCCAGGACAAGATACATTCTCAGTAAACACCTGAGAGGATTTTATGCTTTGGACTCCAACTGCTCTCTAGGCTCACTGTAAAGCTGTCTAAGGGCTGAGGGTGAGTACCAGCACAGAGCCAATCTGCAAAATATGGAAAGGTGTTTTCTTTATTTTTGATGGGCAGGGGGATCATTGTAGTTATTTCCTGACATTCAAGGAAATGTCTGAATATCTGTCATAACACAAACTGAATACAAGCTTAAGGGACAGAGACTTCAGTAACAACTTACATCAAGTGATACTGTCTTTCATAAATAGTCTGGAAAAAATAACTAAACAAATAACTTTAGCCTCCAACAATGAGAAAGGAAAAAAAAGAGTAAACCTTGAGGAAGGGGAAGAATCTGATTTCCAGAGCTAACACATTAAAAGTGAAATGTTACCAAAAAAAAAAAAGATCAGAGAAAGAAAAAAAATTAAATTAAAAAGTCAAATGTCCAAAATTCATCAAAAAATTGACAATGCAGAAAAGAATCAGAAAAATATGGCTAAATTGAAGGAATAAAATAAAGTGACAGAAACCATCAATGAAGAGGATAAGATATTAGCTAGACTGGACAAGGACTTATTAAAAAACTATCTTAAATATGCTCAAGTAGCAAAAGGAAAACACAGACAAACAACTAAAGGAAATCAGGAAAATGTCCCTATTAGTCAGTTCTCCAGGATAACAGAACCAACAGGAAATAGATAAACAGAAGATAGATATATAAACAGACAGACATGGACACGGACCTGGACATAGAAACAGAGATACAGATATAGATATAGATATTGTGAGATTTATTATATGAATTGGCTCATGTGACTGTGGGGATGGGCAAGTCTGAATTCCATAAGGCAGGCCACAAGCTGGGAACTCCAATGGAGGTTTTCAATTAATTCCGCATGAGAAGATAGCTGGCTGAAGTAAAGTTGGAAATTCTTCCTTCTAACTATTTAAATCATTAGTTCTCCCTTTAAGCCTTCAAATGATTGGGTGAGACAGCTTTCATTGTTGAAGGCAATCTCCTTAGTTGATTGTAGATGTAGTCAGCCATAGATGAAGCCAACTTAAATAATTTAAACCCATGAAATATCTCACATTAACAATCAGGCCAGTGTTTGCTTGAGTAACTGAAATAAAAAATTCCCCAGACAGGTTCAATAGCAGAATGGAGCTGACAGAAAAAAATAATCAGCAAACCTGAATACAAGACAATTGAAATGGTCCAGTCTAAGAAACAAAGAAAAAGAATTAAGAAAAGTGAACAGAGACTATGAGACTTGTGAGACATCATTACGCTACCAATTTATGCATTATGGGAGTCACAGAAGGAGAAGAAAGAAAGAAAAGTGGGCAGAAAGAGTATTTGAAGGAATAATGGCTGAAAACTTCCCAAATTTAATAAAAGATATGAATACACACATTCAAAAAGGTCAACAAACTTCAAATAGTAAAAGATCCACACCAAAACACATTATAATCACTGTCAAATGACAAAGAGAGAATCCTGAAAGCAAGAGAGAAGCAACCTGTCATGTACAAGGGAGTTTCAATAAGATTAAGTGCCAAATTTCCTATTATATACCATGGAAGTGAGAAGGGACTAGGATGACATTTTTAAAGTGCTGAGAGAAAAAAATAAACTTGGCAAGCAAGAATTCCATATCTTCAAAATGCAGGAGAAGATTAAATAGATAGATAGATGGATTGATAGATGGATGGACTGATAAATTAATAGAAGGATAGATAGTTACAGCAAATGTGGCAAAATGTTAAAATTGGATCTGGATATTAGAGTGGGCATATGTTAGAATTCTCTGGATGGACTTTGTATTATTTTTGTAACCATCCTTTAAGTTTGAAATTTTTTCAAAATAAAAGTTTAAGAAAAAAAATGAAGGTGAGATTAAGACATTTCCAGATAAACAAAAGCTGAAGGAATTCATCACCACTATACCATCCCTACAAGAAATGCTAAAGGGAGTTAGTTTTTCAGGATGAAAGTAAAAGACACTACACATTGGCTAAAGTTATATGAAGAAATAAAGATCTCTGATAAAGGTAATCACATGGTTAAATATAAATATTATATTTTTGGATTATTACTCCAATTTTTAATGCTTTCATAATCTAAAATACAAAAGCATAAAATGTAATTATAAAGCTATGCTGTTGGACACACAGTGGATAAAGATGTAATTTGTGACAAGAACAACATGGTGGGGGACAGAGGAGTATTGGAAGATAATTTGTATATGCCACTGAAGTTAAGTTGGTATCAAAATACATTAGATTGTTACATATTTAAGATGTTAAATTTGAGCCCCATGGTAACAAGAAAGAAAATATCTTTAAAAATATATACATAATGGGAAGCAGATGTGGCTCAACCACTTGGGCGCCCGCCTACCACATGGGAGGTCCCAGGATTGAGTCCTGGTACCTCCTAAAAAAGACAAGCTGAAGCCGACACCGCCTCTTGAAGCAACAGAGCTAGATGCTGCCCCCACCATAATAAGCAGCCAGCAGATGTCGCAGCCAGCAGGGAGTGGATGTGGCCCAGCCCATTGGGCATGCACCTCTCATGTGGGAGGTCCCAGGTTCAGTTCCCGGTGCCTCCTAGAGAAGGCAAGCAAACAATGAGCAGATAGATGAGTGAACCATCTGGGGAAAGGGAGGATAAATAAAAGTAAATTTTTAAAAAATCTTTAATCCATACATATACACACATAAAAAGAAATGAGAAGGGATTCTAAATGTTCACTACAAAATATCAACTAAACACAAAAGTAGAAAGTAATGGAAGAAATAGGGGACAAAAAAAGTATAAGATTTACAAAAACCAAATAGAAGAATGGCAGAAGTAAGTCTTGCATTATCAGCAATAACTTTAAATGGAAGTGGAATAAACTATCCAAACAAAAGGCACAGATTTGCAGACTGGATAAAAAAGCATGACCCAACAATATGCTATTTGAAAGAGGCTCACGTGAGACACAAAGACACAAATAATGGAATGGAAAGTAAGAGAATGGAAAAACATATTCCATGCAAACAGAAACCAAATGAGAGCTGGGGTGGCTATACTAATATCAGATAAAATAGACTACATCAAACCTATATTATAAAAGGTTCAATTCTTCAAGATACAACAATCATAAATACATATGCACCTAAAATCAGATGCCAAAATAGATAAAGAAAACACAGACAAAATTGAAGGAAGAAATCGATGGATATACATTAACACAAGGAGACTTTAATACACCACGTTCAATAATGGATAGAGTGGACACTGTTTGTGTTAACTTGGGCTGTGGCATGTAATTTTAAACTGGGCTCATCACATTGTATTGTGTTTTATGATTGTAACATGAAGAGAATCTGTAATGGATGGAAAACCTACCCCCCCCCCAAAAAAAAAAAAACACTATGGCCTTGGGTCTTCATTAGATGGTATAATCCATGTTCATACAAAAAATGGCTGGGAATGTCTGCTTTCTTTACCTTACATTCAGTCAGCATTAACCTCAGACTATTTATTCTTTATCCAAATGGATTAAAGTCAGCCAACCTATAATGAAGTAGTTATTAAAATAAATGCAATGAATCTGTCTACTAAGTACAAGTTAATGCTTTATTTTGCTAAAATGCCTTGGCAGAATGTATTTGATATAATTACAATTTAGTATGTTTGAGAGGTTTAAAGCCCATTTTTCTCATTTTACTTTGCTGACATTATCTGGTTTTTTGAGGTTCTAAGTTTAACCTGCACATGCAGTATTTTTAAGCAAAGGCTGCAGCTTTTTAACTTATTTTGATCATCTAAATCGATGCAGAAAAGGCATCTGACAAAATCCAGCATCCTTTATTGATAAAAACACTTCAAAATACAGAAGAAATGTTCCACAGTATTATAAAGGACATATATAAAAAACTCACAGACAACAATGGGCTCAATGGGGGAAAGGTTGACAGCTTCCCTCTAAGATTGGGAACAAGACAAGGATGCACACTGTCACCACTGTTATTCAACATTGTCCTAGAAGTTCTAGCTAGAGCAATTAGACAAGAAAAACAAATAAAAGGCAGCCAAAGAGGAAAAGAGGAAGTAAAACTCTCACTACTTGCAGAAGACATGACCCTATATTTAGAAAATTCTGAAATGCCTACAACAAATCTACTTGAGCTAATAAATGAGTTCAGCAAGATATAAGATCAACATGCAAAAATCAGTAATGTTTCTGTTCACTAGTATTGAATCATCTAAGAAAAAAAACTGGAAAAACTTCCATTTACAATGGCAACAAAAAGACTCAAATACCTAGGAATCAATTTATTGAGAGAACTACAAAACACTACAAAATGAAATCAAAGAAGACCTAAATAAATGGAAAGCTATTCCAAGTTCATGAATTGGAAGGCTAAATATCGTGAAGGTGTCAATCCTATGCAAACTGATATATAGATTCAATGCAATACCAATCAAAATTCCAACAGCCTACTTTTGAGAAATAGAAAAGGCAATTACCAAATGTATTTGAAAGGGAAACAGCATGTGAATAGCCAAAAACATGCTAAAAAAGGAGAGTGATGTGGGAAGACTCTCACTGCCTGTCCTCAACTTGTTTAGACAGTGGTCAAATCACCATGGTACTGGCATAAAGAGAGACACATTGATCAGTGGAACAGAATTGAGAGTCCAGAAATAGACCCTCACTTCTACGGCCAACTGGTTTTTGGCAAACCTACCCAGTCCACGTTATTGGGACAAAATATTCTCTTCAACAAATGGTACTGGGAGAACTGGATATCCATAACCAAAAGAATGAAAGAAGACTGCTATCTCACTCCCTATAAAATAATCAACTCAAAATGGATCAAAGACCTTTTATAAAAGCCAGGACCATAAAACTACTCGAAAAAAATGTAGGGAAACATCTTAAAGATCTTGTGATAGGTGGTGGTTTCTTGGATCTTACACCCAAAGCATGCATAACAAAAGAACAAATAGATAAATGGGACCTCCTCAAAATTAAACACTTTTGCATCTCAAAGGACTTTGTGAAGTGGGTGAAATGGCAACCAACTCAATGGGAGAAAATACTTGTAATCACATATCTGATAAGAGTTTAATATCCATGATAAATAAAGAGATCCTACAACTCAACAATAAGAAGACAAACGACCCAATTTAAAAATGGGCAAAAAACTTGAATAGACATTTGTCCAAAGAAGAAATAAAATGTTGAAAAAATGTTCAACATCACTAGCTATTGGGGAAATGCAAAGCAAAGCTACAATGAAATATTTCACACCTATTAGAATGGCCACTACTAAGAAGAGGGCAAACTACAAGTGTTGAAGAGTATGTGGAGAGATAGGAACGCTTATTCACTGTTGGTGGGAATGTAGACTGGTACAGCCACTGTGGAGGACTGTTTGGCAATTTCTAAGGAAGCTGAAAATAGATTTGCCATGTGACCTGGCAATACCATTACTAGATATATACCCAGGAGATGTGAGAACAGTGTCACAAATAGACATCTGCACACCGATGTTCATAATGGCATTATTCACAATTGCCAAAAGATGGAAACAACCCAGGAGTCCATCAACCGAAGAATGGATAAACAAACTGTGGTGTATATACACGATGGAATATTATGCAGCTGTAAGAAGAAATGAAGTCATGAAGCATATGACAACATGGATGAACTTGGAAGACATTATGTTGAGTGAAGCAAGCCAGGCACAAAAGGACAAATACTGTATGTTTGAGCTATTATGAACTAAATTTATTGTGTAAACTCATGAAGTTAAAAACTAGAATACAGGTCACCAGAAAATAGAATGAGGTTAGAAAAGGGAAAGTTGAGGGTTAATCTATGCAGAATTGGTAAAAAAAAAAAAAAAAAGGGGGGGGGTGTTTATAAAACTTTGGAAATGAATAGAAATGGTGAAAGCACTTCATAGTGTTTGTAACTAGCAGTGGTAATATATGGGTATGACAGTGGTTGAAAGGGAAAGTCTAAGGTCATGTATGTTACTAGAAGGAAAGCTAAAAATATATAACATGGGACTGTATAGCATAGCAAAACCTCATGTGAAATATGAATATGGGTAACATTGCATATATAAAACTTTTTCTTTGGAACTGAACAAATATACATTAATGTTACAAGATGTTAATATCAAGTAAAAATACAACCAAAGCAAAATATGGACAGTAGTGTATAGTAATATATTAACAATTTTCCATTAAGGGTAAAAAATGTAATATACTAAGTGAAAGAAACTAGACAAAGATACTACATTTTTCTGACTCCATCTATACAAAATATAAATACAAATAAATTAGAAAGATGTACAGCTCTTTGTACAGCAGGGGAAACATAGAGCGATTGAGAGGAGATTATTAAGGGTAGACCTTTTTTATTAGTCTTTTTTTGTTTATTATTATTATTGGAATAATGAAAGTGCTCAAATAATGATTGAGGTGATAAATGCACAAATATGTGATTATACCAAATGCCATTGATTATACACTTTTGATGAACTGTATGCTTTATTAATATGTATCAATAAAATTGATTAAAAAAAAAAAACCACAAAGGGATACTACTATACACCTATTAGAATATCTAAAATTTTAAACCTGACCATATCAAGTGTGGATGAGAATGTGGAGCAACCAAAACTCTTATATACTGCTAATAGGAATGTAAAATATTATAGTCACTTTGGAAAATAGTTTGGTAGTTTCTTAAATAGGTAAGATATGCCTACCATATGACTCACTTTATTCTTAGATATTTACCCAAGAGAAATGAAAACATACATTGATACAAAGATTTGTACACAAATGCTCATCTCAGATTTATTTGCAATACCCAAAAACTGGAAACAAGCCTAATGTCCACCAACAGGTGAATAAACATATTAAGTGTATATACAATGCAATATTACTTGATAATAAAAAGGAATGAACTATTGATATATGTAACAACTTGGATGAATCTCAGAATAATTATGTTAAGTGAAAGAAGCCAGAGAAAAGAAATACATACTTTATAAATCCATTTATATAAAACTCTAGAGAACACTAACCTACAGAAAACAAATCAGCAGTTGCCTGGAAATGGGGGTGGAGTTTGGGCAGAGGGTGGGGGATATTACAAAGGGGCATGTGGAAATTTTGGGGTGTGATAGATATTTCAGCATCTTGATTATGGTGATGGTTTCATGTATGTATTCATATGGCAAAACTTATCATGTAAACACCTTAAATGTGTAGCTTATTGTATGCAATTATTACCTCAAAAAAAGTTGTTTTTTTATTAAAAAAAAAAAAGAAAAAGAAAAAAAGAAGCAATTCAAAATGGATCAAAGACCTAAACATAAAACCAAGGACCATAAAATTCCTAGAAGATAATGTAGGGAAATATCTTCAAGATCATGTGGTAAGTAGGGGTCTTTTAAACCTTACACCCAAAGCACAAGCAATGAAAGAAAAAATAGATAAATGGGACATCGTCAAAATTAAACACTTTTGCACCTCAAAGGACTTTGTGAAGAGGGTAAAAAGGCAGCCTACACAATGGGAGAAAGTATTTGGAAATCACACCTCTGACAAGAGTTTAATATCCATGATATATAAAGAGATATTACAACCCAGCAAAAAAAGACAAACTACCAGATTTAAAAATGGGCAAAAGACTTGAATAGACATTTGTCCAAAGAAGAAATATAAATGGTGAAAAAAAAAACACATGAAAAAATGTTCAACATCACTGGCTATGAGGGAAATGCAAATCAAAGCTACAGTGAGATATCATTTCACACCTATTAGAATAACCACTATTTAAAAAAAAAAAAAAACAGAAAACTACAAGTGTTGGAGAGGATGTGAAGAGACAGGAACGCTTATTCACTATTGATGAAATGTACAATGGTACAGCCGCTGTGGAAGTCTGTTTGGCAGTTCCTAAGGAAGTTAGATACAGATCTGCCTTGCGACCCAGCAATACCACTGCTAGGTGTATATATATCCAGAAGAACTGAGAGCAGGGACACGAACAGACGTCTGCACACTGATGTTCATAGCAGCATTATTCACAACTACCAAAAAATGGAAACAACCCAGGTGTCCATCAACTGACAAACGGATAAATAAATTGTGGTATACTATTCAGCTGTAAGAAGAAATTAAGTCATGAAGCATCTGACAACATGGATGAACCTGGAGGACATGTTGAGTAAAGCTAGCCAGACACAAAATAATAAATACTGTATGATTTTGCAATTATGAACTGAATATAATGAGCAAATTCATGGAGTAAATAGCTAAAATATAAGTCACCAGAAAATAGAATGAGATTAGAGAATGGAAAGCCAGGGTTTAATATGTGCAGAATTGGTTTTAAAAAAAGTTGTTTGGAAATGAATAGAAGTGGTGAATGCACATCACAGTGTTTATATTTATCATCACTAATATATCATTATGATACTAGTTGAAAGGGAAAGTCTAAGGTCGTGTACATCACTAGAAGGAAAGCTAAAAAAGGAAACATGGTACTATTTAGCATAGTGAACCCTCATGAAAAATGGGTATGATTAATAGTGCATATATAAGAATGTTTTTCTCTGAAACAGAACAAATGTAAATTAATGTTACAAGATGTTAATATAAGGGTGATATTCGGGCAAAATACAACCAATGCAAACTATGGACAGTAGTATACAGTAAACAATGGTAAAAAAAAAAAAAAGAAAGAAAGAAAAGAAGGAAGGAAGGAAGGAAGGAAGGAAGGGAGGGAGGGAGGGAGGGAGGGAGGGAGGGAGGGAGGAAGGAAGGAAGGAAGGAAGGAAGGAAGGAAGAGGAAATATGCTAAGTGAAAAAAACTAGACAAAAAATACTACATATTGTCTGATTCCATTTATAAAAAAAATAAATACAAATAAATTATAGGGATGGAAAATAGATAAATATTCATGTATGGCAGGAGAAGGATAGAGAGTTTGAAATATGACTACCAAGGGATAGGGCTTTTTGATTGTTGGGTTTTGTTTTTTAGTTGTTGTTGTCATTTTCTTTTCTCTTTTTGTGAATAATGAAAATGCTAAAATATTGATTGAAGGGATGAATGTATAACTCTGTGATTATACCAAATGCCATTGATGGTACACGTTAGATGGAGTATATGGTTTATAAATATATTTCAATAAAATTGATGAAAAAATCATATAGAATGACCAAAAACATCTTGAATTGCATAACATAGTTGGAGGACTCAGACTTCCTGATTTCAAAACTTACTATAAAGCTACAGTAATGAAAACAGTGTGGTACTTACATAAGCAGAGACAAATAGTCCAATGGAATAAAATAAACCCACACATTGGTAGCCAATTGATTTTTGCCAAGTTCACTCAATGGGAAAAAAAATAGTCTCTTCAACAAATAATGTTCAGAAAATTGGATATCCACATGCAAAAGAATGAAGTTGTACCCTTACTTTACACCATATATAAGAATTAATTCAAAATGGATCAATGACTTAAATATAAGAGCTGAAACAAAACTCTTAAAAGAAAAGATAGGGGAAAATCTTCAGTTCCTTGTGTTAGACAATGGATTCTTAGATATGACGCCAAAAGCACAAGCAACAACAACAAAAAGATAAAATGGACCTTACCAAAATTAAAAACTTTTGTGCCTCAAAGAACATTATCAAGAAAAAAAGACAACCTACATAAAAAGGAGAAAATATTTGGAAATGATATCTCTGATAAGGGTTTACTATCAAGAATATATAAAAACTCCTACAACTCAACACTAAAAAGACACAAACCAATTAACAAATGGACAAAAACTTGAATAGACATTTGTCCAAAGAAGTTATACAAATGGCCCAGAAGGATATGAAAAGATGTTCAACATCATTATCCATTAGGGAAATGCAAATCAAAACTATAACGAGATACCCACTTCACACCTACTTGGATGGCTATTATTTAAAATACAGAAAATAACTGTCAGTGGGAAAGTAAAATGTCACAGCCACTGTGAAACACAGTTTGGCAATTCCTCAGAAAGTTAAACACAGAATTACAATATGACCCAGCAATTTCACTTCTAGGTATAAACCCAAAAGAACTGAAAACAGAGACTCAAGCAGATATATTTACACCAATGTTCATAGCTGCATTGTTTACAGTAGACAAAAAGTGGAGGCAACCCAAGCGCCCATCAATAGATGAATAAACAAAATGCGGTATATACATGCAGTGGAATATTACTCAGCCATAAAAAATAAGGTTCTGATATATGGTACAACATGGATAAACCTTGAAGACATCAAGTTGAGTGAAATAAGTCAGACAAAATAGGAGAAACACTGTATGATTCCACTTATATAAAATATGTAGAATAAGCAAATTCATATAGACAGAAAGTAGATTACGGATTACCAGATGCTAGGCTGGGGGAGAATGGGGAATTATTGCTTAACTGGTTTAGAGTTTCTGTTTGCAGTGATAAAATAATTTTGTAATTGGATGGTAGTGATGATAGCACAACATTATAATTAATACCACTGAATTGAATTGTATACTGGAAAGTGGTTAAAATGGAAAACTTCATGTTGAATTTATATTGCCATGATAAAAATTTCTAAAAAATAAAAGATAGACAAACTGTTTCTAGTTGTTGTCTCTAGTGAGGAGAATTGGGGGACTTGCAGGGGTGTTTGTACCCTTTGAATTTTGTGCCATGATCATATGTTACCTATCCAAAAATTTTTCAATATACTTCTAAAGATTAAGGAAACAATAGGTGCTTTAGGTTTCCCTGACAATCCCGTGAGATGTACTACACATTGTCTGTTTCTGAGAGATCCTCCATTCATTTGAAGAACATTGCTCATTACCAATGCCATTCATAACAAGGTAGAAAAGCTTTTCGTTTTGACTTAGGAACTCTTCCTCTTCAGTTTAATCTTCTTTCCTATGGACGTTGTATATATAGTTTAGCTCCTTTTTTATCCTCTACAATTCCCTACTTTTTAACATGTGATTGAATGTATATTAATCCCTCTTCATAGCTATCTTGTAATTGGAATTAAATTAAGTGGGTAATTTGTTATTTAAAGTATGTTCCAGGAGAGCAGAGTCCATACCAACCTTATTCACCAGGACAGTGCCTAACAATTAGTAGTTGCTTAGTAAATCCTTGAATTAAATTGAATTGTTATTACATTGTCCTAGGCCTTAGCCCTTGATGTAACCCTGATAAAGCATCATGAGGGCCCTCTACCCTGCTAGAAAAAAAAATCAGCTCAGGATTTCGAGGGTACTCCTCATATGTAGATCCTCATGTTTTTTTAGGAAATCTCTGGAGTAACTGATTATGGAAACAGATATAAAATAAAAAGTTTTGGCTATACTTTAAAAAATGAAAAACTGATGCTGAAAAGTAATTTTCCATCATCACACTTAGCTCTGATTGGAAAATATTTTTTAATGAGCAGTTCAAGCCAAAAGCTTTTCTACCCTTACCACAAAATTATAGCTTCTCAATATTATAATATTCTTGCCTTGATGTCAAAGAAAGTACTATATCAATGCTAAGAGTCAATAATAGGGCCGTATGGGATATTTTTCTATTGGACCAAGGAAAATGGAAAGGCCATGACAGCACAGCTCTGCGATGAAACTGAGGGCCACTGAATGTACACTCTGGATGGGTTATACAAGGCAGGGGACTATATAAGACAGTGAACCATGTGGTGGAAGATAGACTGTGGTTAGCAGTACAAATATGAGAGTGTGCTCTCATGAACTATAACAAATGCACAATACTAATACATGGTGTTAATAATAGGGGGTGTATGGAAAAAATACATCAAATGTAAACTATGGACTATAGTTAGCAGTAAATTTTGATGATGTTCTTTTATAACCTATAACAAATTTTCCACAACAATGCAATGTGTTGGTGGAGGGGTGATGTATGGGAATTCTGCACATTAGGCATAAATGTTTTGTAAGCTCACAACTTCTCCAATAAAAATTAAAAAATATATAGCTTCTTATAAATGGTCACACTGAAAGGCTCTCTTGGTTTGCTTTTACACCCTAAGCCCTGCAGCACCCCCTAGTCCAGCTAATTTGGAATCTAGTCCTCTGAGGACCTTCAATACTTATAACAATATCACCTGCAACAAATTTTATTTGATATGATTTCGCATTTACTAATAATAGTTCCAAAAGACATGCCCATTACACTGTTCTGTGTGAACTGCAGAATGCCTAAAATAACTCCATGTGCTTAAAAAAAATACTGATTAGATATCACCGGAATAATGACTAGATACCTATATCGCCAACTCCCCTCCATACCATGGTACTATTCCCACACCAAATGGGTTAAAAGCTTTGGTCTCCCTCATTATAGAGATATTCAGGACAGAAGCATCCATTGAGGAGAAGATAGTCTGATAGGCCAGCATAATTCAAGACATCTACTCAAGTAGAAACAACAGTTGGATATTCCCTTTGCCCATTCTCCTAGAGAAAAGATGAATTGGCTCTGAACTTTATGACATAATTAATTCAGCCACTTAACTATTTGAGTAAGCCAGCTGCTGCCAGAAAACAGAGAATGATAAGGCCAGAAGCAACCATAAAAAGATCATTGACCAACTCTCTCATTTTATAGAGGAAAACATAGGCTCACAAAACCAAAGACTTACTCAAGGTCCTTACAGCTAGTTAATAGCAGAGTTGGGACAAGCACCCAGGTCACCTGTGTGCCAAGGTAGATACAGCTCCACTAAGTAAATTTTACATCAAATGTACCTCAAAGACTGAACCAACCCATCCTTCCAAGACAGCAATCACTTACTTGGTAAGTGCCCCAGCTGCCTAAACAAGAACCGAAAAGGCACCCCAAGAGATGACCTTAGGATAAACATTTAAAACTCTTATCTTTAATAGTATAGAATGTAACAGTGACATTTGGAAAGGTCAAATGCATCATTAAAAAAATATTTAAGACTAGGTTATAAAATCTATACTAATTAGTATAGACTGTATGTTTTGGATTCTTTCAAAACCTAAGTTTTCATTAGTTCAAGACAGCATATGTACGTGCATTTGTGCATGTATATGCAGGTTTTAGCAATATAATACTTTTTTTCTGACATTTATTTTATATATACATACATATACATAAAGTACATTATCCTTGGTTTTGAAGGTCTATTTAAAACTTTTGTTTGATTTTTTGTTTAATTAAACAGTTATTCACACTAAACTATGTGAAAATTTATGTAAGCATCAAACAAGATCCTATAACTGAATTAGTCATTCCTTTCTCAAATCATGAAACTACAATATCAAATGCCAAAAAAAAATTTTGTAATTAAAGTCATGGAGTATTAGAGCTAAAAGTGAGCTTATAGATCCCCCACCCCACCCCCACCTTTGTAAAGCCACAGAACCTGAGGCCCCAGTGAAATTACTTATCAAGGTCACAGATCCCATTAGTAGCGGAATCAGCAGCACCATAACCAGATATCTAGATGGCAAGTCCAAATTTGTTCCATTATACCATCATTCTTCCTCTGCTCATTTGTGACCAGTGTTCAGTGGTTCTTCCCCAGAAAAATCATTATCAGGAGACTGTGGCCCACTATAGTCCAAGACTCATACACTGGTAGAACTAGAATGGACCTTAAAGATCATTCAGCTCAGTGGTTCCAACCTGACTGAATCTAGCCTACAAATATGTTTTCACTAGCTCAAATTTTATTTTTTAACGTGAATACGAGGGCTTTTGAATAGGACAAGCCTGCTGCATTTGACCCTAATCACTCCAGCTTTACTGACCCACTTCCAGCAGCTTCACGGTTCTCTGTTTTCTCCTTGCCCTCTGACAGCATTAGAGCTTGCTATTCTGAAATCCATAGCAGACATAATTAATAGCACATCAAAGTAAAACTAGTTGATGGCATATATGAGATATGGCATTATGTTTTACCAATAGCAACATTCACTGCGTTACCAATAAAAATACATTTTGGTTTTTTAGGTTACTTAGCTACATATCAGAAGTCTACAAATTATGGCTGGTGAGACAACTCCAGTCTACTGCCTGTTTTTGTGTGGCCCTCTGATCTAAGAATAGTTTCACATTTTTAAAGGGCTGAAAAAGTCGAAGGAAAAATAATATTTTGTGATGTGTAAATTGTATGAAATTCAAATTTCAATGCCAATCAATAAAGTTTTATTGGAACACAACCACTCTCATTTCATTTAAATATTGTCTGTGGCTACTTCTGCATGACAATGATGGATGTAGGATGACCAAATACCAGAAAGTAACTTGTTTCTCTCCCTGTTGCTAGGCTACAAAGGAAAGAATTGTATGTAAATTAGAAGGCAATGAGATGCAATCCTCTCTTTCTGCCAAATTCCACTTCTGATGGTCAAGAACAACCTGTTGAAGCAATGAAGTATGAAAACCAGCTTCAACCTGTTGGCCGGACCTGTGCAGAAGCCCCTTGCTGTACTCACTTGAACTTGCTTAATTAACATAGTAAATTTCCTACCCAGGGGTGGAGTTATTCGCCCACTTTTTGATCATGCAATGTATGTGCAAGCATGATTTCCTGAACATACTAATCATACAGTGTATTAGTCAGCCAAAGGGGTGCTAATGTGAAATACCAAAAATGGGTTGGTCTTTATAAAGGGTATTTATTTGGGGTAGAAGTCCACAGATACCAGGCCATAAAGCGTTAAGTTTCTTCTCTCACCACAGTCCATTGCCACGTGTTAGAGCAAGACAGCTGCCAGCGTTTGCCAGGGCTCAGGTTTCTGGGGTTCCTCTCTTCCTGGGGCTGTGTGTCTCCCAGGGCTTAGCTCCTGTTTCCTCCACAAGGTCAGCTGTAGACCATCAGGCGAACAGCTTGCTTCTTTTCTCCTGGCGCCTTCTTTCCAACATCAAAGCTGCTTCTCAAAAGACTGCTTCAACTGTCCTTTGCCTTGCCTATTTATAATTCAATTCCCCACCCACCAAGGGGTGGGGCTCAACGCCCCTAACCTAACCTAACCTAATCTAATCTAACGCTCCTAACCTAATCATGCCCAGATTAACAGATCAGTTTACAAGCATGATTCAATTATATTTTTGGAATTCATAATTACATCAAACTGCCACATACAGTTATATAACTGTTGTGTATGATCATCCATATGCATAAAAGCTAATGCATAATCAAAGCAAATGCTAAATAGTAACTAGTTATTTAAGCAAGAGTCGGGTCTGGGTCACTTTGGACTGACCTTGGCTCCTTACCTCTGCAGATGTAATAAATGTGAGTTTGCCTAACTCTCGTGTTGAAGTTTTCTTCATGCCCTCTCTGGTTATCCACAAAGGCCCTGCCTTGAGGCCTAACAATAGCAGAACTGACACAGAGACTGCATGTCCTAAAATATTTATTATCTGGTCTTTTACAGAAAAGGTTTGCTGAGTCTTGAGCAAAGAAAATGTTAAAGCCACCAATTAAATGCTGAAAAGACCCAAATATTTGTATGGAATTGCTAACACCTCATCTTACACATCCCTCTCGGATGAATCTTCTTAAAATGTAGCTCAAACCATGCCACTCTACTACCAAAAAACCTTCTAGCACATCCTGCCTACAGAGGAAAGTCTTAAGTCCTTAACAGGCTCTGCATGGTCAGGACTCATCCTCCCATTCCAAACGCATTTCCAAAATCTCCCTTCCTGTGCCCCATATTCCAGGCGACTTGAATTATTTGCTGTCCCTTTATCTTCTCTGTGTCATCCCTCCTATTTGAAATGCCCTGTCCTGAACACAGTGTGATGTAGTAAAAAGAAGTAGGACCTTTAGAGGAGGTCTCAGTTCTAATTCAGACACTTGCCCTTAGGAGTTAGGGAAGTTACTTAACTCTTCCGAACTTCAGTTTTCTCATGTATAAAAGGGAAGTAATACTTATCTTAATGCCTGGCTCATGGGAGTGGCTAAACAAGTGACAAGTGTTATAAATCCCGCCTAACTCCAGTACTACCTCCTCCTTTTGCTTCCTTATCCTTCCATGAGGAAATGAGCTCCCCCTCCTCTACTGTCACATAGTATATTATCGCCTGGATTCTTATGGCTCTGATCACTATCTATTATCTTAAATGATAGTGATTTTTACCCATGTCATGTCTTCCTTTCTAGCCTTGGAACTTCTTGAGGGCAGGATCCATGTGTGACTCACTCTGTATGCCTCACAACCCTGAGAACAATGGCTTAAATATATATATATGTGTGCACAAATATTTACTTAATGAATGGTATGTTCAATGAACTATATATAATGCCTGTTAGGTATATCATGTTGCCTTGGGGTATAAGCAGGGGCCACATCCCTTGTTCTGAATAATAACCTGAGTGCTTGGCAAATATTCAAACATTAGGGAATGAAACTGCTGACATTAAAACAAAAGACTAAGAGAAAAGTGGGCAATACAGTCACTTTTTTCTTGCCATTAGTTTAAGCTATATATGTGCCCTCCATCAATTATAAAGAGATCACATTTAAAAGGGGGAAACCAGCCACTTTCCCAAGGCATACATGTTGAATATCACACATAAAGGCAATGACCTCTGTGCACAGAGCTAAGTAAATCTAAATATTCAAACAGAACCTACATTTAATGAATTAATCATCACACACAATTATGACTAAAGCCTTATCTAGAGCACTGTAGAAAATCAGACCCAAACAGGATAAAATGTAGAAATCAAGTTCCACCTAGGTTAGCAAGTTTAAGGAAAACTGCAGCTGATTTCTGCCAACACAATGCTCCAAGACTCATCACTTCCTAGAAACACTAGCTGTTTGATTTGATGGCCAATTTAATAAGTTCAATAAAAAAGTATCTGTCATTCTTCCTGACTTTTACATTTTTCAACAAGATCACAGCAAGAGTAAATCTCTGCTTGCAACTACTTGTGCTCACACATCTTCCTTCAGAAATCTACTATAAATTACACATTCAACAACTTAAGATTGTATAGCCCTTTCCTTTTTCAAAGCACTTTCACATCCATTAATTCATTTGAGCCTCACAACCCTGTGACGAGGTATAATTACCCCTCATAGTACAGAGGAAAGAAGTAATTTGTGCCAGATCCCAAGATGGTGAAGCCAAGACTGTTACCCGGGTCTTCTGACTCCAATTCCAGTGTGCTTTTCCTTTTTCCCCACACAAAGCAAGAGCCTACCTTTGTTTGGCTGCCACCCAACTTATTTTCAGAAAGTTGCCCAGCTGGCACAGTGTGAGGAAGCAGAGTAGGAGTATAAACATTCCTGTGGTCAAGGAAGTGGGAAACATTCCACCTTTACCTCTAACAATTCAAAGTTTTAGAAATGAAATGTGGGTTAGGTGCTGGGTTTTATTTCCTACCTGTCCTATTTTTTACTCTATATGTATACTCGGAAGCAGAAAATCACCACAAATATCCATGAGTCCCCTGGGCCAGAATATTCTCTTCGATCTTTTGCCCATTCCCAAAGGCTTTGGATTACTTAATTGTTGACTCTTACCACCTGTCTTAGAAAAGAAGGAAGGGATAAAAACCACTTTTTACCCCTAGCTTATCAAACGTTTGCCCTTCCCCGGATGTTTTATTGAACACCTTTTTTCTTAACAACCTTGATCTCTCTGATGTGCCTTAGTTGGTCAATTTTAAGCACAAACCCTTTCAGCTTATCATACACTTCACAAAGCCACTCCCTTTCTAAGGCTTAGTAAGAGCTTGGTTTGATTGTGGATACTGCACCAAGCAGTTTACTATAATAAATAAACAAATAGAAAACCCCAATATTCCCCCTTTTTCCTTTCAGTGAACCCTCACCTTTCCAACTATTTTTGTGACACAATCTGCATATCTTTAACCTCTCAATGAACTCTATTAAAGTGGAGATATACCTCAAAGTCTGGGTAATATGTCTCTGAGGATCAGCATGTCAAATGCCCCATCTTTAAGTACTGCCAGTTGTTTACTCTTGGTCAGGCCTCAATAGAACAAACCATTAAAAGATCAAACTCAACCAATGACCTGCAGGCACTTGGACAATTTATATATTCTGACCAAAGCAGGCAGACAACATCTGCAGGGCAAGCACAAACCCCAAGGGGTAAATCAGAAGAGATGCCCAAGAAACACCAGCTAATAGCAGTTACCATAATACTACTGCTCCCAAGGCCTTTCTCCCTGAACTTGCTTGGCTTCATCTGCCTTAAAAAGGTCCACACACTGGGCCTAGAAATGGTATTCTGGGGATAAATCCACCCAAAATAAAATTATAATCATACAGTACATATTTGCCAGTGACTTTATTTTTCACAATCAACTTTCAGCCAAGAAGGGAAAAAAAAAATATCACTCTAACCAATCGCTGCCCTCCATTCTTCTGGGTATATACTTTGGCACAAAGGGTATATTTGCCCACACTGTTTTGGGGAATATTTATTATTCTTTAATTTACTCCAGGCCTCCTGTCAAACAGCAGAAATAAATCTCCACATGAGGTGGTGGAAGGGGGAGCACCATAGCTGAGTCAGCTGTGACCATGGAGAAAAGTTCCTTCAGAGAGTGCCCAGCAGCCCCCAGCCCTGGCCCTCTCCTTGTGCCTGGGAGACTGTAGGTCTTTGTTACACCCTCAAGCAGAATTCAGTGGCTTGTGAGGCCATCCAGTAATTCTGAAAGTAGACTGATCTTGACCTAAACCATAAGTCAATATATTAATGGGGAAAAAAACAATCACTGAGGTAAAGGTGATTTTCTTAGAAAAGAACTTGCCATGAGGAATTTTTTAATGTCCCCACACTTATCTGTGGCAATCAGAGACCAGGACAAAGCCATTCCTCAAGCTGCTAGCCTTAATTCCCAATTCTTTAGGAGGTGCTGGGGAAGTCCCTTGGTCAGCTTGGATGTAGCTTTGCCCCAGACACAGGTGCTCAACATGTTCAACAGTATAGCAGATTTGGAATCTGCCAAGTAGGGGTGGTTGTAGAGCAAGAGTGTCCCTGGCACAGCTACAGATCCTGTCTTATAAAGTCAAGGCCACTAAAAGGAAAGGCCCAAGGTTCTTGAAGCCAACACCATCAACTTTCACCGACTCCAATCCCGATGTGTCGGGAAATCCATTCAACTCAAAGCCCTGGGCTTGGGAGACACCCTGAAATCCCCCCCCCCCTCCCTTTTCCTTGCAGCGTGGAAGGGCTTAAAGCCCAGAGGCCACAGGTTCAGGGAAACAGCCATCCAAGCCTTCCACTTACTTCTCATAGCGCTGATAAGCGCATTGCCATCTTTGATCACGTCTTTGATGAATTTATTGGTCCTCTCCAGCTCCTGCTCATAGCACTTGAGCCTCTCGCGGAAATCAGGGCTGTCCAGGTAGCAGTCGCTGAACTCCAGCGGAGGATGTCCCATGGTTCTGATGGAGAGGGTTGAAGGAAGGAGGGGAAAGACACAAAGACCAAGAGCATCAGTAGCACAGAAAAAGAAGCAGATGGGGTGCACTAAGGGCGGGACCCTCTTCGGAAGCTCGCAGGCTCCTTCCCATTGGAGGACAGGTACCTGTTCCGATGAGGCTCCTGGTGAGTGCTGGCTAGTCCGTATGGAGAATGAGCGGCCTGGCGGTTGCTTCGGAGGACAGGGAGAACTAACACAGTCGGATGCCGGCGGGGTACAGCCTAGCAAGCAGCATGCCCACAAGGCATTGCCTGTCCGGATAGGCAGCAGAAACCGCAGCCGGCTCGCCCCCGGAGACAGGCCGGATCTTTCCCCAGCAATTGCAAACGTGACACCTCGGCCCGCCCAGAGTGTAGGCGGAGGCGAGCGCTGGGATGCGAGCCGCCTCTCCTCCTCACTCCGCGCTCCCGAGCTAGCTGAGGATTTCCTTTGCCGAACTCCGCGGGCAACCGGGATTGCACTGTCCCCTCCCCCCTTCTTAAAGCTAGAGCCTCCGCCCCGCCCCAGCGAAGCAGGAGTCCGGAGTCCGGAGCCCGAACCCTCGGTGTTCTCCTTCAAATGTTGTTCTTGAACCCTTGGATTTCGTCACCAGGGTCCTCCGGCTGCTAAGAGTTCTTCCTGTTCCAAGGGAGTCGGGCTGCCATACTGCTAGGCACCGGAAGAGTTAACTCGAGGCGGCTAGGAAACGTAGTCTTCCTCAGTCAACACCCAAGCGGGAAGAGGAGGGCGATAGCGCGACACACAATAGCTGTGGTTGCCCGGCGCTTCCCTACGGAAACTGGGGAGCAGTCAGCGCCCTAGGACTCCAGCTGGAAAGCGTGGCGGCCTGGGAGATGTAGTCTTTGCGTTTTCACGCCCCATGACTCCTCCCTGCGGTGTCCCCACCACCCAGCCAGGGAGGCCTTTCTCCCAGAACAGCATTCCCAGCCTGCCCCAGGCTCGCTAGCCCAGCCCAGCCCAGCCTTGAGGGGCCAGTGCTCAGCTGTAGGGTCCGCATGGGATAGTTTCCGAAACTGGAGTAAGAACCCAGGAGGACTCGATTGTGGGCGACCTTTCACTTCCCACTTTTTGGCTGAATTGTTTATTCTTTTTCCTTCCTCTCTTTCCAGACTTCCTCTGACCTACCAACTTCTTTTCCTTTTCTTTTCCCACATCTCCAGGTCCTAGAGCTGTAATTCCCATGGGCCTTCCCTTGAGGGGTTAACTCCTACTATAGGATCGTCTTATTAGGCTCAGAACCCTTACCAAAAAGGGGGGGGGGGCTAGAACTAGGGGTTAATGTTTACCTGAATAGGACCTCAGAGCATGGTTTTTGTAACCCAGCTCATTGCATAGACTGATGATTAAAGCACATGATTTTCCATATGTAAGTGGAACACCTAAAAAGCAGGTTTTGTAAATTATCTTGCAGTTTCCCTATGAGGCCTCTTGTCCATTGTTCATTGCAGGAGAACTGGGAATATTGTTACAGGTAGCTGCTCTGAGATTAAGAGTTAGCTAGAGGCTCAAAAAACTGAAAAATTGTGTACTTGGGCAAAAAGATCCATTTTTACTTTCTGGAAGTGTTTAAATTAGATTGCCTGTGAAGAAAAACAAGCCCAAACTGAAAGGGGTTTTAAATAGAGTAGTAAGGGCCAACTCATCTGCATTAGTGTCCTATTGCTGCTGTAACAAATTGTCACAAACTTGGTGGCTTAAAACAACAGAAATTTATTATCTTACAGTTCTGGAGGTCAGAAATCCAAAAGGGACCTCTCTGGGCTAAAATCAAAGGGTCATCAGGGCTGTGTCCCTTTCTGGGGGTTCTACAGGAGAATCCCTTGCCTTGCCTTTTCCAGCTTCTAGAAGCCATCCACATTCCTTGGTTCATAGCCCCCTTCCTCCATTTTCAACTCCAGTAATGCCTGGTCAAGGCTTTCCCACATTGGATCACTGACTCTGTCTCTTCTGCCTCTCTCTTTCACTTACAAGGACACACAAATTATACAGGATAATCTCTTTATGTAAAAATCCTTGACTTAATCACACCTTCAGAATTCCCTTTGGCATGTAAAGTAACATATTCACAGGTTCCAGGGAATAGGATGTGGACATCTTTGGGGAGCCGTTATGCTTCCTACCACACCACTGATAATTCTATAACCCACCTCGCTAATCCTCAAAATAAACCTATGAGGTTGGTATTATTATTCCCATATAAAGATGGGGAGGTGGCATCAAAGAGAGGTTAAATGACTTTCCTAAGGATACACAGCAAGTAAGTGGAATGCTTGAACTTGGGCCTAGCCTGGCTAGTTCTAGAGGTACTGCTTTTAACTACTACACTATATCACGAGTATGGTAAAGAGTCCAATGAGGAAAGACCTTTTGAAAATTAATAAGTAACCACATCCCAGGAAAGGATTTTGTTTTCTACTCTTTTTATCTTTAAGGTTAATTTATGGGAAAATATCCAAAATGGGCTTTAAATGCACCATTGACTGAGAAATACAGGTACTAAGGGAAGGTGCCCACTGAATAGGTATATGGTCTTTCATTCTAGCAAAATTCCGTGTAGCATTCACTCATTCATTCAACAAGCATTTTTTGAATTCCTGCCATATGCTAGGCATGGTCCCTTAAATAGCCTATACCTATATTTTGGTCACTATGAAAATTACTATTGCCATTATTCATGTTAAGTTCAATCATGCTTATCTAGCCTCCTATACTCAAAGTATTTTATGGTCATCTTTGTTATCCTTTACCTAGACAATGAAACAAAAGCACAGAGGAAAACAAATGCCCTAAACTAAATATGAAAGAAGAAAGAGGGTTAAAATCAGAACTCATTCCCTCAGATAATAGCTACATTTATTGAGCACTATCCTAGGTGCTTTGCATACTTTATATCTAACCCTCACAACAGCCCTATATGTATGTGGTCTTCAAATTTTTATTCACATAATCTCTAAAAGAACTTTGAGAAACTCTTTACTCCCCACACATTTTTAGGTTGACATCTAATTTTTTTCATCAGGTTTAAGCAGCTGCAAAAGAAGTAAATGTAAATATTGGCTCTTAAAATAAAACTGTATATCACTCTTTTAAAGGTATCCACTGGATTCTAAATGCCAGAGTGATTTTACACCCAATATCAAACATTAAAAACAGAACAAAACAAAAAAGAGCATAAGATCTCCTTAACCCTCAGAAAATTTACATTGTTCTTTTCTCCTTGATATCAAATTATCATATACTCTCCCCACAGAGTTTTATCCTATCAAAGCATCTTTTTATGCTTGAAAGTCTTTTATTGATCCCAACATTGAATTTCTTTGCAACAAAATTATGTCCACAAATAGAAATTGAAGTATTTTCATTTACTTTTGCCCATAAGTTTCCAAGTAGTAAAAAATCCCCTCAATAGAATTACAACTGCAAATATTATACATATATAATGGATAAAAACATGAAGATATTACACATCTTGATTGTTATTGTGAAACACTAAGTATAAAATTTTATTGGAAACGCATCTCTTAGTGAAATGGGCGAGGAGAGGGAAGGTTACATGCCATTGACATTAAGAAGATCCCTGGACACCAATATTTGAAATTGTCTGTTTTAATTTACCAAAGGCTGCTGGTGCAAAATACCAGAAGTGGGTTGGCATTTACAATAGGAATTTGTTAGGGTAAAGCTTACAGTTCCGAGGCTGTGAAAATGTCCAAATCAAGGCATTATCAGAGATGCTGTCTTACCAAAGGTAAGTCCAAAGATCCTGGACTCCTGCCACGTGGCAAGGCAAAATGGTGGAGGGAGGTTGCCTGTCTCTGCTTTCTCCTCCAGGTTCACTTTCTCCCCAAGCTCAGCTGTGGACAATCAGGCACAATTATTTATCTCTCCCTCTTCTCTGGACTGTGTCTCTTCAGCTTCTAGCTGCTCCATGATTCCAGCCTCCGGCCTCTCTCTCAGCCTCTTGGGGTTTCTTGGTCTTTCTACAGCTGTAGGAGATCCTGAAGTCCTCTCTCACATGACAGAGTAAAAATGGCAGAGCCTTTTCTGTCAGGAAAGCCCACTTAAACATATATGACTCCAGTAAATCCAGTAAAAGGATTAGGACTTACTCTGGGTCCTGCAATCTAATCAAAGGCCCTTAACTAAAGCAATCTAATCAAAGATGGTGTAGCAGTTTGGTATTGTTTATGAATTCCAAAAATAGATATTGGATTATATTTGTAAACTGGTCTGTTCCTCTGGGCATATTAGATTGTATTAAATTTAGAGGTTTTACTTTTACTTTATTAAATTATGATTAGGGCTTTGATTTGGCCACATCAGTAGGAAAACAACATGGCAGAGGAGAGAGTTGGAGTTTTTGATGCTGGAGCACCAGGAAGTAAATACACAGGAGAAGAACACAGAGGAATAGAGACTACTCAGTAGATACAGCAGAGGCTCCAGGAAGAGAATGAGCTCGGGAGAGAGACGAGACTTATTCCAACCTACAGCTGAGATTGGAAGAAGCTGAGACCACGGAGCCTGAAGAGGAAGAAGAAAGGCTGAACCCTTGCAAACATCGCCTGCCATCTTGCTCCAACACATGGCCAATGACTTTGGGTGATAAAGTACCTCTTATGGTATCTTGGGTTGGACTCTTTAGGGCCTTGTGACTCTAAGCTTCTACCCCAAATAAATACCCTTTATAAAAGCCAACAGAGTTCTGGTACTTTGCATCAGCATCCCTTTGGCTGAATAGCACAGAATTTGGTACCAAGAGTGGGGTCATGCTTTTGCAATTACCAAAATGCTGGAATGGTTTTATAAATGGGTAAGTTATGTTTTTTGGAGGAATTAGGAGATGCTTGATGGAAAAGGCCTAGATTGCTTTGAAGAGACTACTGGTAGGAATATGGACACTAAAGAGGCTTTTTATGAGGGCTTAGAAGTAAATGATGAAACTATTATTGGAAACTGAAGGAAAGGCAATCTGTGTTTCAAAGTTGTAGAGAACTTAGCAAGATTAACTCCTGGTGTTATATGGAAGGCAGAAGTTGAAAATGGCAAGCCTGGACATTTAGCTGAAGACCTTTCCAAAGTAAACTCATAGACTGCAGCTTGGCTTCTTCTTGCAGCTTATAGTAAAATGCTAAATGAGAGAGATAAGCTGAGAACTGAACTGTTGGGCACAATGAAACCAGAAACTGATTCTGGAAATTCCAAGTCTCTGGAAATGAAGCCCCCAGATGATAGTACCCCATTTGAGGACTTAACTAAACTTGGAACTTGTAAATCAGGATTGAAAATGCAGTTATCTAGGAAAGATTTGTGGGAAGTCTTACTGTCTGATGGCTTGGACTCCTGCTTCTTGCATGTTAAGCCAACAAGCTTTTTGAGAGAGCTGTATGAACAAAATCACTGTCATTTGGACTAAAAGGGACATCAATGGGAGATATGGAAGGGGAAATAGCTTTAATAGGAAAAACATGGAAGCTGAGATCTGGAATTAAGACATAGCCTCTGGCCAGGAGAGGAACCCCACCATGTGTACAGAGAGGGTGAGTTTGCCCCAGCAGTTGAAGAGGGTGGATGTTCCCACCCACTGTTCAGAGAGAGTTTTGCCACCCCAGGGTTAATTATGATTAGGGCTTTGATTTGGCCACATCATTAGGAAAACAACATGGCAGAAGAGAGAGTTGGAGATTTTTATTCTGGAGCACCAGGAAGTAAATACACAGGAGAAGAACACAGAGAAATAGAGAGAGCTCTGTAGATACATCAGAGGCCCCAGGAAGAGAATGAGCCTGATAGCCTACAGCTGCAGCTGAGCCCAGAGAGAAACGAGCCCTGGGAGAGAGATAGGAGACATATCCTAGCCTACAGCTGAGACTGGAAGAAGCTGGGACCACCAGAGCCTTAAGAGGAAGAAGGAAGGCTGAACCCTCACATACATCACCTGCCATCTTGCTCCAACACGTGGCCAATGACTTTGGGTGAGAAAGTACCTCTTATGGTACCTTGAGTTTGACTCTTTAGGGCCTTGTGACTGTAAGATTCTACCCAAATAAATACCTTTTCTAAAAGCCAACAGAGTGCAGATGTGATACTTTGCTTCTGCACCCCTTTGGCTAACTAACACAGATGATCTAATCAAAAGGTCCCTTAACTGAATCTAGCTGAAATGTCCCAAATAAAATGGGCTTATATGTACAGGAATAGGTTAGATTAAGAACATAATTTTTGGGGGTCCACAAAAGACTCAAACCAGGACACTGTCCCTTTGTTTAGCCCCAAGGGCTTTTATCCAATAGTAAGATCTCTGACCATTGAGCAGTAAGCTCTCTAGCAAATCACTTTTAGGAAATAGTACTAAAGGATGTTGACAATTTGGCAATTGGTTCCCTTTGAACTACTTGATGCCTTCATAGCCCTTGGAAATTCTTCATGTAACCTCACTCTAGGGTGAGGATAGCTGCTGTAGTATCATTATCCTCACTTTATATATGAGGAATAGTAGGCTCAGAAAGGTTCAATAATTGCCCAGTCACACACAGCCAGTAAGGATTTAACAAGTTGCACTAGTTAGATGCAGTTTTGAAACTGTGAAAGAAATAAGAATGTGTGCACACACACACAGAAGAAGGATTTACCATCATTTTACAATAAAGCAAAAGAAATTCCATTTTGAACATTTCTGGGTGATGCCTATGTTCTATATCTTGATAGGTGCTTGGATCACACAAGCGTACACATTCGTTGAAACAGCCAATAGATACTTAAGATGTTTACATTTCACTCTATGTAAATATTACATCACAAGAAGAAAAAACTATAAACACATATTGAACTTTAGTTAATGATATGCATGCTGAATTATTGAGAAAGAAAAGTACTAACGCCTGAAATTTGCTTTGAAATGCATAAAAAATAAGATTGATAGGTAGATACAGGGATGTGTATAGTTGGAGAGATATGTGATGACGAAAATTCTTTCAACTTTGCTGTTTGAATTTTTTCATAATAAAATGTTGGAGAAGAAAATCCCATTACCCCTGTCTGTTTCCTATATGTCAAGGTAACACTACCTCCACAGTCCCATCTCTTTCTTAAGCCATCACTCTCAGCTGTGCTGCTGTGGAAGGAACACTGAGCTTGGAGTAATAGATAATACAGACCTGAAGTAGAGTCTAACTCCACCCCTTCAAGCTCTGTAACCTTGGGCAAGTCACCTAAACTTTCCTCTCTTGGAATAATACCTTCTTCACAAATTCCTGTAAGGATTAACTATAGATAATGTGTGTGGAAGTGATGTCATATAATAACACCTCAAATAAATGTTGGATGAATCCAATAATTTTTCATCATTCTTGTCCTACCAGCTCCAGAGGAGAAAGGAATCAGAATGCCCACAGTGATGTTCCTAGAAAAAATTACTATTTATGTACCAACATAAGTTGATCCCAGTTCATTATCATCATAGGAAAAAAACCATGCTTCTGCCCAAACAAATTTACATTTCAATTCAAATAGAACCTCTAGCCAGGTTTGTGATCAGGTAAATATGTTATCTCATCTGTAGGACACTAAGAGGGTCCATAGCATAGTAACATGGCCAAAACTCCCCTTTCATTTTAAGGACCAGAACCTGAAATCCTGAAGTTAATAATTTTGATGGATTACTCTAAGGTGGGGATACAGAATGCCTGAAAGTCTTGACACTTCAGTTTGATCATCCAGGATAGGTGCTTATCAGCATGATATGTTTGCATGTCCTTAATGCTGGAATCAGGACCATAATGCTTTCACCTGATGAAGCAGAGTCAGAGCTCCGATCAGGCTCCTATAAATTGTATATTGCTTTCAAAACTTGCAAGAAATAAAGTGAAAGAAAAGAAAGAAACAAGATGTTGAAGACACATGGTCATGCGAAGCAAGGCAGGAACACAAGCCAGGGAACCCCAAGGGTCACCGGCCAGCCAGAACTCTATGGACCCCAGGATCCTGGCCACCAAAACTGTCATGATTGCCTTGTTCTAGTATGCTTGTAAAAAAAAGTTGTAAGAGGCTGTCCTCAATGTGGTGACATCTCTTGAAAAAAACCTCCCCAGAGATTCAGCAAATAAAAGGACAAATCCCACTTGCTTAGATCTCTGGAGGTTTGTAGAGACTGGAGAAGGACTGCACAATGCCGAATCAAAGAAAAAGGAAAATATCAGATAGGAAACATCACGGACACACCAGTCTACTTCCCTCTCCCTCACTGGATAGCATACAGCTTGGGAATTGCTCAGAGGCAGCAGCCCAGATCTCACTCACCTCCCACAAGTGACACAGACTATAGAGCCAATCGCAGCAGCAATTTAGAACCTAAGGCATATCCAGGCACCAGAACCCAAGTCCACAGAGACCCAGGGAGGAACATGGGCCACTGAGGAATGCTGCATTCAAAAGGGCCCTGTGGGGGGGGGGGCGCCGGGAAGAGTGGGTAGAAGAGTGGCTGGTAAGTGGTGAGATAATTCAATCCAATTTCTGTTGACTGGATCATCTAAACACAAAACAGACTTTTCAGAAATGACTTACCTTTCTGGATTGACCATCTGCCTCCCAGGGGTGGAATACCCTAATAGGGAAGAAACCAGATGCAGAAAAGCCTCACAAAGAAAAAATAGGGAAGGGTAAATTGAACTGCTGTAAGATAGGAGGGTCCCAGACCTGAAAAGAGTAAGGAAAAGGGGGCACTGAGTGAGGGAGAAAATTCAAACAAATCATAGGAGCTGGGGAGGAAAGTCTGCACATAAACAAACAAAACAGATCAAGAATCCTGGAGAAGAAACAGGGAAAAGGAAGCTTTCTTCTGAATACTCAAAAAGTGCACTCTTAAAAATTGTACCACGTATCCAGGGCAAGAATCAGATGAAAAAGAGCTAAGAAAATCTTATCAGTTAAACACAGGCTATTCTAAAGTTCTAGAATAAGTTGGACCAAGTGTCAAAGAAAAACCTTACCACAAAGCCAATCAACATTAAAACCCTAGACAAAAGGGAGAAACTGAACTTCAGATAATCAGGTGCCTAGACTTCAGCAAAAATTTACAAGCCATACTATGAAATAGGAAGATCTGGCTCAGTCAAAGGAACACATTAAAACTTCAAAGGAGACACAGAATTTGGAGCAACTAATCAAAGAAGTTCAAAAAATTTTCCTAAAGGAAAGTATGCATAAAGAGATAAAAGATATTAAGAAGATAATGTATGTGCATAAAGAAGAATTTGAAAGTATAAAAAGAAACATAACAAATTATAGGGATGAAAGGCACAATAGTAGAAATTAAAAATATACTAGAGGCAAACAACAGCAAACTGAACAAGCAGAAGAAAGAATCAGTGAACTGGCAGACAGGACATTTGAATGATACAGTCAGAAGAACAGATAGGAAAAAATTGAGCAGTGTCTCAGGAATTTGAGTGACAGCACAAAGTACACAAACATATGCATAATGGCTGTCCCAAAAGAAGAGAAGGGAAAAGGGGCAGAAAGAAAATTTGAGGAAATAATGGCTGAAAATATCCCAATTCTTATGAAAGACATAAATACATATATCCAAGAAGTGCAGCATACTCCAAACAGAATAAATCCCCACAGACCTACTATGAGACAGATACTAATCAGATTGTCAAATACCAAAGATAAAGAGAGAATTCTGAAAGTAGCAAGAAAAATGGGATTAGTCATATACAAGTGATCCTCAATAAGAATAAGTGCTGGTTTCTCATCAGAAACCATGGAGGTGAGAAGGCAGTGGTATGATTTATTTAAGGTACTGAAAGAGAAAAATTGATAGCCAAAAATTCTTTATCTAGCAAAACTATCCTTCAAAAATGAGGGAATTTAAAATATTCAGAGGTAAACAGAAACTGAAAAAGTTCATCAACAAAGACCTGCCCTACAAGAATTACTTAAGGGAGTTCTGCATGTTGAAAAGAAAAGACAGGAGAGAGTATCATAGAGCAGTGAGAAGAAGGGAATATTTTCAGTAAAAAGTAACTAAAAGGGTAAATGCAAAACCCTATAGTACTGTATCCTCAATATAAAACTCTACTCCTTAATTCATATAAGATGCAGAATACAATTGAACAAGAAAAAGGTATCTTTCCTGATAATGGGAAAAATATAAAGTGGTGAAATGGAATAAAAACAATATAGAGGAATGAAGGGTTATGGGAGCAGAGAAAGTGTATGCTATTGAAGCAAGTTGGTATCTTTTCAAAATAATAGATTATAGATGTAGGTTGTGTAATAAAAATGCCAGGGTAACACAAAGAATGTATTTTTTAAAATATGCATCAAAAGATAAGAGAAAAGGATCAGTCAAATACATCACAAAACATCAATTATACAGAAAAGGAGGTAGCAATAAAGGAAAAAGACAGGCATACAAAATAAAAAGATATGACATAAAAATGAAAGGACAAAATGGCTTAAGTTAATACTGGCCTTACAGTACTGAATGTGAATGGAGTAAATTCCCCAATCAAAAAACACCAAGTGGCAGGATGGTTAATAAAGCTTGTGAAATCTATATGTTGTTCACCTTACAACCAAAGACACAAATAGGCTGAAAGTGAAAGGATGGAAAAAGATATTCCATGTAAATTGTAACCAAAAAAGAACTGGGGTAGCTATACTAATATCAAACAAAATAGATCTTCAAGTAAAAAGCTGTTATAAGAGACAAAGAAGGACACTATATATTAATAAAAGGGACAATCCACCAAGAAGAAATAACAATCATATTTATTCATCTAACCACGGTGCCCCAAAATTCATGAGGCAAACACTGGCAAAACTGAAGGGAGAAATAAACACTTATACAATAATACTTGGAAACTTCAATATACCACTCTCATCAATAGGTAGAATATCTAGACAGAGGATCAATAAGGAACCAGATAACTTATATAATATGATAAATAAATTAGACTTAACAAGCATACAGAACATCGCACCCCAAAACAGCAGGATATAAATTCTGCTCAACTGTACATGGATCATTCTCCAGGATAGACCACATATTGGGTCACAAAACAAGTCTCAATAAATTATAAATGATTGAAATTATACAAAGCATCTTCTCTGACCATAATAGAATGAAGCTGGAAATCAGTAACAGGTGGAGAACTGGAAAATCCACAAATATATGGAAGTTAAATAACATACTCTTAAACAATCAGTGGGTCAAAGAAGAAATTGCAAAGGAAATCAGTAAATAACTTGAGACAAATGAAAATGAGAACACAACATATAAAAACCTATGGGATATACAGAGGACAGTACAGAGAGAATTTATAGCCCTGAAGGCATACATTAAAAAGAAGAAAGAGCTAAAATCAAAGGACTAATTGCACACTTGAAGGAACTAGGAAAGAACAGCAAACTAATCCCAAAGCAAGAATAAGAAATAATTCAGATTAGAGCAGAAATAAATGAAATTGAGAGTTTAAAAAATAGAGAAAATTAGCAAAACCAAAAGCAGGTTCTTTGAAAACATCAGTAAAATTGACAAACCCTTAGCTAGACTGACAAAAAAGAGAGAGATGATGCAAATAAATAAAATCAGAAATGAGAGAGATGACATTACAACTGACCCCATAGAAATAAAAAGGATCATAAAAGCATACTATGTATGCCTAGAAATTAGACAGCCTAGATGAAATGGACAAATTCCTAGAACCACATGACAACCTACACTGACTCTAGAAGAAATAGAAGACCTCACGAGACCAATTCCAAGAGATTGAACAGGTCATCAAAAACCTCCCAACAAAGAAAAGCTCAGGACCAGATGGCTTCACAGGTGAATTTTACCAGTCATTCCAGGAAGAATTAATACCTTTCCTGCTCAAACTTTTCCAAAAAAATTGAAGATAAGGGAACACTACCTAACTCATTCTGAGTCCAACATCACCCTAATACCAAAGCTAGATGAAGATACTGAAAGAATAGATTAGAGACAAATTTCTCTTATGACTCTAGATGCAAAGAACCTCAAGAAAGTACTTGTAAATTGAATCCAACAACACATCAGAAGAATTATATACCATGATCAGGTGGGTTTTATCCCAGGTATGAAAGAGTGGTTCAACATAAGAAAACCAATTAATGTATCACACCACATTAATATAATGAAGAAAAACCCAAAATCATTTCAGTCACCACAGAAAAGGTATTTGACATAGCATTTTGGAAGGTAGTACTGTGCTACTAAAGGAACAGAACTATGAAAAAAATTCCTGGAGGGAAACGGATGTGGCTCAAGAGGTTCGGCGTCCGTCTACCATATGGAGAGACCAGGGTTCAATCCCCGGTACCTCCCGGTAAAAAAAAAAAAAAAAAAAAAAAAAAAAATTCCTGGAGACTCCTGCTGAATGGTGGCATCTAAATCATAAGGTTCTATTAATGATTCTTGAACTTTGCTTTGCCGAAGAATCACCCAAGGTGCTTGTTAAAATTGTAGATTTCCCTGTACTCCTTTCCCAGAAATTCTGAAGGTATGATATGCATTAAGATATGGATTGAGGCCTGGGAATAATGAATCAGAAAATGGGGGAAGAGAAGGATTAGGTAAGGCTCCTGGGAAAATCTGAATTTTTAACAAGTGCCACAGGTGATTGTAATGGAGGAATCAACAATCCAGGCATCCATTCCTATACAGTGATATGGGATTTTACCTACTAAAACTGGTTGAGGCATGGCAGTCCTCAGTACATCAGTGGTTTTGTTTAAAAACATGAGGGAAACTTTCCATTCCTCACTTTGTCACTAGTTAGGCTTTCTGGCTTCCTTATTAGTGCATCTTACATCTGATTCTAAGCTAATAATTAAATAAGTATGATTAAATAAATGACTATATTTTATATGCAGTCATTTTCATTGATATCACATAATACCTTATATACTTATTTTTCTTTGTGGTCAACTTTTTAAATGTATATTTTTATTAGAGAAGTTGTGACCTTACAAAACAATCATGCATAATGTGCAGAATTCTCATACACCATCCCTCCACCAACACCTTACATTGTCTTGGAACATTTGTTACAGATTATGAAAGAACATGATCAGACTATTACCACTAACTAGTCCATAGCATACATTTGGTATATTTTTTCCATATACCCCCTATTATTAACACCACGTATTGCACATTAGTTATAGTTCATGAGAGAACACTCTCATATTTGTACTGTTAACCACAGTCCATCATCCATGTGGTTAACTTTTTTTTTTATTATTGTTGTTAGAGCAGGTCCAGGTTTACAGAAAAATTATGCAAAAGTGGAGTTCCCATATACTCTGCCCCCCACAGTTTTAGTATATGTGTGGTAACTTTGTTAACAACTGATGGAAATTATTGTTATAATTATATTATTAACTATAGTCCATAGTTTACATTACAGTCCATTGTTTATATTAAGTCCATATTAATATATGGACTTTGTATTGTATGATTCCATGAATTTTTTTTTTAAAGATTTATTTTTATTTATTTATCCCCCCCACCCCCAGTTGTTTTGTACTTGCTGTCTGCTCTCTGTGTGTTCTTCTGTGTCTGCTTGTCTTCTCTTTAGGTGGCACTAGCAACTGATCCTGGGACCTTCTGGAGTGAGAGAGAGGCACTCAATCTTTTGCACCACCTCAGCTCCCTGGTCTGCTGCATCTCTTATTGTCTCTCCTCTGTGTCTCTTTTTGTTGTGTCATCTTGCTGCTCCAGCTCTCTGCGTGGGCCAGCACTCCTGCGTGGGCCAACTCTCCTGTACAGGCCAACACTCCTGCACGGGCCAGCACTCCACGTGAGCCAGCTCTCCCCTTGCCTTTCAGCAGGAGGCCCCAGGAATTGAACCCTGGACCTCCTGTATGGTAGCTGGGAGCCCAATCGCTTGAGCCACATCCATTTCCCTGGATTTATTTTTTATTTATATTCTGATAATATATATACAACATAAAATTTCTCATTTTAACCATTTTCAAGTATACAATTCAGTGATGTTAATTACACTCACAACATGCACTCACCTTTAAAATTTTCTTTTCTGTAGGATTACAGAAACATGCAGGAAGGGCAAAGTTCCCTCCCCACCCACACACACAAAATTTTTCCTGTTATTAGCATTTTGCATTAGTGTGATACCTTTGATAAAATTCGTGAAGCAATATTAGTATATTACTAATTTTCATGCACTTTTTACATGATGTTGTATAGTTCTATGGGTTTTTGTATGTGTATCTGTGATAATTTATATAAAACCCAAACTTCCCCTTGTTTACCCTTCTCAAATATACAATTCAGTGTTTTTAATTACATACCCAAAATTGTGCCTCCATTCCCATTGCCCACTGCCAAAATTTTTTCATCACCCCAAACAGAAACTCCATACGTTAAACTTAACTCCCCATTTCCCTCTCCCTCTTGGCCTCTGCTAACCTGTATTTTAGTTTCTGACTTCATGAATGATTAATTTTGATAATTTCATATATGTGAAATCATACCATATTTGTCCCTTTGTGTCTGGTTTATTTCACATCCATGATGTCTTCAAGATCCATCCCTGTTGTAGCATGGAATCAGAACTTCATTACTTTTACGGTCGAATAATATTCCATTGTGTGTATATGCCACATTTTTAAATACATTTATTTGTTGATGGACACGAGTTGCTTCCACCTTTTAGTAATTGTGCATAATGCTGACATAAGCATCTGTGTACAAATGTCTGTTGTAGTCTTTGCTTTTAATTCTTTGGGTATATACCTCTAAGTGTGATTTCCAGGTCACATGGTAATCTGAGTATTTACCATACTGTTTTCCACAGTGACTGCACTAATTTACATTCCCACTAACAATGTACAAATGATCCTATCTCTCCACTTCCTCTCTGGCACATGTTGCTGTCCGTTTGTTTAATAGTAGCCATTCTAGTGGGTGTGAGATGATAATTCATTGTATTTCTTATTTGCAATTTCCTGGTGGCTAATGACTTTGAGAATCTTTTCATGTGCTTATTGGCATATGTGCCATTTTTATAATTGGGTCCTGTGTCTTTTTGATGTTGAGATGTACACGTTTTTCACAAATTATGGATATTAAACCCTTATATGGTTTCCAAATATTTTCTTCTACTCTGTATGTTGCCTTTTTACTTTCTTGATAAAGTCCTTTGATGCACAAATTTTAAAAATTTTTATGTAGTCCCATTTATCTTTTTTTCCTTTTGTTTCTCATGCTTTTGGTGTGAAGTCTAAGAAACCACAATGTATCACAAGTCCTGAAGTAGTTTCCCTATATTTTCTTCAAGGGTTTTATGGTTTTATTTCTTATATTTAGGTCTTCCATCAAATGTGAGTTAACTTTTGTATGATATTAGGCAAGAGTCCACTTTCAAATTTTGCATATGACTATCTAGTTCTTCCAGCTTCTTTGCTGAAGAGACTATTCTTTCCCCACTGAGTGGACTTGGCACAATGGTAAAAGATCAGTTGGCAAAAGGTGTGAGAGTTTATTTCTGAACTCTCAATTGTAGTCCAATGGTCTATATGTCAGTTCTTGTGCCACTACCATGCTGCTTTGATTATTGGAGCTTTGTAACAAGTTTAAAAATCAGGAAGTATATGTCCTCCAACTTTGTTCTTTTTCAAGATGATTTTGGCAATTTGGGGCTGCTTACTATTCCATATGAAGTTGATGATTGGTTTTACCATTTCAGCAAAGAAGCCTATTGGAATTTTGATGGGAATTGTGTTGAAATCTTTATATTGCTTTGGGTACAATTGACACTGTAACAATGTTTAGTCTTCTAATATATGAATATTGAGCATCCTTCTATTTATTTAGGTTTCTTTAACTTCTTTCTGCAAGTTCTACAACTCCATTACATCTTTGGTTAAATTTATTCCTAGATATTTGATTCATTTAATTGCTATTGTAAATGGAATTTTTTCTTCATATCTTCTTCAGATTGCTCACTAAGAGTGTATAGAAACACCACTGATTTTTCATGTTGATCCTGTACCCTGCCACTTTGCTGAATTCTATTATTAGCTCTAATAACTCTTTAGTGGATTTTTCAAGATTTCTCTATGTATAGGATCATGTCATCTGCAAATAGGGAAAGTTGTACTTCTTCCTTTCGTATTTGGATGCCTTTTATTTCTTTTTCTTCCCTAATTGATCTGGCTGTAACGTCCAATTTGATGTTGAATAACAGGGTGACAGTGGGCACCCATATCTTGTTCCTGATCTTAGGGGGACAGCTTCCAGTCTTTCAACACCGAATATGATGGTAGCTGTAGGTATTTAATATATGTCTTTTATCATATTTAGGATATTTCCTTCTATTTCTGGTTTTCTGAGGGTTTCTTTTTAATATATTTTTTATTTTTTTAAAGGTACTTAGATTACACAACTGTTACACAAAAAATACAGGGATTCCCATATGTCCCACTCCTCATTCCTCCCACACCCTCCTACATAAGCAACATCCTTCATTAGTGTGGCACATTCATTGCAATTGATAAACACATCCTGGGGCATTGCCATTGAGCATGGACCATAGTTCACATTGTAGTTTACACTCTCTCCCACACAATTCTGCAGGCTATGGGAAGATATATAATGGCATTTATCTGTCATTGCAATGCCATTCAGGACAATTCCCAAGTCTCCAAAAAGCCCCCACATTACACCTGTCTTTCCCTCCCCCTGCCCCCAGAGCCTCCAGTGGCCACTGCCTCCACACCAATGCTGTAATTTCTTCCATTGCTAGAATCACAATGAGTCTATTGTAGAATACCAGTTAAGTCCACTCTAGTCCATAGTTAATTCCCCAATCCTGAGGATTCTGGGATGGTGATGTCCACTCTACCTCTAATTGAGAGGGGGCTTTGATCCCATACAGCTGATGGATGGGACTCTCTTGACTGCAGTTGTCAGTTCTCTCATTTCCTTAGTATGGTGGTTGTCCATCCTCACCTCCTTGTTAGCTGTCCTGGGTGAGTCCAATGAACTGGAGAGTAGGTATTACAACTCTGCTGACACTCAGGGCCCAGCTGACACATGGACAGCCCAAAGATTTAATTAAGTCTCTTGGATGTACAACTACCAACTCCAGCACCAAGTATAGGTTCAAATAGAAGGGACAGAATGAGTCATGTGTAGGGTAGCCATAACTGAGTCCAACTCTGTCACTCTCAGTAGCACAAACTCCAAAGTAGGGACCATTGACAAGGCACCAAACTCTGGAGCTATCTGCCCTGACCATAGGACCTGGGTGTCTCCAGAGCCCTTAGGAGTCCCACTATTTGAGGTAGTATCCACTTTGGCAATCTATGAGATCCTGCTGAGATGTGTATATGAGTGTTACCTCTGGGATGACCTCCTGATTCATTTTGAAGTCTCTTAGCCATATAAACTCATTTCTGAGTGTTTTTATCAACAAGTGTTGCTGAATTTCATCAAATTCCTTTTCTGTGATGACTGAAATGATTGTATGTTTTTTCCTTCATTCTATTAATGTGCTGTGTTACATTAATTGACACTCTTATGTTGAACCACTCTTGCATACCTGGGATAAATCCTACTTGATCATGATGCATAATTCATTTAATGTTCTGTTAGATTTGGTCTGCAAGTATTTTTTAAGGATTTTCACCTTTATTCATGAGAGATTATTGGTCTTTAAATTTTATTCTTGTGATATCTTTATCTGGGTTTGATATGAGAGGGTTGCCTCATAGAATGATTTAAGAAGGGTTCCCTCCTCTTCAAACTTTTGGAAGAATTTGAGCAGTATTGGTGTTAATGGAATGTTTGGTGAAATTAATCACTGAAGCCATTTGGTCCTGGGCTTTTCTTTGTTAGGGAGGTTATTGATTACTGACTCAATCTCTTCACTTGTTATAAGCCTATTGACTTCGTGTATTTCTTCTAGAGTCAGTGTAGGTTGTGTGTTTTTCTGGGCATTTTGTCCATTTCATCTATGTTGTCTAATTTGTTGAGATACAACAAAAGTATCCTCATATGATCATTTTTATTTATTTACTTTATTTTATTTTTTATTTTAATTATTTGCATCCTATTTTTTTCTTGTTTTAATCTAGCTAAAAGTTTGTTAATTTTTTTGCTGTTTTCAAAGAACCAACTTTTGATTTTGCTAATTCTCTCTGTTATTTTTTATTCTCTATTTCCCTTATTTCTACTCTAATCTTTCTCTCTCTTTTTCTGCTTTCTTTGGGTTTTGTTTGCTGTTCTTTTTCTAGTTCCTTCAGGTGTGCAATTGGGTCTATGATTTGAACTCTTCTTTCTTTTTAATATGTAATAATTTAGTGCTATACATTTCTCTCTGAGCACTGCCTTCTTTACATCCCATAGGTTTTGATATGTTGTATTCTCATTTTCATTTGTCCCAGGATATTTCCTGATTTCCATCTTCAATTTCCTCTTTGAGTCATTGATTGTTTGAGTGTGTTTTTTAACTTGATATATTTGTGGATTTTCCAGTTCTGTGTCTCTTGTTGCTCTCTAGTTTCATTCCATTATGGTCAGAGAATATGCTTTGTATTTTTTTGGTCTTTTTTTTTTTTTTTTTACCAGGAGGTCCCGGGTATCGAACCCGGGTCCCTCCATATGGGAGACGGATGCCCAACCATTTGAGCCACATCCGTCCCCCTTTTTCGGTCTTTTTAAATTTATTGAGACCTGTTTTGTGACTTAGCATGTGGTCTATCTTGAAGAATGATCCATGTGTACTGGAGAAAAATGTGTATTCTGCTGTTTGGGGTGTAGTGTTCTATAAATGTCTCTTTGGTCTAGCTCATTTATCATGATGTTCAAGTTCTCCATTTCCTTATTGGCCTTCTGTCTATTGAAAGTGTTGTACTGATGTCCCCAACTATTATCATAGAGGTGTCTACATTTCCCTTCAGTGTTTTTCAATGTTTTATGTATTTTTGTGCACTGAGGTTAGGTGCATAATTGTCTATGATTGCTATTTTTATATACATCTTCTGATTAATATATAATGCCCTTAGTCTTGTAACTGTTTTTACTTAGTCTATTATGTTTGATATTAATATAGCTATATCAGCTCTCCTTTGGTTACTTTTTGCATAGAATGTTTTTTCCAACCTTTCACTTTCTTCTAAGGTGTGTCTCTTTTCAACAAAATATAGTTCAATCTTTCTTTTGTATCCATTCTACCAATCTTTGTCTTTTGATTTGAGAATTTATTCCATTTACATTCAGTGTTATAATTGATAAGGCAAGAAATACTTCAGCCGATTTGTCCTGTTTTTCATACATCGTACACACACACACACACACACCCTTTACCACCACCACACCTTTATGTTGTTTCTATCACCCATTATCTCACATATATATGTGTGTGTGTGTCTTTTAGTTTATTGCAGCATCCTTTTCTGTTTAGTTGATCTTTTGTGATGTAACTGACTGATCCCTCTCTCGTTTCTGTTTCTGTATATATTTTAAATACTTTCTTTGTGGTTTCCATGGGGTTTACATATAACATCCTAAATCTGAAACAAACTAGTTTCAAATGACACTAACTTAACATTAATCACATACAGAATCTCTGCTCCTATACCCTTTATCACCACCACACCTTTATGCTGTTTCTATCACCCGTTATCTCTTTTTAATTTGCATGTCCACTACAAGGAAATATGATTATTTCTTACTAAATTGTATTATAAATCTTATAGGAAATAAAGAATAGATTTATATATGAGGACACAGTACTACTATTTGGATTTACCCATGTAATTACCTTTAATGGAAATCTTCACTTCTTTACATTGTTCTAAGCCACCATCTCCTCTCCTTCCTTTCAACCTGAAGAATTCCTTTTAGCATTTCTTGTAGGGCAGGTCTTTTGTGATGAACTCTCAGTGTTTGTTTATCCATTGAATGTCTTAAACTCTTCTTCATTTTTGAAAGAGTTTTTCTAGATAAGGAATTTATGACTGGCAGGTTTTCTCCTTCAGTACCTTAAATATGTCATACCATTGCCTTCTCACCTCCATGGTTTCTGATGAGAAATTGTCACTTAGTCTTATTTAGGATCTTTGTATTTGATGAATCGCTTCTCTATTGCTACTTTCAGAATCTTCTCCCTGACTTTGATGTTTGACATTTTTATTAGTATAGGTCTTTGTGATTATCCTGTTTAGAAGTACATTGTGCTCCTTTGACATGTGTATTTATGTCTTTCATAAGAGTTGGGAAATTTTCGGCCATTCTTTCCTCAAATATTCTTTCTGCCCCTTTTCTCCTTCTGGGACTCCCATAATGCATATTCACATACATTTCATGTTGTTCCACTGGCCCCTTAGGCTCTGCTCATATTTTACATTCTTTTCACTATAGATCCCTCTGATTGTGTGATTTTCTATTGTCCTGTCTCTTCAGTGATTTTTTCTTCTGCCTCTTCAAATCAGCTGTATATGTCTCTGGTGTATTTTAACCTCCATTATTGTGTTTTTTTTTTTTTTTTTTTTAATTTTTTTATTATGGGTAAAAATCAAAATTCTAACAATACATACAAACATTTGTAAAATGATATATAAATATATATGCATATATGTGTATTTGCTTACAAAAATGTTATTTATATATATATATATATACATATATTTTAAGAGGTGCTTAGATTACCCAAAATATTACACGGAACCCACTGGGATTCCCATGTTGCCCACCCCCCACACCTCCCACCACATCCCACACAAACATCTCCCACAGCGTGGCCCACCAACCCCAATGAACCTACACATCCTGGAGCCTTGCCACCAACCATAGACCACAGTTCACACTGTAGACCACACTCTCTCCCACTCAGTTCTGAGTGGTGTGTGCTGATTTAAAATGGCCTACATCCATTGCCACAACAGTACTCAGGACAACCTCCAACTCCCAAAGAAGCCCCTGTATTTCAACTGCTCATCCCCTCCCTACCCAAAAACTGTCAAGTGGCCACTGGCTCCACCTCATTGTTATAATTTCTTGCATTGCAAGAATCACCATATGTGAGCAAGAGAATACCATCAAGTCCACTCTAGTCCATAGTTCTTCCCCCAACCCAGAGGCGACTGGGATGGTGATGTTCACTCCAACTCCAAGTGAGAGAGGGCTTATATCCCATGGATATGGAGGGTGGGATGATCCTGCCTGCAGATGCAGGCCCTCTCCATTCCCTGGGATTGCCATTTCCCATCGTTGTCTCCTCACCAGGTGACTTGGATGAGTCCATTGAGCTGTAGGGTAGGAGTTGCAGCTCCACCTAGATTTCATGCACACCTGGCACATAGGTAGGCGGGAGGCTCCAGTCTCTGGAAGTATACCTAAGAAACTCCAGCATCACATGTAGGTTTGAATAGAAGGGACTGGTGAACCATGTGCAGGGAGGACTTATTTGAGTCTAATTCTGTCACTCTCAGGAGCACAGATTACAAAATAGAACCCACTGATAAGGCATCAGTCTCTGGGGCTATCCTCCCTTATATAAGACCAGGGTGTCTCTGGAGCTCTCAGGAACCCCACTGAGTGGGGTGATAGGCACTAAGATGTTCTATGAGCTCCTACTGAGGTGTGCGTAAGAGTTACCTCTGGGATGACCTCCCGACTCTCTTTGAAGTCTCTTAGCCACTTGAACTCATTTGTCTTTACCATTTCCCCTTTTATTCAAGGTCTTTTTCCAGTTGTGTTGCCAGTTGGCACTTGGGAAAAGTTTTCAATTAGCAATAATCTTGCCTCGGATAAACCTCATTGGCTACGATACTGCCACTGCACAAAGCTGCCAGTTGGCACTTGATATTAATCCCTCGTTGACAGGGAGGCTCATCCCCGGGAGTCATGTCCCACGTTGGGGGGAAGGTAATGCAATCATATGCTGAGTTTGGCTTAGAGAGAGGCCACATTTGAGCAACAAGGAGGTTCTCAGGTGGCAACCCTTAGGCACCCCACAACTGCAGGCTAAGTCTCATTTACAAGAGCAAAAACTCACAAGGGTAGTTTTGATCCCAATAAGTTCTGTTATATTCCCTTTTAGATTTTATAATTCCTCATTTTGTTCAAACATTATCTTCTTTTTATCTTTTCAAAAACAATTTATTGAAGAAGTTTAAAAACCAATGGTGGGGGGGGGGGCAGGAACCAAGATTGGAGAGTAGGGAAAGGCAGGCTGCACTCCTCCAGAAACTGTGAAAAGGTAGGCAGGATTACCTGGCAAAAGGGAAGCCACGGGACCATGGGGACAATCAAAGAGGGCAGCTAGAGAGGGGGGACTCAGTTGGCCAGGGGATTGGGAAGCCATGGGAAATAAGGCAGGCAAGCCAGCACCTAGCTGACTCAGAGGGAGAGGGAAGCTGGGGGAAGTGATTTGAGTGGAATACAAGTGTGCAGCTGGTTCTGAGAGTAAGGAAAGCCACCAGGATACCATGGGTGTGGCTTGGTACCCAGCAGGCTCTCGAGGTGGGGGAGCTGTGGGGAAAACAGTTATGGGGACTGGCACCCAACTGACTCAGGGTGAGAGAGGAGTAGTGGGGGAGGGGAGACAGGTTGGGCAGACTGGATCTCAGCTGGTTCTGGAAAAAGGAGAGATGCCAGCCAGTGCTGAAGTGGCTCCAGGGAGAGGAGAGGGGGGAGCTGACCAGGCAGGCTGTTAGACTAAGGAAGTTAGACTAAGAATTTTTAAAGGTGTTTTTATTATTTTATTCTTTATATTTTGTCTAAAACCAGGTACTTACTTGTAGGGGGTGGGCCACAGGATAATTGACTGATGATCACTGGTAGCCTGAGACAGTAGCTAGTGGTCAGAGAGGGAGGCCAGCTTTTTGTTTTCATTTCCTTCTGTTTCCTTTTTCTTTCTTACTTTTTTCCTTTTTTTTCTCCTTATTTTCCTTATTTCTTTTCTTTCTTTCATTTTTCCTCTTCCTTTGCTTTTCTTTCATTCCTCCTTCCTTTGTTAGCTCTTCATTCTTCCATTCTCATATTTCCATTCTTTTATTTTTTTTCCTGTATTTTTCTTCCACATTTTTAATTCTTATTCTTTTTTATTTTTTATTGTTTTTCACTCTTATTACTTATTTCTTTTCCTGGCTCTTTTATGGTTCCTCTTCCACCTTTTTTGTTATTCTTTTTTTCTACTTTCTTACATTTCTTATAACTTAATGTTTGCGGGGCAGAGGGGACATGGATAATTATAAGGATATAAAATAAGTGGAACCAAGTGTCACAGAGGACCATTACCACAAAATAAAATGAAATAAAACTCTAGAGTAAAGAGAGAAGCTAGCAATCTGAATAATCCCATAAAGATAAACAGATGCCTAGAAATCATTTAAAAAATTACAAGACATACTAAGAAAAATGAAGGCATGGCCTAATCTAATGAACAAGCTAAAAAGGAAGAAGAGACAGAGAACATTGAACAACTAATCAAGGAAGTCCAAAAAAATCATGAATCAGCTTAATGAAGTGAAGGAAGAGATAAAGAATATTAAGAATACATGGGGGAATATACAGACAAAGTCATAAACATTCAAAGAAAGATAACAGATCTAATGTTGCTGAAAGGCACAATGCAAGAAATAAAAAATAAGGTGGAAGCACATAACAGCAGGTTTGAACAAGTTGAGGAAAGAATTAGTGATATCAAAGATAGAACATATGAAATTGCACAGATAGTAGAACAGATAGTTTAAAAATAGAAAAAATTCAGCAGGGACTCAGGGAATTGAATTACAACTTGAGATACACAAACATATGCATTATAGGCATCCCAGAGGGAAAAGAGAAGGGAGAGGGGACAGAAGGAGGGTTAGAGAAAATACTGGCTGAAAATTTCTCAACTCTTATGAGGGACATGGATGTACATGTCCCAGAAACATAGCACATTCCAAACAGTAAAAATCCTAATAGGCTTATCCCAAGACATATACTTATCAGATTGTCAAATGCTCAAGAAAAGAGACTTTTGAAAGCAGCAAGAGAAAAGATATCCATCACATAAGATTAAATGCTGATTTCTCATCTGAAACCATGGAGGGGAGAATGAAGTGGTGTGACATAGTCATAGTATGACATAGTTAAGGTGATAAAAGATAAAAATGCTAGCCAAGAATTCTGTATACAGTAAAGCTGGCATTGAAAAATGAGAGAGAGTTCAAAATATTCACAGATAAATAGAAATTAAGAGTGTTTGCCAATAAGAGACCTGCCCTTCAAGATATACTAAAGGGAGTTCTACAGGTTGAAAGGAAAAAAACAGGAGAGAGAGGGTTGGAAGAGAGTGGAGAACGGAAGATTATTAATAAGATTAACTAAAAGGATAAAAAGAGAAATAAAAACAAAATATGACATATATAAACCTAAAGAAAAAATTACTGAGGCAAGTACTGCCTTGACAGTAATAACATTGAATGTTAATAGATTGAATTATTCAATCAAAAGACACAGATTGGCAGAATGGATAAGGTCATATTACCCATCTATATGCTATCTACAAGAAATTCACCTTAAACTCAGGAATGCAAGAAAATTGCAAGTGAATGGTTGGAAAACAATCTCAAATGCAAACAATAACCAAAAAAAAAAGGGCAGGAGTAGCTATACTAATATCAGACAAAATAGACTTTATTTTTTTGTTTTTGTTTTTACCGGGAGGTCCCGGGGATCGAACCCAGGTCCCTCCATATGGGAGACGGATGCCCAACCATTTGAGCCACATCCATCCCCCAAAATAGACTTTAAATTCAAAGTTATTGTAAGACAAAGAATGATACTATATATTAATAAAAGGGGTAATCTATCAAGAATAAAGAATAATCATAAACATTTATGCACCTAACCAGGGTGCCCCAAAATACATGAGGCAAATATTGGAAAAACTAAGTGGAGAAATAGTTGACTCTACAATTATAGTGGGGAACTTTAATACACCATTATCACCATTAGACAGAACATCTCATCCAAAGGTCAATAAAGAAACAGAGCCTTGACTAATACATTAGAGGATCTAGACCTAATAGGCATATACAAAACATTGCACCCAAATACAGCAGGATATGCATACTTCTCAAGTGCACATGGATCATTCACCACAACAGACCACATGATAGGTAACAGAACAACTCTCAACGAGTTCAGAAAGATTGAAATAATACATAGTAATTTCTCTGACCACCATGAAATAAAGCTGGAAATTAAAAAGTGGCAGAGGGGGTCGGATGTGGCTCAACTGGTTGGGCATCCGTCTCCCATATGGAGGGACCCGGGTTCGATCCCCAGGACCTCCCAGTAATAAAAAAATAAATTAAAAAAAGGGGGGGGCAGAGAAACAGAATAGGCACAGATATATGGAAGTTAAGCAACACACTCTTAAACAATCAGTATGTCAAGGAGGAAATTGCAAAAGAAATAAGTAACTACCTTGAAATGAATGAAAATGAGAACACAACATATCAAAGTGTATGGGATGTAGCTAAAGCAGTGCTGATAAGGAAGTTTATAGCCATAAAGGTCTATATTTAAAAAGAAGAAAGGGCTAAAATAAAAAACCTAACTGCATACATGGAAGAAGTAGAAAAAGAACAACAAACTAATCCCAAAGCAAGCAGAAAGAAACAAATAAAGATTAGAGCATAACTAAATGAAATTGAGAATTAAAAAAAACAAAAACAAAACAAAACAAAAAAAAACACCAGAAAAATTAACAAAACCAAAAAGAGAGAAGATACAATAAACAAAATAAAAAACGAGAGTGGGTATATCACCACTGCCCCCACAGAAATAAAGAGTATCATAAGAGGATATTTTGAAAAGTTTTATGCCAACAAGATAGATAACTTAAATGAAATGGAAAAATTTCTAGAAACACATGAGCAACCTACATTGATGAAAGAAGAAATAGAAAAACTCAACAGATCAATCACAAATAGTGAGATTGAATTAGTCATCAAAAACCTCCCAAATGACTCAAATAATATAAGAAGGGGGCAAGATGGCTTCAGTTTAGGAGGGCACTCGCTGACTCACTCTCTGAGGATGGCTGATTGGGGACAGGGTCCTGCCCGGGGGGTCTATGCTGCGGGCGCACAGAGCGAGAACCTTGGGGACATCAACCTGAAGGGAACAGGATGGCGAGGTGGATTGCTTGGGAAAGATTCGGAGTTTTCCCCCTACCTGTGGTGGTTGACACAGACAGCTGAGCCCCACCCTCAGGGAAAAAGGCTGGTTTGAGCTGCGACTCCCACTGGCAACCTGGTGAGAGGGAGCGTTCTCCGAGAGTGGGAGGGTTCTGGTGGAGGGTCGAGAGGGGATCCCTTTCTGTGGATTTGGCTGCCTGGAACCCCTTGTATATTTGGGGAACAAAATAACTGGCTTGAAGTGGCACCAGGCTGAGGGGTGTGGTGAATCTGCTGAGGAAGGTTGATTTACCTAGCTGCCCAGGGATATGCCATGACTCCCGCCGGCAACCCAGTGAAAGGAAGCATTCTCCGAGAGTGGGAGGGTTCTGACAGAAGGTGGAGAGGGGTTTCCTTTCTGTGGATTTGGCTGCCTGGACACCCTCATAGTTTTGGAGAGTAGATAAGCCAGCTTGAAGCAGTGCCAGGCTGAGGGGAGAGGTGAATCTGCTGAGGAAGACTGATTTACCCAACAGCCCAGTGATACTGAGGCTTGGCTCCAGAGGGGGTGGAGTCAGCCAATTTTATGGCTCTGCACTGACACGCATCAGAGCTTCAGCTCCCCTGGGGAGGCCAGGAAATGAGAAGTACTTGATTAGTTTCCATGAGCCTATTTAGGGTCCCATCGTTGAAGGGGGTGGTCTAGAAGAGGACTTCTTTTGGGTCCCTTATTTCGCAAAAAAAAAAAAAAAAAAGAAGACAGTCACTTTAAAAAAAATTTTTTTAAAACTTATTTTAATTGCTAAAATCTGCCTCAAAACCTGCAGATAGAACCTTGCAGGGCAATTGATTGATGAACACAAGCAGGCTGAGAGGGTCCACAAGGGCCCAGGAAGGAACACAGTTCTTCCTTAGCTTTGTTTGACTGCTTGCTTGTGTGGTTGTTTGGTTTTTCTTTGTTTATTTGTTGTCTCTTGCTTTTCTTTCCTCTTTCCCCCCTTCTTTTTTTTTTTTTTTTTAATTAGGTGCTGCTAGCGTTTCTCTTCTTTGTTGTGCTTCTTCTTCCATGATTTCCCATTCTCTGTCTATATTGGTTTTGTCTCCCAACGCTATCTCTTTTCCTTCCTTCATCTTTCTGCCTTCTGCTTTCTGTTGTGGTTCTTACATACCACCTTTTTTCATTAGCCCACAACGTAAGGGTGTCAAATTCTATTCTATTTATTATGTATTCTTCTTTTTTTATTATTATTTTTTCCTTTCAGCCCTTTCTTTACTCTTTGACTCTCTCCTCATCATTCTAGCCTTCTAAATCATTATATATATTTTTTCCTCTATTTGGTTTCCCAGTTCATTGTAGGTAATCCACTTTTTTTCCTATTACTCTACACTGCCTACATGAGTTAAATATTCATTTTACTAAGTCTTATATGGCCCCTCTTCTACCTTTTATCAATATTATCATTATCCTTCTTCCTTTCTCACATCTTTTGATTCCTCTGGCACTGATCTTTTGCCTTCAAGGGAACATAGAAAGAAGCAAGGAAATAAAATAAGAACAATGTCGCAAAGAGAAAACTTAACATACATACAGAACCACCAGCTAAATAAAACTCTAGAGCAGAGAGAGAAGCTAATCAACTGAATAAACCCATCAAGATAAAATGATGACTAGAGGGCAACAAAAAATTACAAAACCACATTAGAAACAGGAAGACATGGAACAGTCCAATGAACAAACTAAAAACCAATAAGAGATGCAAAATATCGAACAACTAATCAATGCTTTCGAAACAAATATCATGGACCAACTTAATGAAGCAAAGGAAGAGATTACAGATATTAAGAAGACACTGGGAGAACATACTGAAGAAATTGTAAACATACATAAGAAGATAATGGATATGATGGTGATCAATGGCACAATCCAAGAAATCAAAAAGATGGATTAACATAACAGCAGATTTGAAGAGGCAGAAGAAAGAATTAGTGATGTGGAAGACAATACATCTGAAATTAAAAAAATAGTAGAACAGATAGATAAAAATATAGAAAAAAATCCAACAGGGACTCAGGGATTTAACGGGCACCACAAAACACGCAAACATCTACACTATAGGCATCCCAGAAGCAGAAGAGAGGGGAAAGGGAACAGAAGGAGTTTTGAAGGAAATAATGGCTGAAAACTTCCCAACCCTATTGAAAGGGATGGAGGTACATATCCAGGAAGCACAGCACACACCAAACAGTATAAATCCCAACAGGCCAACTCCAAGACATACACTTGTCAAAATGTCCAATACTCAAGAAAAATAGAAAATACTCAAGGCAGCAAGAAAAAAGAGAACCATCATATATAAGGGAAGCACAATAAGATTAAGTGCTGATTTCTAATCTGAAACCATGGAGGCAAGAAGACAGTGGTATGACATAGTCAAAGTACTAAAAGAAAAAAACTTCCAGCCACGAATTCTCTATCCAGCAAACATGGCATGCAAAAATGATGGAGAGTTCAAAATATTCACAGATAAACAGAAATTAAGAGAGGATGCCAATAAGAAACTGCACTTCAAGAAATACTAAAGGAAGTTCTACAAGTTGAAAGGAAAAAACAAGGGAGAGAGAGTTGGAGGAGAGTGTAAAAACAACTAAAAAGACAAAAAGAAAAATAAAAACAACATATGGCATACATTAACCCAAAGAAAATATGGCTGAACTAAGAAATTCGTTGAGAGTAATAACACTGAATGTTAATGGATTAAATTCACCACTCCAGAGACACAGATTGGCAGAATGGATAAAGAAATATGATCCATCTATATGCTGTCTACAAGAAACCCACCTTTGACCCAGGGTTTCAAGGAGGCTGCAAGTGAATGGCTGGAAAGCAATTTTACAAGCAAACAGTTGCCAAAAAAGGGCAGGAGTAGCTATCCTAACATCAGACAAAATAGAGTTTCAATGCAAAACTATAGTAAAAGACAAAGATGGACACCATATATTAGTAAAAGGGGTAATCTCTCAGGAAGAGAGAATAATCATAAACATTTATGCACCTAATCGCGGTGCCTCAAAATACATGAGGCCAACTCAGGAAAAACTAAGTGGAGAAACAAATGCTTCTACAATTATAGTGGGGGACTTTAATACAGCATTATCACCATTAGTCATTACATCTAGACAGAGAATAGATAAAGAAACAAAGACTGTAAACAATACATTAGAGGAACTGGACTTAATAGACATATACAGAACACTACACCCAAATACAGCAGGATTACATTCTTCTCGAGTGCATATGGATCATACTCCAATATAGACAACATGCTAGGCAACAGAACAAGTCTCAATGAATTTAGAAAGATCGAGATTATACAAAGTAATTTCTCTGACCATAATGGAATGACATTGGTAATCACTAAGGGCCAGAGAAACGGATTAGGCACAAAGATGTGGAAGTTAAACACTCTTAGACAAACAGTGGGTCAAGGAGGAAATCTCAAAAGAAATAAGTAACTACCTTGAAACTAATGAAAATTACAACACAACATATCAAAACCTATGGGATGCAGCCAAAGCTGTCCTGAGAGGGAAGTTCATGCCATAAATACACATATTAAAAAAGAAGAGCTAAAATTGAAGACCTAACTACACACTTGGAGGAATTGGAAAAACAACAACAAACTAAACCTAAAGGAAGTAGAAAGAAGGAAATAACAAAGATTTAGAGTGGAACTAAATGAAATAGAGAATAAGAAAGCACTAGAAAAAATAAACGAAACCAAAAACTGGTTCTTCGAGAAGATCAATAAAATTGACAAACCCTTAGCCAGACTAACAAAGAAAAAGAGAGAACAGATGCAAATACACAAAATATGAAATGAGAAAGGGGATATCACTACTGACCCCACAGAGATAAAGAGTGTCATAAGAGGATACTTTGAAAAATTATATGCCAACAAGAACGATAATTTAGAGGAAATGAACACATTTCTAGAAAATCACAAACAGCCTACATTGATGAAAGAAGAAATTGATGAACACAACAGTGCAATTACAAGTAAAGAGATACACTCAGTCATCAAAAACCTCCCAACTAAGAAGAGCCCAGGACCACATGGCTTCACAGCTGAATTCTACCAAACATTCCGGAAAGAGCTAACACCAATTCTGTTTAAGCTCTTCCAAAAAATAGAAGTAGAAGGAATATTGTCTAAATCATTCTATGATGCCAACATTACCCTAATACCAAAGCCAAAAAAAGATACGACAAGAAAGGAAAATTACAGACCAATTTCTCTAATGAACCTAGATGCTAAAATCCTCAAAAAAAAAATACTTGCTAATTGCATTCAACAATATATCAAAAGAATTACACCATGACCAAGTGGGTTTCATCCCAGGTATGCAAGGATGGTTCAATATAAGAAAATCAATCGATGTAATACACCACATAAACAGATTGAAAGAAAAAAAACCACATAATCGTCTCTATAGATGCAGAAAAAGCATTCGGAAAAAAAATACAGCACTCTTTCCTGATAAAAACACTACAAAAGATAGGAACAGAAGGAAACTTTCTGAATATGATAAAGGATATATATGAAAAACCCAAAACTAACATCATCTTCCATGGTGAAATCCTCAAAGCTTTCCCTCTGAGATTGCGAACAAGACAAGGATGCCCTCTATCACGATTCCTATTTAACATTGTCTTCGAAGTACTTGCTTGAGCACTGAGGCAAGAAAAAGATATAAAAGGCAACCATATTGGAAAAGAAGAAGTAAAAATCTAATTATTTCCAGACAACATGATCTTATACGTAGAAAGCCCTGAGAAATCTACAACAAAGCTTCTAGAACTTATAAAGGAGTTCAGTAATGTCGCAGGCTATAAGATCAATGCTCAAAAATCAGTAGCATTTCCGTACACCAATAACAGGCAATCTGAGGAGGAAACCAAGAAAAAAATACCATTTACAATAGTAACTAAAAGAATCAAATACCTAGGAATAAATTTAACTAAAGATACAAAGGACTTATAAACAGAAAACTACACAACACTGTTAAAAGAAATCCAAGAAGACTTAAATAAATGGAAGAATATTCCCTGTTCATGGATAGGAAGACTAAACATCATCAAGATGTCTATCCTACCCAAACTAATCTACAGATTTAATGCAATCCCAATAAAAATCAACACTGTATTTTTTAAGGAACTGGAAAAACTAACTACAAACTATATTTGGAAAGGTAAGAGGCCCTGAATCGCCAAAGACATATTGAAAAAGAAAAATGAAGTTGGAGGTATCATGTTCCGTGTAATATTTTGGGTATCTAAGCACCTCTTAAAATATATTTATATATATATACATAAATAACATTTTTGTAAGCAAATGCACATATATGCATATATATTTATATACCATTTTGCAAATGTTGGTATGTATTGTGAAAATTTTGATTTTTACCCACAATAAAAAAAATAAAAATAAAAAAAAGATACTACAAAACTACAGTGCTCAAAACTGCATGGTATTGGCACAAGGATAGACATATGGACTAATGGAACTGAATTGAGTGTTCTGATATAGATCCTCGCATATACAGTCATCTGATATTCGACAAGGCCACCAGCCCACTCAGTCAGGAGAGAATGGCCTCTTTAACAATTGGTGCTCGGAGAACTGGATATCCATATCCAAAAGAATGAGAGAGGAATACCATCTCACACCCTATACAAAAATCAACTCAAGATGGATCAGAGATCTAAATATAAGAGCCAAAACCATAAAGACCTTGGATGATAGTGTAGGGAAGCATGTACAGGACCTTGTCATAGGAAATGGTTTCATGAACTTCACACCCAAAACACGAGCAGCAAGAGAAAAAATAGATAAAAGGAATCTCCTCAAAATTAAACCTTCTGCACCTCAAAAACATTATTAAGAAAATAAAAAGGCAGCCTACCCAATGGGACAATATATTTGGCAACCATATATCTGATAGGAGCCTAATATCCTGCATATATAAAGAAATCTTACACCTCGAAAATAAAAAGACAAACAGCCCATTTAAAAAATGGGCAAGTGACCTGAAAAGACACTTCTCCAAAGAAGAAATACAAATGGCTAAAAAGCACATGAAAAAATGCTCGACCTCGCTAGCTATTTGGGAAATGCAAATCAAAACTACAATGAGATACCATCTTACACCCATCAGAATGGCAGCTATTAAAAAACAGCAGACTATAAGTGTTGGAGAGAATGTGGAGGAATAGGAACCCTCATCCACTGCTGGTAGAATTGTGGAATGGTCCAGCCACTGTGGAAGACTGCTGGGTATATATCCTGTAGAATTGATAGCAAAGACACGAATAGATATATGCACGCCAATGTTCACTGTGGCATTGTTCACTATTTGCAAAAGTTGGAATCAGCCCAGGGTCCATTAACAGATGAATGGATAAATAAAATGTGGTACATACATACAATGGAATATTACTCAGCTGTAAAAAGGAATAAAGTGCTAAAACATGGAATAACATGGATGAATCTTGAAGACCTTATGTTGAGTGAAGCAAGCCAGGCATTGAAGGATGTACAGTACATGACCTCACTGATTTGAATTCAGGAAAGTGAGCAGTCTCTGAGAAACATTGTCTGAAAGATGGGTTAACAAGAGAGAGAAAGAGAAGAGAAGTTTGTGAGCCATCACCCATATGGACATAATCTATGGTAAAGTGATAGAGTATAGTTGCATATTGAAGGATAGGACAGGTGGGTAGTGACATTACTGGGTTTGGTGGTGCAGGGTTGACAGGTGGGTAGATTAGGAAGGGTGGGTTAGAATACCCAGGATACTGGGGGGAGAGATGGGAGAGGGCCCAGGTGAACACGGGATTTGTGGGTATGAGGTTGAAAGTGCAGGAGTGGGAATGCTATTATGGCAATATGACAATGTAGTGTCACTGGTTTAGGGTGTAGGTTGGGGGGGCATTCAGGATGGGGCGCACCTGGAGAAGGCTTTTGGGGAGTGTGTGAGTGTTCATCCTGTCATAATGTGTTGTGTCGGGGAGTGGAGACCCACATGGTGAGGGGGAAGGAGATGGACACCCATCTTTGGGAGGACAGATTCACCCAGAAACAGACAGGTGGGTGTCTCTTATGAGCGAGGGTGGATCCCAATAGGCGAGGGTAATCAGTGTGTCAAGACCTCTTGTTACATGTAACTATGAATCTTGTCATCCAATGAGTCAAGACAGGGGGCTGTCATGTGCCACAGGGAGATGGGGAGGAAGGAACAGAAAAGATCAAACGGGGTATTTAGTGGTCATGGGAAATGGTTTTCATTACCTTACAGTGATGGACACAGGACATGGTAAATATCATCAAAAATAATTAAACTGTTCCATCTAAATTGTAAACAATACTGTAAACCATTGACAATGTTTAGTAGCTATATTTCACTATCTGTATAATAGTTATAACAATGCTACCATCCACATACAAAAAGGTTTTAATATGGGGTGAGGAATGGGGGAAGATATTGGGTATATGAGAGTCTCTAGTATTCTGTATGTGACTTTGCTGTGACCTAAAACTTCTTTAAAAATTAAATGAAAAATTGGGAGACACCGGGGAGTGAGAGGGGGAAGGTGCCACGGTAGAGACTGGACACCTGATAATGCAGTGATAAAAGGAAAAATGTTAAAAAAAATTTTTTTTAAATTTTTTTGAATATCGCAATCCTTTAATTTTGTTTTTAGTGTTTTTTTTTTTAAGTTTCCATGTATTTTATCTCTTTCATTTAAACTTATCATAATTATTTCATTTTCCTGTTAATTGTATTTGGCTATTATATGAGCTTCATCTTCAAGGAAGGTTTAGATCACAGAAGGGTTACAATGGGGGCAGGAGAGGATCATTGGTGGGGGGTTGTGGGATGGGGGTTTCATGGGAGGAAGTGCACCTGAATATACATGAAAGATATATAAAATTGTTCAGATGATCAGGGGGTGGGGCATTGTCACAGTGGGAGGAGAATCACTCAATAAATGAGGGAATACTGAATTCCCAGTCTGAAGAGCTCTGCCACATTCTCCAAGGGAGCAGCAACAGTACCCCAAGTGCAGGGGCAGTGTCTGGCAAAGGAGGATGGTCCACTAATGGGTTCTTGTTATTGATGACTAGCCTTACAAGTCTTTGTTCTTGTAATTGAATCTTAGCCTACTGTTATGGGGTGCCTAAGTGTTGCCACCTGAGGGCCTCCTTGTTGCTCAAATGTGGCCTCTCTCTTAGCCAAACTCAGCATATGAATGCATTACCTTCCCCCCAGTTTGGGACATGACTCCTGGGGATGAGCCTCCCTGGCAACGAGGGATTACTACCAAGTGCCAACTGGCAATATGATTGGAAAAAGACCTCGAATAAAAGGGGGAAAAGATAACAATAAATGAGTTCATATGTCTAAGAGACTTCAAAGAGAGTCTGGAGGTCATCCCAGATGTAACACTTACACACACCTCAGTAGGATCTCATAGAACACCAAAGTGGATATCACCCCACACAGAGGGGCTCCTGAGGGAGCCAAGAACACCGAGGTCCTATATAAGGGGGGATAGCTCCAGAGAGTGATGCCTTATCAGTTGGCTCTACTTTGGAATCTGTGCTCCTGAGAGTGACAGAGTTGGACTCAAATAAGTCCTCCTTGCACATGGTCCATCAGTCCCTTCTATTCAAACCTATATGTGGTGCTGGAGTTTGTAGGTGTACTTCCAGAGATTGGAGCCACTGGCCTGTCCATGTGCCAGCTGTGCCTGGAATCTCAGTGGAGCTGTAACTCCTACTCTACAGCTCAAAGGAGTCATCCAAGTCACCTGGCGAGGAGATGATGATGGACAATGGCCATCCCAGAGAATGGAGAGAGACTGCAGCTGCAGGCAGGATAATCCCATCCATCTTATCCATGGCATATAAGCCCCCTCTCACTTGGAGGTGGAGTAGACATCACCATCCCAGACTCCTCAGGTTTGGGGGAAGAGCTATGGACTAGAGTGGACTTTCTGGTATTCTGTTGTAGACATATTGTGATTCAAGCAATGGAAGAAATTACAACATTGATGTGGGGCTAGTGGCCACTGGACGCTTTGGGGCAGGGAGAGGGAAATGTACTTGTAATACAGGGGCTTTTTTGGGACTTGAGAATTTTCCTGAGTTACATTACAATGACAGATATAGGCCATTTTACCTTAGCATATAACATGCAGAACTGTGTGGGAGAAAGTGTGGTCTACAATATGGACTATGGTCCATGCTTTGTGGCAAAACCCCAGGATGTGTATATCCATTGCAGGTGATGTGCCACACTAATGAAAGATGTTTATGGGAAGCGGCTGTGGCTCAATCAGTAGGGCTCCCATTTACCATATGGGAGGCCCCGGGTTCGGTTCCTGGGGCCTCCTGGTGAAGGCAAGCCCGCCCGCGTGGCGCAGTTAGCTGACCCAGCGAGCACAAGCAGCAAGGGGGTGATAAATGAATAAATAAATAAAATCTTCAAAAAAAAAAAAAAAAAAGACAACAGAAGAAACCTACAGACCAATCTCTCTGAGGAATTTAGATGTTAAAATCCTCAACAAATTCTTGCAAATCATATTCAACAATTCATCAAATGAAGTGGGTTTTGCCCCATATATACAAAGATGGTTTGACATAAGAAAATCAAATAACCACATTAACAGATCAAAAGAAAAAAATCACATGATCATCTCTATTGATGCAGGAAAAGCATTTGACAAGATACAACATCCTCTCTTGATTAAAAAAAAAAACACTTGAAAAGATAAGCGTAGAAGGAAACTTCCTCAACATGATAAAGGGTCTATATAAAAAACCCACACTTAACATCATACTCAATGGTGAAATGCTAAAAGCTTTTCTTCTAAGATCTGGAACAATACAAAGATGCCCACTGTCACCACTTTTTAAAAACATTGTATTAGAAGTACTTGTTTGAGCAGTTCAGCAAGAAAAAGAAGCAAAAGTAATACAAATTGGAAAGGAAGAAGTAAAACTCACTATTTGCAGATGACATGATCTTGTACGTAGAAAGCCCTGAAAAATCTACACCAAAGCTACTAGAGCTGATAAACGAGTTCAGCAAAGAGGTAGGATATAAGATCAACATTCTAAAATCAGTAGCATTTCTGTACATTAATTAATAAGGAGCCATCTGAGGAGGAAAATGGGAAGAATATTCCATTTACAATAGTAACTAAAAGAATTAAATATCTAGGAATAAACTAAACTAAGGGAGTGTGATTGTAAGGCTAATGTGTCAACTTGCCCAGGTAATGGTGCCCAGTTCTTTGGTCAAGCAAACATTGGGCTAATTGTAATACAAGGGCATTACATGGACTTTAATTATCAATGATTTGATTGCATAGATGGCTGATTACATCTACAATCAGCCTAGGAGATTGCCATCAGCAATGAGTGACATCTTATCCAATCAGTTGAAGGTTTTAAAGGGGGAAGTGATTTCAGCCTTCAGAGAGTGAATTCCTATCTCCACATCAGACAGCCAACGTCTCCTGGGACTCATCAAGGACCTTCATCAGAGCCCTTGGTTTACAGCCTGCCCTGCAGAATTTGGACTTGTCTATCCCCACAGTTTCATGAGAAAATTTTATAAAATCTCATATTCTTTACAGATACGTCCTGTCGGTTCTGTTTCCCTAGAGAACACTGACTAAAACAGGATGGAAATGACTTGTACACAGAAAACTACACAGCACTGTTAAAAGAAATCAAAGAGGATCTAAATAAATGGAATAATATTCCATGTTCATGGATTGGAACACTAAATATCATTAATATGCCTATCTTACCCAAATTGATTTAAAGATTTAATACAATCCCCATAAAAATTAAAATAGCATCTTTTACTGAACTAGAAAGACCAATTATGAAATTTATTTGGGAAGGCAAAGGGTCTGGAGTAGCCAAAAACATTGAAAAAGAAAAATGAAATTGGAGGAATCATGCTACCTGACCTTAAAGCATACTATAAAGCTACAATGGTCAAAACAGCATGGTATTGGCACAAGGATAGACATACTGACCAATGGAACTGAACTGAGAGTTCTGATACAGACCAGCACATATACGGCCAAATGATATTAGACAAGGCCACCAAGCCAAGTCAACTGGGACAGAATAGTGTCTTGAACAAATGGTGCTGGGAAAACTGGCTATCCATATCCAAAAGAATGAAAATGGATCATCATCTCATGCCCTATAAAAAATTAACTCAAGATGAATCAAAGACGTAAATATAAGAACCAAGACTATCAAGCTCCTAGATGATAAAGGAAAGAAGCATCTATGAGACATTGTAGTAGAAAATGTTGTCATAAACTTTACACCCAAAGTGTGAGCAATGAAACAAAAAATAGATAAATGGGACCCCCTCAAAATTAAAAAAAAAAAATGTGTTTCAAAGGAGTTTGTCAGTAATGTGAAAAGGCAGCCTACTCAAATGGAGAAAATATTTGGGAACCACTTACCTTTAAGTGGCTAATATCAAGCATAAATAAAGAAATCCTACATCGCAAAAATGAAAAGACAAACAACCCATTTCAAAAATGGACAAGGGATTTGAATAGACACTTTTCCAAATAGGAAATACAAATGGCTATAAAGCACATGAAAAGATGATCATCATCACTATTAGGGAAATGCAAATCAAAACTATAATGAGATATCATCTTACCCCCTATTAGACTGGCTGCAATTAAAAAAAAAAAAAAAAACAAAGAATTTCAAGTGTAGGAGAGGATGTGGAGGAAAGGGAAAACTCATCCACTGCTGGTGGGAATGTAGAATGGTGCAGCCATTGTGGAGGATGTATTGGCAGTTCCCCAGGAAGCTAAATCTAGAATTGCCATATGATTCAGTAATCCCACTACTAGGTATATACCCAGAAAATTTGAACGCAGGTACATAAACATATATATGCACACCAATGTTCATAGTGGCATTAGTCAATATTGCCAAAAGTTGAAAGCAACCCAAGTATGCATCAAAAGATGAATGGATAAGGAAAATATGATATACACATACAATAGAATATTACTCAGCTATAAGAAGGAATGAAGTTTTGACATATGCAACAACATGGATGAATCTTGAAGATACTATGTTGAGTGAAGTAAACCAGTCACTAAAGGACAAATATTACATGACTTCACTGATATGACCTAAGCATATTGATCAGACTCACAGAGATCAAGTCTGGAAGATAGGTTACCAGGAGACAGAAAGGGAGTAGAGAGTGGAGAGCCAATGCTCAATTTGGACAGAACCTATGATAAGGTGGGAAGTGGTGGTTTGGCAGTGGATGGGGGTGATGGTGGTACAAGGATATGAGTGGGGTCAACGGTGCTGGAGTGTGAGGGTGTGCAGGTTTGGGGGGTGGGTTGGAATATCCATAGAACTTGGGGGAGGGCTGGAGGAAGGAACAAGTGAACTCTGAGGAGGTGGAGGTCTATAGTTGAAAATACCATTGTGGGAATGTTCTTTTGGCAAATATGGCAGGTGAGGGTCACAGGTGCAGGGTTTTCGGTGGGAGGGGGGATGTGTGGGAACGGGTGAACCCGGGGTATGCTTCTATGGAGTATGAATACGTTCCTCTTGTCATAGGGTGTTTTCTCAGTGTGAAGACCCACACAATAAACAACAAAATATTAAATTCCCAACCTGGGGAGTCTTGCTATGTTCTCACATAGAGGGGCAATAATCTCTTGAGTACATAAGCAGTGCCTAGTAAAAGAAAACAGACCAATATGTTGAGCCCTCAATATTAATACATATAACTATGAACTTTATTCTTGTAAAATTGAAAGTATTCTAATAATAATTATTGCCTAAAGAGTTACCACCTAAAAACCTCCTTGTTGCTCAAATGTGGCTTCTCTCTCAGCCAAACTCAACAAATAAATGAACTACCTTCCCCCTGGCATGGTACATGCCTCCTGGGGATGAGCCACCCTGGCACCGAGGGATTAATACCAAGCACCAACCAGTGCAGCATTTGGGAAAAGACCTTGACCAAAAGGGGAAAACATCAAATACAAGAGTTTTAAAGCTAAGAGATTTCAAAATGAGTCAGGAGTTCATTTCAGAAGTTATGCTTATGCATGTCTCAGGCAGATCTCACTAACTGTCACAGTAAACATAGCCTCAAATAGGGGTGCTCCTGAGGGCTCTAGAGTCATTCATATACTATAGGCAGGGCACACAACCCCTTGAAATCAGCATCGGTAGGCCTTACCTTGGAATATATGACAATCTATTTCCCTAATGTAACAGAGTTAGACTCATTTATAGTTTCCCTACACATGATTCTTATACCCCTATTATTTGAGCCTATATTTAGCACTATACCTATTAAATATATGTCTCAGAGACTTAAATCTTTGGCATGTTCATATGCCAGTTGAGCCCTGAATCTCACAAAAGTTGTGGTCACCACCTACTTTCCAGATCATCAAACTCACCCAGAACAACAAACAAAATGATGATACTTGACAACCCCTATCCAAAAAAAGCCAGAGAGTATCTCCAACTGCAAGCAAAACAGTTTCTTCCATCTGCCCTGTAGTATAAGCCCTCTCCCAATCTGAGGCAGGGTGGGGCATCACCATCCCAAAATATTCAAGCCTGAGGACTGAACAAACATAAGGGGGGGGGGATGCAACCATGGACAAAGAAAACTTATTAATATTGTAGTAATGGGAGGGCAAGATGGCGTTGGTGTAGGAGGGCGCACACTGCAAGCTCCCAGAGCAAGGCGGATTGGGGACGGGGTCCTGTCCGGGGGTCTGTGCTGTGCACGCGTGGAGTGAGAAGCTTGGGACATCTATCTGCGCGGACCGGCGGCGGGGACCGAACGGTGGAGATTCGTGAGTTTTGAGGCTGCCGGTGGAGGTTGGCACAGGCGGCTGAGCCCCGCGGTTACGGAAATAAATAATAAAACGGCCATTTGGAGCCGCGGGCGGGGGCGAAAAAGTTTTATTTTCTGGGGAGCTGGCTGCCTGGCGCCCCTTGGACCTTGTGTGAGCAGAGCAAAAAGCTAGTCAGCACCCGGTGAACCGGAGAGGGGATTTTGGTCGGGGAACGGAGCTGATCTCCCTAGCCACCCAGGGATAAGACCCGGGCCGCTGCGGAGCCAGGAGGAAGGGACACTTCCCAAAAAAGGGAGGGTTCGGTTGGAAGACAGGGAAGGGTATTTTATATTTTTAGACATCGATCTGGCTGCCTGCACCGCCCCATAGCTTTGGGGAGCAGATAAGCCGAACTGAAGCAGCATCAGGCTGAGAGCAGACGCGAATCTGCACTCAAACTGATTTACTGAGCAGCCCGGTGACGCTGGAGCTCGGCGCCGGAAGGGGCGGAACCCGCCGTCTTTAGCAATTTTCACTGACTAACATCAGAGTTTCAGCTAACCTGGGCAGTCCGGAAAGTGGGACGTGCTTGATTAATTTCCACGGGCCCAGCTAGGGTCCCTTCCGTAAGGGGGTAGGTCTAGAAGAGGAATTATTTTGGGTCCTGCATTTGGCTAAAAAAAAAAAAAAAAA